>BKCH01001384.1:0-67937 GCA_008635985.1 Ficus erecta
ACAAGCAGACTTTGCAATCAGTGATGAAGACAGACATTTTTATTTATGTAATGGATAACTAGAGGAGATTATGAGCAAGTTTTCATTTTTAGGGGGAGGCTATTATGAAATTTTCTTCAAAATGGTAGGGGTAATTTTTTTTAAAGAAATACTGAGGGGGCTTAAGATGCCACACACCCCCACCCCCCCCCCCCCCCCCCCCCCCCCCCCCCTCCCCCCCCCCAATCCCCGCGAGTCCTTCACTAGCTACGTCCCTGCTTGCAACTCCATCTTGGGGTGTAAAATCTTTGTCAATCACAAAAATACTTAGCAACAACAATGGTAGCTCAGGAGAGTTCGTGGCTAATACAATTTACGAATAATCTACATCAATAAGTAGACTGTGTAGTTCCATTAAATAGTGAAGACCAGTCGGCAGTAATTCGTTGGCAGAGAATCCGATCTTTCACGTAAAAACAAACCATGTTGAAGTGCGTTATCACTTTATCATTGAAAAGGTTTTGCAAGAAGAGATTACGATGAGACAAATCAAGACAGATAATCAAACTGCAGGCTTGTTCATGAAGGGTTTAAATACCGGCAAGTTCGAAAATTTTCATGTTTAACTGAATATGGGAGGTGACTTTGAAGGGGAGTGTCAAGAATCAACGTCAGCCATAAGTTAAGCCAAGTTTTGTGTGGATTTGCAAGCCATGTTGGTGGCATATTAATCATAGAAGCCAATGACCTTTTTGGCTATATAAATAGGCTGTAATTTGAGCTTTGGAAGCACGTCAAACAAGAGAGAAACATCTAGTGAAATTGTAGCGTGAGAGTGCTTTTTTATTTCTTTCGTTTTTTGGTTCGTCTTTCTTGTTTACGTAGTGTGAGAGTGTGAGATATATTCTCTTTGTGGGTCCTGTAATAGCTATCCTAAAATATAAAAGAAGTTATTTTCTTATTTATTAATTTCCAAGTGTTGTGCCCAACACTTGATTAATGGTGGTTTTTAACCATCATTAAATCAACATTTTTCAAGTAGTGATCTTGTTTGTAGATGTCCGAGGCAACTTCATAAATTCTAACCAGTTAGCAACTCTAAATGGATCAAGTTGGGGAGCCATAGAAATTAGAATATCTGATCTTGTCCTCTCTCTGATATAGTTCCTAAACAAAAGCAAAACAATATGTGTCTCTGTAATCAAAGAGGTAAATAATAAATTCTCATTAATTCACCAATAATTGTCCTAGAATTTAAACAAAGCAGGATTACACTAAGTGTGAGGGAGAAGATTTATACCACAATCCACAAACTCCGTTTTCATACAAATCTTTAAAAAAACAAAAGACAAAAAAAAAAAAAAAAAAAAAAAAAGGCGAGTTGTTGTTCCATGCCATGCAACAAAGATACATAGAGAGGGTCGAATAGACATTTCCAACATCAATAAGTCCTTGCTTAAAGTGAACTTGAGATATTAAAAGGATTATAGGCAAGAGTACCATAAATTTGACACCTTATATTTATGCCCAACATAATATTAAAGATGATAAATTTTACTATTTCATAATAGTAAATTTATCAACTTCTTATAGTTCTAATCTCTTTTAACGGTGATATAATTAGTAAAAAAAGTGGCTTACACGACTGCTTTTTACTGTCGTGTAAACTTTACACAACGGTTACCCAACCGTCATGTAATCCCAGCGTCGTACAAGATAACACGACGGTTAAATTACCGTCGTGGTATCTCAATGTTACACGACGGTTAAAATCGTCGTCGAAACAAGGTATACCGTTGTCGAAACAAGTAATGTAGCGACATTACACGACGGTTCTAGGTCGAACCGTCGTGTAATGGAGGACATTACACGACGGTTCTAGCGTGAACCGTCGTGTAATGTAGAACCGTCGTGTAATGGAGCATATTACAAAAAAAAAAATAATAATAATTTGCATGAAAATGTTTTTAGAACCGTCGTGTAATCTTTTTTTTTTTTTTTTTGAAATTTTGAAATTTTTGAAAATTTTCGGAGGATTACACGACGGTTTTTAGAACCGTCGTGTAATCTTTTTTTTTTTTTTTTGAAATTTTGAAATTTTTGAAAATTTTCGGAGGATTACACGACAGTTTTAACCATCGTGTAATCTTTTTTTTTTTTTTTTTAAATTTTGAAAATTTTCGGAGGATTCCACGACAGTTTTATATAACCGTCGTGTAATCCGAGGATGATTACACGACAGTTATATCCTTTTTTTTTTTTTGAAATTCTGTCGGATTACACGACGGTTCATGAAAACCGTCGTATAATCCTTTGTTTACACGACGGTTTTGTCAAACCGTCATGTAATCTTGTTTAAGACGACGGTTTCACAAAAACCGTCGTGTATTTTCCGTCGCGTAAGCCAACTTTTGTAGTAGTGCAAGTCAAATTCTTGGCATGATCGGCATTACGGAATAAACGCCGCAAACGCGGTGCCAGAGAAATGTACCATAACACCTTTGCCGGCACACCTTTGCTGCCATTCGTTGGCTTCTTGCCCTTCTGCCATCTTGACTCTTTACAAACCGGACATTCATCCAAATCCTCATACGCATTTCGGTAAAGGGCGCAATCATTTGGACATGCATGAATTTTTTCATATTCCATTCCCAAAGTGCTCAACGTCTTCTTAGCTTCGTACATACTAGCGGGTATTTTATTATCAACCGGTAGAACCTTTCTTAGAAATTCTAAAAGAGCCGTGAAACTAGAATTTGTCCACCCTCCCGATGCCTTCATGTTCCATAATTTGACCAATGCGGACAACTTCGTATATTTACTACACCCATCATACAAAGGCATCTCGAAATCATTCATCATTGCTTCAAATAACTCCGGACGATGCACAAACTGTTCTTCCAAATCATTAACCATATCAAACAAGTTATCTCCTACATCTTCCTCAACAATAGGTTCTTTCGCTTTGTTCTTCGATGATGGATTAAAACACATTTCACCGTGTAAATACCATGTTTGGTACGAACAAATAATCCCACGGGCAAGCAAATGTCTTCTAACTTCATCAACTGAATGAGATCTATGATTTTCACAATCCACACAAGGACATCAAATCTTATCATTCTTCATGTGAGTTTTGACAAATGACAAAAATTCTTCAACACCATCTCGATATTTTCTAGTCAATCTATTAGCCCACATCCATTTTCGATCCATTTCCAAGAACCCGACCTAAATCGATATTAAATATATCATACAATTCATTCAATAATCAAGTTTTGCATTTAAAAATACAACACATTAAGCTATTGAAAAAATTCAACAAATCATACTCAAAGAAGAAAAAACAAACAAGAATATACCATTTTAGATATCTACAATAATTCGTCAATAAAAATCAAATAACTAAAAGGAAAAGTAAGTGATAATCACTATACTTACAAATAATTACTATACGCGAGTGTTGGTTTCGTAATGGAGGAGATGTGGTTTCACAGGTCTCTATGATGTTTTTTCGCGGCTACGCAACAGTTGGTGTATTTAGCACCCATAATATTTTTCACGTAGAGGTTTTATAACCGAGTTAAATAACTATGTCATCTTGATGATTATTTTCTTTATGATTATTTATTTTATGCAATTTCTTTTGTTGCTACTGAATGCACATTACAATTGTTTTGTTGTATCTCAGGTCTTGACATTACTTTCAAAATGGGATCAATTTTAATTTGATTTCTTCATATTGATATTAGAAAGCTTTGCACATTCTGCATTAAATTTTGAATAAAGCACAGAAGAAGAAAAACAAACTTTTAAACTATTGAAATCATAATCATATAATCTTATTCGCTATATTTCCCCATTAGCATTGTTTTCACAAGTGAAAAATAAATAATGAAGTGGTTGCACTTATAATCTAGCGATAATTTCATACTTTGACTACACCACACGATTTAGAATTCGAATATCACATTTTCAAGTTAAAAAACATTCAAAAATAAAATAAATGAAAACGAATTAAAATTGCATTCAAGACGAACTAAAAAAAAAAGTAAAAATAATTGAGGGACCAATAGGATGGAAGTACTTGAGGAGGAAGTGCCGTTGGCCAGATAGGATGTACAATTTGAAAGACATTCAACAGATTGTGAGCCTCCAGAATCCATGGATGCTTCTCAAGCGGTGGAAATTTGCCAAGCTTTTGCATCTCATCTTTCAAAATGTCCAATCTGCGAACGTACGTGAGTACTGTTGCATGCTTTATACGAATACAACTGTAACACCTCCTAGCCAGTTTAGTTTTTAACTAAACTTAACTAGAATATGTCACTAACTCATACATTTATAAAATCTGTTATAATACAGAAAACATTGTAAAGCCAAGGTAGCTGTGTGGTAAGATATTAGTATAAAATATTTACCAACTCTTCTTCATTAGTTTTGTCAAAAAATGAAGAGTTGATATTACAACTATCCCATATTGTTAGTACTATTTCAAAATTTAAAACTTTTTCTAGTTTAGCCCACAGAGTTCTTTGACAATCATTTTTCATGAAACAACTTTAGTTTAGTATGTACATCGGTTCCATGACATCGTGATAAGAACCACGCCAATATGCTGACGAAACCCGTTATCAATAAAAAAAAAGACACCAAGACCGTTTCTACTTCAGATTTGGATGGAGATCACCGCGACCTGTTGCTTATATCGAAGCAAGAACCTTGATATATTAAAGACGCCACAATCAAGGATGGAAGGCTTGATTAATAAGTCGGTTTTGAACGCCACAGAAGATTCCGATAAGTTCGAATAGTTCGTCAAAGAACCAAAGAAAGAATTAAACTTTTCAGAAAAAAAATGATTATCATCCTTTCCATTAAACATGAAAATGCCTATTTATAGGTCAAATTACAATCAGAAAATCCTAAGGAAATTCGTCCAAAAATCATAGGGAAATTGCCTAAAACTAGAAAAGGAAAAGTTGACAAATTCAAATATAGTAACTAACCCTAATTCACCCTAAAATAAAAACCAACTGAAAAAGAATGTTTTACTGGCTGATTATCAGCCAATTACATGCCCAAAACTTTAAGGGAAAGAGCAATAAATTCGTTTTTGACAACTTGCACAAACAGATCAGCCACATGTGCTAACAATGGGAAAGTTTCCGAAATTCTTCATTAGCCTAGATCATGCCAAATTCGTGGACTCTTGTAGAATCTGGATCAAATTAATGCACCTTTGAGATTGACGTGGGCCTTGGTCAATGGGCTTGCACAAATTGACTTGATTCTAGATTTCATAAATCAGCCCATTTAATGCTTCCTTGAATTTCTTAGCACGGGCTCTTGTAATTGGACCAACAGGAACTTGAATTGGGTTAGCCACCTTCCATGCATTTGAGCTCTCCATGTCTCCATCATTCCCCTCCTCGTGAAATGGATTTGTCCTCAAATCATCTCCTGCATCAAAGGGATTTAAATCAAAAACATTGAAGGAAGTACTTACATTATTCTCACCTGGCAGATCCAATTTATAAGCATTGTCATTGATTCTTTCAACGACTTGAAATGGACCATCTCCTCGTGGTAGCAACTTTGACTTCCTTTGGTCCGGAAAACGCTCCTTTCTAAAGTGCAACCATACCCAATCTCCTGGTTCGAAAATTATCTTGTGTCGCCCCTTATTGGCTTGCTTTGCATATTGTTCCGTTCTTCGCTCAATGTTGAGTCTTGCTTTCTCATGAATCTGCTTAACAAAATCAGCCTTCCTTTTGCCATCTAAATTAACGCGCTCAGAAACAGGTAATGGTGATAAGTCCAATGGAGACAAAGGATTAAAACCATAAACAATCTCAAAAGGAGAATACTTAGTAGCAGAATGGACAGAACGATTATATGCAAACTCAACATGCGGTAAACAGTCTCCCCATGTCTTAATGTTCTTACTAATGATCGCCCTTAATAAAGTTGACAAAGTCCTATTTAGTACCTCAGTTTGACCATCAGTTTGTGGGTGACAAGTAGTAGAAAACAACAATTTTGTACCTAACTTACTCCACAAAGTCTTCCAAAAGTAGCTCAAGAACTTAGTATCTATATCCGAAACAATTGTTCTAGGCATTCCATGTATCCTCACAATCTCCCGAAACAACAAGTCAGCAACATGCGAAGCATCATCAGTTTTATGACAGGGAGTAAAATGTGCCATCTTAGAAAATCAATCTACAACCACAAACACACTATCCTTCCCTCGTTTGGTCCTAGGTAAACCTAACACAAAGTCCAGTGAAATATCAGTCCAAGGCTCACTAGGAATTGGTAAAGGTGTGTACAAACCATGAGGTTGTGCTCTCGATTTAGCTTGCTTACACGTGACACATCTACCGCAAATCCTTTCAACATCTCTTTTCATATGTGGCCAAAAGAAGTGTTCCTGCAAAACAGCTTAAGTTTTAGCAATCCCAAAATGCCCCATCAATCCACCACCATGGGATTCCCTCACTAACAGATCCCTCAAAGAACAATTAGGCACACAAAGCTTATTCTCCCGAAACAAAAATCCATCATGCCTATAAAATTTTCCCACTGCGTTTTTCTCACAAGCTTGATGTTCCTTACTAAAATCTTGGTCCAAAGGGTATAAATCCTTAATATGCTCAAAACCAAGTAGTTTAGCATCAAGAATAGAAAGTAATGCGTACCTGCGAGAAAGTGCATCCGCAACCATATTTTCCTTACCTTGCTTGTATCGAATGACGTAGGGAAATGTCTCGATGAATTCCACCCAGCGGGCATGCCTTTTGTTCAACTTTTGTTGCCCCTTCAAATGTTTCAATGACTCGTGATCAGTGTGAATCATGAATTCCTTGGGCCATAAGTAATGCTGCCAAGTCTTCAATGCTCAAACCAACGTGTACAACTCCTTGTCATAAGTTGGGTAATTTAGTGTTGCCCCACTCAATTTTTCGCTGAAATACGCGATTGGTCGTCCTCCTTGCATCAGCACAGCACCTATTCCTACACCAGAAGCATCACATTCAATTTCAAATGTTTTAGAAAAATCTGGTAAAGCCAGTAAAGAAGCATGAGTAAGCTTATGCTTAATAAGCTGAAACGCCTTCTCTTGTTCTTATCCCCACTTGAACCCAACGTTCTTCTTGATTACTTCTGTGAGCGGTGCAACCAAAGTACTGAAATCCATTACAAATCGCCGGTAAAAGCTGGTAAGTCCATGAAAACTCCTTACATCTCCAATGCTTGTGGGACTCGGCCACTCTTGGATTGCCCGAATCTTTTCCTCATCAACCTGTATACCTTGAGCACTAACAACAAAACCAAGAAACACAAGCTTATCTGTGCAAAAGGTACACTTCTTAACATTAGCATACAACTTTTCCTTCCGTAAAACATCTAAAACAAGTTTCAAATGTTCAATATGATCATCCAAGTTGCTGCTATAGATCAGAATATCATCAAAATAACTACGACAAATTTTCCAATAAAAGCTCGCAAAACATTGTTCATTAAACGCATAAATGTGCTAGGCGCATTGGTTAAACCAAAAGGCATTACCAACCACTCATACAAACCTTGTTTTGTTTTGAAAGCCGTCTTCCACTCATCTCCTTCTTTCATTCGAATTTGATGATATCCACTTTTCAGATCAATTTTAGAAAATACACAAGCACCATGCAATTCATCTAACATGTCATCCAAGCGAGGAATGGGATGTCGATACTTTACCGTGATGTTGTTGATGGCTCGACAATCAACGCACATCCTCCAAGTCCCATCCTTCTTAGGCACAAGTAAAACTGGTACGGCGCACGGGCTCATGCTTTTTCTCACGTATCCCTTCTCCATTAACTCACTTACTTGTCGTTGGAGTTCCTTCGTCTCCTCGGGATTACTCCTATATGCTGGTCGGTTTGGAATGGCAACCCTGGGTACAAAGTCAATTTGATGCTCAATCCTGCGGATTGGAGGTAATCCTTGCGGTGTTTCATCGGGAAAGACATCCTCATAATCCTGCAAAAGAGGAACAACAGAACTATGCAAGGAAGAATCAAAATCATTAGTGTTTAAAATCGCCTCCTTGTACACGAGTAAAATCATTGGCTGATTAGAACACAAAGCTCTCTTCACATCACTCATTCTTGCATAGAAATTCGTTTTTCTCCCAATTTTTACCTCATTGGCCGAATCTTCTTTTTTATTGGCCCTCTCATTTTTCTCTCCTTTACTTTCCTTTTTCTCGGCCTCTCTATTTTTTTTCCCTCTCTGGCCGAACTCTCTCTCCGCACTCCAACACTCGATTTTTTTTATCCTCTTTCGCTTTCTTTTTCTCATTCTCTCTTTTTTGTTCACTCTCCTTTTGTAATCTCACTTGATCTTCGTGAACCTGTTTAGGTGTCATTGGTACAAGAGTGAATATTCTTTGGTTGTGCACAACATAATATTTATTGGCATAACCATCATGTTTAACTTGACGATCAAACTGCCATGGTCAACCTAATAACAAGTGCCCGGCTTGCATTGGAACTACATCACACAAAACTTCGTCTTCATATCTACAAATGCGAAACGAAATTAGCGCTTGTTTGGTTACCTTTACTTCGCCACTATCATTTAACCACTGCAACTTGTATGGCCGAGGATGCTTGGTCGTTGGCAGCCCTAATTTATCAGCCATAGTAGTGCTGGCAACATTCGTACAGCTACCTCCATCAATTATCACACTACATACCTTATTTCGCACGTGGCACCTAGTGTGAAAAATGTTCTCACGTTGCTCTTCTTCGTCCTCTTTGGCTTGCAAACTAAGGGCTCGACGAGTGACCAACAACTCACCTTGGGCAACAAATTCTTCTTCATCCACGTCCTCCAAAGGTGGCATGGAGTCCTTGTCCGATTCGTCGTCCGTAACAACCTCTCCGTCGTCCCGTAACACCATCACCCTTTTGTTCGGACATTGGCTTGAAATATGACCCCTACCTTCACACTTGAAACATTTAATATCACGGTTTCGAGAAGTGGACAAATCATTTTTACCTTGGTTTGGAGGGCTAATAGTTGTTGGTTTTGGCTCGAATTTGGGCCTCGCAACCGACTTCTCTTCTTTCTTCCCATAATTCGGCTTCCATGTAGAATGTCCCAAACTAATATTCGAACGTGAATTACCCCTCCTCTTGAGCTGCCGTTCTACCGTGATAGCCATGTGCACCATGTCTTCTATCTCCACGTAATGTTGCAACTCCACCCGATCTTGAATGTCCCGATTTAGCCCCTGCAAAAATCTCGCCATTGTTGCTTCTCGATCTTCTTCAACAATGGCTCGTATCATGGCTATTTCCATATCTTGATAATACTCCTCCACGCTCCTATTTCCTTGCCTAAGTCCTTGCAACTTTTTGTACAATTCCCGGTAGTAATGGCTGGGCACAAAATGTTTTCTCATCACCGTTTTCATCTCCTCCTAAGTTTCAATCGGGTACTCTCGGTTCCGTCGCCTATTCATCACCAACTGATCCCACCACACAATCGCATAATCCGAGAATTCAATGGCAACAAGCTTAACCTTCTTTAATTCCGAGTAATTATGGCAATCAAACACTAACTCCACCTTCTTCTCCCACTCTAAATAAGCTTCGGGGTCATTTCTCCCTTGAAATGGCGGAATCTTCATCTTAATACCACCCATGTTATTGTCTTCCCGGTTCCTAGCTTCTCTATTCCCATTTCCATGCCTAAACCTGCCCCTATTAATTGGTGGTTCCTCCAACGCTTCCAATTCTTCTTCCGAAATATCATGTCCACCCTTACGCCTATTTTGCACGTTTAATGGCTGCCTATTACGTGTTCTAGCATCAACCTCATCCAATTTCTCCTGAATAGGCTCTAATACACGTGTCAACAACCGTTCCATGTGCCCCATTAATGCTTGCATTGGAGATTTGGAACGTTTTGTTGTGGAAGGTCATCTTCAGCTTCGCTTTCTTGATTTGGATTCATTTTTATTTTTTTTTAAATTTTTTTAAAACCTGCAAAACGACGTTAGATAAAAAAAAACAAAGAAAAACAAAAGAAGGACCTCACTTCTCTCCCTCACGTGTTTCTCTCAAATAATTGATCACTCCGTTCAGTCGTGTTTCACTCGATTTAATGGCTTTTACCCTCGAATGATCTCACCACTCTTGCCTTTTTCCACTCATTTATTCTCTCTTTCGGTTCTTTTGGAGCTACACAAACAACAATCAAAATCTGTCTAGGCACAAATCAAACTAGCTGTTTTTTTTTTTTTTTCTTTTCTTCTTCTTCTTTTTTTTTTTTTTTTTTTTTTTGTGTGTGTAAAAATTTCAGCAAGAAACAAAATAGGACTAGGAAACAAACCAAAACAGGGAACCTTCAATCCAACTTGATTCCCAAGACACTTGTTACCCAAAATCACAACCCTAGCAGCATGAATGAAACTTTCAGACACCAATTACTTTTTCCGAAAAAAATCGCTAAACAATCTCAAGGAAGAGAATTTCAGATTTGATCTTTGTCAACAAACCAAAGGACTTTCACAAAACAAAAACGAGGATACACGATCTCAACGAATAAGAAACTCAAATTTTTTTTTTTTTTTTTACTTGGAATGGAACCTAAGTAACGAAACAGAATTTAAAACAAAAGGATAGAAAAAACTGAGACTAGAACTTGGCTCTGATACCAAATGATAAGAACCACGCCAATATGCTAACGAAATCCATTATCAATAAAGAAAAAAGACACCAAGACCGTTTCTACTTCAGATTTGGATGGAGATCACCGCGACCCGTTGCTTATATCGAAACAAGAACCTTGGTATATTGAAGACGCCACAATCAATGATGGAAGGCTTGATTGATAAGTCGGTTTTGAACTCCACGGAAGATTCTGATAAGTTCGAATAGTTCGTCAAAGAACCAAAGAAAGAATTAACCTTTTCAGAAAAAAAATGATTATCATCCTTTCCATTAAACATGAACGTGCCTATTTATAGGTCAAATTACAATCAGAAAATCCTAAGGAAATTCGTCCAAAAATCAGAGGGAAATTGCCTAAAACTAGAAAAGGAAAAGTTGACAAATTCAAATATAGTAACTAACCCTAATTCACCCTAAAATAAAAACCAACTAAAAAGGAATGTTTTAATGGCTGATTATCAACCAATTACATGCCCAAAACTTTAAGGGAAAAAGCAATAAATTCGTTTTTGACAAGTTGCACAAACAGATCAGCCACATGTGCCAACAATGGGAAAGTTTCCGAAATTCTTCATTAGCCTAGATCATGCCAAATTCGTGGACTCTTGTAGAATATGGATCAAATTGATGCACCTTTGAGGTTGACGTGGGCCTTGGTCAATGGGCTTGCACAAATTGACTTGATTCTAGATTTCATAAATCAGCCCATTTAATGCTTCCTTGAATTTCTTAGCACCGGCTCTTGTAATTGGACCAACAGGAACTTGAATTGGGTCAGCCACCTTCCATGCATTTGAGCTCTCCATGTCTCCATCACATCGGGTTCCCAAAAGAGGTTCAGCCTGCCACTAAGTTGCTTCCCCATTCCTTTTCTTCCTCACCTGTATCATGAAACTTTGAAGTGAGCTAAAAGCCCAGTAAGCAGAACATAGTTAAATACCAAAAACCTTTAAACTACAATCTGTAAATAAAATACAGTTTTTCAATGGATTTCAAATCTTCTTACAGCAAATAGAAATCCAAATCAATATTTAAAACATATCATGAAAACCATTGAGATATGGCATAAATTGGGCTTAAACTACAAAATCATTTACCATTCATTTCCTTTAAGTTTGGCCAAACACTTTCATTACTGTCATTGGGATCCTAAACGTTGGTATCAGTCATGTCCCTTTCGGGACCCATCCGTGGGTATCATTCAGTCCCAATGACATCATTATATGGGGTTACACATTCTGTAGATATTCCCATCATTTCATAGGTCACATCTAGAACTTTGCAAATCTTTAAAACATTATAAACATGTCATAAAAGCTTTCAATAAACCATATTTTCCTTTAGCTTTCCTACTTGCAAATCATACTCTTTCCAATGAAGGGAAACATTTTATCCATAGTCTCATTTGAAATGTTAAACATTCATCAAAAACATTAAAACACTATATCGTATACTTTTTAAGTTTCTATGACACAATAAGTAGAATTCCTACTTACCTCTTTAAAATTGAACTTCCGCAGAGAAATTGACACCACCGTACCGAGGAAGTTGATCGGGCTTGTCCTAAGATCCATGATCAAGTCATTTTACATTTAAAAGCATCTTCAATCCATTACCAGTCATATAAAATAGTAATATATACATTATAGTATCACTTTTCAACGTTTTAAACTATTTAAGGTCCATTAGGACAAATTCTAAGCACAAACAAAATCTCTACCTAGTTGCTGTCCACAGATTTCCAGCTACAGGACCTGATTTTTGAAAATTCACCAAAAATTCGATTTACAACATTTTCATGTGAAATTTTGTGGAAAGCAAGATTCATATGTATACTTTAACTTCACAAAATTTCAGCTTCAAATACCAGGTATAAACAGAGAAATGAAGCTCGAAATCCTACTGCCCTGTTTTAGAAATCTCAGTCAAACATTTTCACAAACACCTTCTATGCCACTTCATAAAATACATTAAAACAATAAAAACTCTTTTCCAATCAAACCTCACAATGTTTTTCATCTCAAATAACATAGAACCATCAAACATCTTCAATAAAATCAGAAATTTCACATTTAGATGAGAAATCACATCACACTTTAACATTAAACTATCTCAAGTAATTCAAATCACACCCAAATTAAAACCTCATCTCTCTAGCTTTGAATAGCTTCAAAATCCATTGAAAACCCTAATTAAAACTGACCTTAGATAGCTTATAAAATTTGGACTTCAAAAATGATGCCAAATTCCACTTTGAGCTCAACTAGCTTGGAAGAAAAATGGGTATTCGGTGGAATCCGAGAATCAGTTTTTTGAATGAGCTTAGTCTTGATTTGTTTTGTGATTTAGGAGGGGGAGAAGGTCCTATGAGGGAGAAGAGCAGTTGTTGGAGTTTTGTGGTGTTTGTGTGTTTTTTTTTTTTTTTTTTTTTTTTTTTTCTCGCTCTTAGAACCGTCTGGAAACAAAGGGAGAGGGAGAAGAGGATTTGGCTTAAAAGAGCTTAATAACACTCAAAAGACAGCTGTAAACAATTATAAAGATAGCAGCAAAACCAACTTTTAAAAATTACATAAAATGCTTAAAAGAATCTAAAATTATGCTAGATCCTTAACAATATATTTTCTTTGCAAATAAGTCCATAGAAAATTTTGATAAACTTCATTTAAAGTACATTCTATAACTTTATATTAGCATTCTTATACAAACAATTTCATAGACTAAGCATATCGATCAACTTCACTTTCGGTGGTTGTCAACTCTTTTCTGCACAGTTACTTAAAAAAAATATAGTTAAACAATTTCTGTTATACATAAATTCTTAAAAAAACACATATTTCATATAAAATGATTAACATAACTACTAATGAGCACTTGATAATAATACTAATAAGATACTAAACATATTTGTTAAACTTAGTTATTTTAAATTAATTAAGCTTGGCCTTACAACAACATCCTCATTGTTTGCGTCAAATAATATACTTGAGATGTGTCCCTTGAAGGCCTACCTCGCGCACCTATTGCCACGAATACGTCGCTGCTTCGCGGCTGTCGTCGGTGTCGCAATCCGTCAGCTCCCACATTATCAAAACCTCGTGTCCATCGTGCTTTCTCCTCGGTGTACGAGCTAGCCTAAGCCGGGCCTCCAAAAGTTCCTAGGAAAAGATTATCCGACCTAAATTGATTCGGAATGTTTAAAAACCATAGTTTATCACGCGTGAAATGAGGGACGAGATCAGCCGGCAGATCAATGAAGCGCCACGGGTTTTCACGATCGAGGTCTTTAAACGGGTCGATACCAGCAATTGCACAGCGATCATTGGTTGGAGTTATGTCGCTTAGCCCGTATAGGACTCCTTTGCAGGCTACAACGCCGCCATTATTCCTTCTGTTTTTTACAACTGAATGACTCAATGGACGGAGGGAACGTGTGACAGGAGGGGCTTAAGCCCCAACTCACTTTTTTGATTTATTTTGAAAACCATATATAAATAGGTATGATTTTATACTCAAATATACAAAAGCCTCAACTAACATATTAGCAAAATTGAAGTTATATAGCTCATTTTGTTCAGCCCCCACTAACATATTAGTCCAATAGAAGCTACAAAACCCATTATATTTAAGTAGTCCAAGACCTCATCAGATATAAATTAAGACAAAAAAAATAAAAAGAATATATACCCTAATTTAACCTCACTTCCATGGCAACATTTTCAAGAAATGAAAACCCATCAAGGACAATTGTAATACATTAATATTATTAAGTTTTGATAGCCCCCACTAACCTAAATTCCTGGGCTCCGTCCCTGACTCATAGCCCGGCACCAGCAGGATCTGCACCGCCGATATGCTCCACTTTTGCGTCTTGGAAGAAAAGATGAATGCTAAATAAAATTCAGTATAAAAACCGGCAAGATATAGACCAACACCACTCTGTATTTATATCCCAACTTCTCGTCGGAGCTGTCGGGTTTGCAGACTAGTCCAACTCTTGTAGGACATTTTAAAACGTATTGCCATCCCTCTAATGCTTCTATTCCCAGGGCGGCGGGTAGCAAGTGCCACTGCCTGATGAAACCAAAAGCAATTCCTCAAACACCGCAACTACTAACACCTTTTAGGGATAAAGCTAAAGTAGTCTGACGATATTGGAGGCGGCATTCTCGATAATCGGTGAAGAATCTTCGATTTCTCGCAAAATACATGATGGAATTCTATCTTAAATGAGTAATCCTTAAGGTAAAATCTTCGTTTCGTTGATTAAAAAAGGTGTAGCCCGGTGAGGTGGATTTGGAAATTAAGTTGCTGCTGCTGGTGGTGGCTGATGAAGCGGGGAATGAATTCAGGAGTCGAGATTTGACAAAACCAGCGCTTGCAGACGGAGCAGCATTGGATTACGGATCGGCAATCAAGTCGAAGGAATTAGTAGATAATCACCAACTTTTTCCATGAATTTAGAAGCTGCCGTTAATGGTTCTTCGGTTTTGTCTCATGTGTCGCTATCTGGAATTTAAGAGTCTGTGGGAGCCATGATAATCAAAGGTATGGCAACATTTGAACGACTAATGCTCTCTTACGTAACGTTCCTTTTTAATGGTTCTTCAGTTTTGTTTATGCTCCTCCCTGGAGTTAAAGAGTCTGTGGGAGCCATAATAACCAAAGAAAAGCTATGGCAGCAATTGAACGCCTAATGCTTTCTTATATATATATATATATATATATAAGAAATATATATATGTGTGTGTCTATATATATATATATATCATGTTAGGTTCTAGTGATCACGATTTCTATTGATCAGTTTCTAAATATTGCTTTCTTTTTAATTTATTATATTTGTTTTTGTTTTTTGTTTTTTGTTTTTATTGTTTTATTGTTTTATTGTTTTTTTCCTGAAAGATAAGCATTATTAATTGTCCTGCAAAGCGCCATAATGGCATATAAATTGGACAGATACAAACGAAGAAAAAAAAAAGTCATCATTTGCTTTCTTTCCCGACCGAAACAAAAAAATCAATTATCACAAAGCTGAAGAATATTTTTTAGGTTGTTTTATGAAGCACATATGTCTGAAAATTTGAATTCTTTTTCTAGAGGATTTCACTTAATTAAATGAACAATTTATAATTTGAAAAGTTTCCTTTTATTCCTTTTTTTTTTTATAAAAAAATTGGGGATGTGGAATTTCCTTTTATAATTATTTGATCTAATTAAGAAAGTCAAATTTGGTTTTGGTTCAATAATTACGTTAGAAAAAAACTTATTAGTTTCCTGTATTTTATTTGTAGGTTCAAAGGTTAATTAAAACAAATGATTTTTTTTTTCTAAGTTCAAACCCATCATACTCAATAGGCCGTCTCGTGCCTAACTCGTGCTCAAGGCCTAACTCATGCTCATGTTTTGCTCGTTCTTGTTATTGTGTCAGACTCACATATTTAATATTATGAGCCGATATATCCATCGTCTCATATCACTACTACAGAATGTGGATACCACAACGGAGCTTCCGCGACCGTTTTTTAAAAACCATCGTGGAAACTGAGGCAAAAACATGGAACAAAAAGCGGTCTCTGAAAACCGTCGTAGAAGTCGAGACTTCCACGACGGCTGTTTAAAACCGTCGTGGAAATTTGACTCACGACGGTTTTCCAGAAACCGTGGTGGAAGTCTCGGGGATTACACGACGGTTTTAAACAACCGTCGTGGAAGTCTCGGATATTCCACGACGGTTGACGAAAACCGTTGTTGGGGTTAGACTTCGTCTTCCCATTATGACGTTAGCTTTAACAGTTTATCTAACGAATGACGAACTCTCGAATTTAGCATTTTCGTATTTGGGCCGGACCCTATTCATTGAGTCAATAACGAACGTCGATCGATCAAATAATTGGGCCGGAACCAATGACTTTAAATGCGATCCGTTCAAAATTAACCGTCGAACATCGAACCAACAGATCAAGCATGATCTTTTACACATTAACTCTATATGCCACGAATGATAGATTACAAAGACAAAGTCTTGTTATCTACCCATCGTTCGTTGTTCATACTTAGCAAAGTTTAAAGAGTATGCTCTTCATAATCGTCGAACCCACTGATGACGATGATGTATCATGCCATTGTGATAACTGATTAGTTCATAACTGGCAAATGGAAACACATCAATAACCGCTAAGCCCACCATCTGTGGAACATTACAATAACTGCTGAGTTCATATCGTGACACGTGTCCCCAGAGGACAACAAGGAGAATAACTGCTCAACATCAGTTATTGTTCCTTTTTCTATAAATAGAGGGGGACTCTTTTTCTGAAGGGATATATTGTCATTCTGCCAAAATTTGTCTAGAAAATAATCCTATCATCTGGAAACGCCATTGTACTGAAACTCTCGTTCATAGTGAAACAAATCTCGCACAGAGGACGTAGCACATCGTTTGGCGAACCTCTTTATATCTTGGTGTTAATTAATTTTCTATTTTCCTTTCTGATCTGATTTTATTTATTTTTTCACTTGAATATTTATGTTTTCATATAGCTTTAAGAGTTTTATCACGATGTCCAAGGGCCCAAATAATCAATTATTACGTTTTTCACACTAATTTTTCCGTTAAATTTTGACTATAGAAATCCAGCATCTACAGAACGACTGTGGGAAGACTTTGTCAAACGATGCGACAATTGCCAGCGACATTCCCCAGTATTTCATCAACCCACAGAACGACTGTCGAGCGTTGGATCTCCTTATCCATTTATGAAGTACTCAATGGACATTGTCGGGCCATTCCCAAGAGCGAGCGGTCAACGCAAATTTTTGCTTATACTCACTGATTACTTCACTAAGTGGGTAGAGGCAGAAGCTTTTGCTGAAATAAAGGATCCGGACGTTGAAAGCTTCATTTGGAGAAACATTATTTGCAGATTCGGATTGCCTCAAGAAATTGTCGCGGACAATGGATCCCAATTCATTTCCGGCAACTTCAGAAAGTTCTGTCTGAACTGGAAGATCGAGCTCAGTTTTTCTACTCCAAGATACCCCCAAGGGAATGGACAAGCTGAAGCCACCAACAAGACCATTGTGCAGAACTTGAAGAAGAAGCTTGAAGCACGAAAGGGAAGATGGGCAGACGAGCTTCACAGCATACTTTGGGCGTACAGAACCACCCCCAGGAAAGCGAACGGTGAGTCTCCATTTTCATTAACCTTCGGAGCAGAAGCTGTAATCCCAGCAGAGATCGGTGTCCCTACACTCCGGCATCAATTGGCTTTTGAAAACGAGAGTCAAAATCAGGAAATGCTCAATGACAGTTTGGATATCCTTGACGAACGACGAGATCAAGCCCTGGTTCGTATGGCGAAGTACCAGCAGTCAGTGGCGAAATACTACAACTCTAAAGTTCGACCTAGAACTTTCAACGAAGGAGATCTCGTACTTCGGAAAGTATTCCAGAACACTGCCGAGCCAAACACAGGAAAGTTGGGAGCAAACTGGGAAAGTCCTTACAGGATTTTGAAGGTTATTCGACCAGGCGTTTACCGTTTGGAGACGAGCGATGGAGTCGAAGTTCTTCGCAGCTGGAACTCTCATCACCTTCGCAAGTATTATGTGTAGTTTTGCGAGATTTTCTCCAACACTTGTAATTTTTCACTTTATTTTTCTCTCAGACTTTATTTTGTAAAGGCTAGATCCGTTACGTCGAACGTTCGATACGATATCGAACCCGTAGGTCTATGCCTAAAGACATTTCCTGAACTACGAATGACTTGATCCCTAAACGATGGGTACGTAGGCAGCTTATATACGTTTGTACGAGTTCAGTTAAAAACATCATAAAAATTCAATGTTCGATATGAACTACGTTCGGCTTGATCCCTAATCGATGGGTACGTAAGCAGCTCGTATACGTTTGTACGAGTTCAGTCAAAAATGTCATACAAATTCAGTGTTCGATTGAACTATGAATTGCTTCATTCCGAGATAAAGGTTACGTAGGCAGCACATCATACAAATTCAGTGTTCGATTGAACTATGAATTAGTGCAGCACATCGTTAACATTTTTCATTTGTTATCAAACTTTCGCTTCTACCTTACATGTTAAGGTTCAATAAATTTTAGCTCAAAGTTTAACGTTCGTTCTCACAAACTTTGTAAGCTAATTCATCAATCATTTTGACAAACAATCATCAACATCGACAGAATAGAAATTCAAAGATTGTATTTTAATAAATTACAATCAAGTGTTCGACAAATATAAAAACAAAAAATGAAGCATTATATTTAATCCCGTGCTTCGCGGGTTACAGCATCAATATTGACATCCACCGAATCTTCTTAAGCAGGTTCAGGCTCGATATTCTCTGGTGGAGGAGCAGCTCTGTCTTCGACAGCGGACGTCGAACATCCAGCTTCGTTAAGTGTATCTTCATACACCTCGATCTCTTCATCAACGTCTGCTTCGACTAGGAGTCCTTGCTTATACTCCTTCAGAAGATCGTAACGAGCTTTCATGTATTGTCCGCTTCAAGGGCAGTAATCTTGGCAATCGCTTCATCATAACGCTCGTCCATGATTTTCATCTTGTCCGAACCCACTTCTATTTCGTGCAAAGCGTTTTGAAGCTGCACCTTCAAATCTTCTGCACTCGCCTTGACGTCTTCTAACTTTCGTTCGGAGTCAAGTAGTTGTTGACTACGTTGAGCCTCTCACTCTTCAAGTTCTCGCTGTTTGACTTGAAGCTCTTTTATTCTATCCTTCATATCGACGACCTTGTCAGAGGTTCGATAGAAGAGGCCCAACTTCGAATGGATGACTGCAATGCCATGAGAGAAATGTTTAAAGCATGTACAATTTGCAAATATATAAAGTTGCATCTTACAAGCTGCAATTACATACCTTCAAGTTATCCCATAAAATGTCATCGAGGTGATTTTGAGGAAGGCCTTGGGACAACATTTACGTGTCCGCCTCAGTAAGGAGTTGCCTCATGATCTCAACGCCTGTCTTTCGATCAGTAAGAAGGCTCAAACGAGAGGGCAAATCAATATCTACTTCTGGATTTTCCCCCATTGAGGATCCAGGTTCGACGTTCGTCTCAGGTATAGCAACCTTTGACTTTTTACTCCTTTTGGCTGGAATTTTTCTTTTTCCTTTCTCCGCAGCCTTCCTCTTCTTGGGAGGTGAAGCAGGCTTCGCAGGGGGCTCAGGTGATGATTCCAAGACTGGAAAAGGAGCAGGCTCATTAGCCTTGCTAGCGTTTTCTGCTGCTGCCGCAAGCAGCAGCCTTCGCTGCTTCCCTTGCAGCCTTCCTCTGAGCGAGCAACTCCTTTGGGGAAGGGAACACAACGTTCATCGTGTCTAACGCAAAGTCTGCGACCAAAGCCTCCTCGTCAGTTAATGGGTCGATGAACAGTGGAGTGCCGAAGAGTCTCCTCAACGCTCCCCTGATAACAAACGACCAGTCTACCCAGGAAGGAACTCGTTTAGGAATACCTATTGGGATTTCCACAAAGTCCTTCCATAGGCTCGATGCTTTGAATCGCCTGGGATCTTGTATCTCGTCCCACTCTCTGTTCGGCACAACGAGTAGTCGTTCAAGTTTTTCTTCGAACAAGATACCCATGGGAGGTGGCTTCTTGGATTCTTTGCCTGCAAAACGAAAGAAACTAAATCAGAAATTGAACAAAGAACAAAAACATACCTTCGACCTTCAACGTTCAGTACTTACGAATAGTTCCCCACAACGGGTAAAATGAGTTGGCGAGCCCTCCCATTGACTTCTTATTAACATGCATAAAGAAGTAACGGTCTTGCCAATACCTATCGGCGTTCTTCATCTCACCAACGATCTGCTTTTTTCTCCTTGGATACATAGAATATCGTCCATGATCCCTAGAGTTTTCTTGTGGATAATACAACGCAAGAATATCCTCTACTGATAGATTGACGTTCGCCTCTTCAGCCAGAACTATTAGTCCTAAGAAAACCCTCATCCCATTCGACATCAATTGTGGGATAGCAAGTTGACAATGGTGCATGGTTCGAATAAGAAGAGGAGGAAATGGTAGTCGGAGTCCGCACTCAAAGTATATGGTATACATGCAGATCCATCTCTCGGAGGCAGTGTTTGCTCGTTCGCCTTTAAATGGTAAATGAAGTTGGACTTCGTTTGGAAATCCAAATTTACCCCTTATCTCCGACAAGTCATGTTCTATTAGTACAGATCGGGGGTTCGACGTTCGCAAGAAAGATTCGTTGCTCAATTGACGAGGTGGCTTAGTTAATCGAGCAATAGGTGGAATCGTTAAAGCTTCTTCTCCCGATGTTGTAGCCGGACGACTCCTCTCTGAAGCCTCGTTGCTCGTTCCGGCACCTCTTTGGCTTTGCTGGAATTCTTGTTCAAACTTCGAACGACGAATGGCCGACATTAATTCTTCATCATCCGAACTGCTGTCACTTGAGTCAGTGCTCGACCAAGATACTTTTACCTCCTCGACGATATGCTTGTCTTTATCCATGGACTACTAATCAGAGTTTGGACGAACGATGGACTAATTTCGGATCTAAAAGTTTACCAAACCCAAAATCCCAGGAAGATTGGGATGAACACGAAGAACAACAATTCCAGAAAGATTGAGATGAACAGAAACTCACAAAACCTCTCAACCAAACCACTCACCCGAGAGAAATGCAGAAGAAACTAAACAGAAAGATTCGGAAATAGAACAAAAATACTTTTACTAAATCAAAATTACTGAAGAATGGAGGAGAAGAGAAATCTTGTATGAATATCGAAGGTCTTGAAAAAAATTCTGGGTTCTGAAGTTTTTGAAATGCTCCCTGCGTTGAAATAGAAAATGAAAAGGGGTATATGAAGAGTTATATAACCAAACAGTGCATCTAACGGTCCCGATTTCTCAGGAGATGCTTGATCAAACTGTGTGAACAACATAACTCTTCGAATTCCCCCTTTAAAAGACAGTACGTTGCAACGGCTCGAATCCCGAAAATCATGCCTATTCCAGCTCATACTTCTGAAGTCACAACGTTACGAATTTCAAAATTAAAAGAAACAATGTTGCCGTTTCAGAACGTCCATTCGATATATGCCACGTGTATGAGATATCATTTCTCACAGGGCTCGAGACTATCCATCGATAAATTTGTCAATGCGTTCAGATTTCCCTAGTCTGATATAACGACTGATGTTATTTTCACGCTAATCGTCAAACACTCTATCGAGGATTCATCGCTCGATAGAATGGGGGGGCTATCTGTTGGGGTTAGACTTCGTCTTCCCATTATGACGTTAGCTTTAATAGTTTATCTAACGAACGACGAACTCTCGATTTTAGCATCTTCGTATTTGGGCCGGACCCTATTCATTGAGTCAATAACGAACGTCGATCGATCAAATAATTGGGCTGGAACCAATGACTTTAAATGCGATCCGTTCAAAATTAAACGTCAAACATCGAACCAACAAATCAAGCATGAACTTTTACACATTGACTCTATATGCCACGAACACTAGATTACAAAGACAAAGTCTTGTTATCTACCCATCGTTCGTTGTTCATACTTAGCAAAGTTTAAAGAGTATGCTCTTCATAATCGTCGAACCCATTGATGACGATGATGTATCATGCCATTGTGATAACTGATTAGTTCATAACTGGCAAATGGAAACACATTAATAATCGCTAAGCCCACCATCTGTGGAACATTACAATAACTGCTGAGTTCATATCGTGACACGTGTCCCCAGAGGACAACAAGGAGAATAACCGCTCAACATCAGTTATTGTTCCTTTTTCTATAAATAGAGGGGGACTCTTTTTCTGAAGGGATATACTGTCATTCTGCCAAAATTTGTCTAGAAAATAATCCTATCATCTGGAAACGCCATTGTACTGAAACTCTCGTTCATAGTGAAACAAATCTCGCACAGAGGACGTAGCACATCGTTTGGCGAACCTCTTTATATCTTGGTGTTAATTAATTTTCTGTTTTCCTTTCTGATTTGATTTTATTTATTTTCTGACATGAATATTTCTGTTTTCATATAGCTTTAAGAGTTTTATCACGATGTCCAAGGGCCCAAATAATCAATTATTACGTTTTCCACACTAATTTTTCCTCTGTATTAATTATTTATTTACGAACCCAAAATATTAATTTTAATTTGTATTTTTTTGGATTGCTTTTGACACGTTAAATACTGCAAAGTGTTTAATTAAGTGATCACAATCAATGTATTTTTAGATTGGTTTTTTTTTAGTTTGGATTTTTTAGTTAAATCCTAAATCAATGTATTTTTAAATCCTATGTTACAATGTATTTTTAGTTTGGATTTTTTAGTTAAATAACCCGGGCCGGTTTTTTAATTATATTTTTAGTTTTGTTATGTTTTTTAGATTTTTTAGTAAATATATTGTTGATTTAATTAATGCATGTGCCAGGAGTCTTTATATATAACTAATTAAATGCAAATGATATTCATGCATGCAATTTAAAAATATGCACAGCTTGACTTCAAGAACTTTGATTTATTGGTTTAGGATTTGCGCGCAAATCATGGATGGGTAATGGACGATAAGATTCGGTATCCTTGTCAAGTTTGTGGTAATCATAGATCCCATTCCATTGATGATGTTAGAGGGCATTTGCGCGCTTATGAGATTATTTGTTCTTACCAAACATGGTATTTACATGGTAAAGATTTTATCGATATTAAGTATACATCGACTAGTACTAAAGGTAAAGAGCCTATTGTTGAGGAAAACGTTGGTAATAATATGTACAATATGATAAATGATTTGGAAGAAAACTTTGTGCACCCTCTGTAGTTATTTGAGGAAATGATTAATGATGTTGAAACGCCCATGTATGTCGGGTGTACAAAATATACAAAATTAGGGGCATTGGTTAAATTATGGAATATGAAAGCGTCGGGAGGGTGGACGAATTCTAGTTTCACGACTCTTTTAGCTTTTCTAAAAGATGTTCTACCGGAGGATAACAAAATGCCACCTAGTATGTACGAGGCGAAGAAGACGTTGAGCACGTTGGGAATGGAATACGAGAAGAAACATGCTTGTCCAAATGATTGCATCCTTTACCGGAGAGAATATGAAGATTTAGATGAGTGTCTGGTTTGTAATGAGTCAAGATGGAAGAAGGGCAAGGTGCCATCAAATGGTAGTAAAGGAGTGCCGGTGAAGGTGTTATGGTACATTCCACAGCTCTACGTTTCCGCCGTTTATTCCGTAATGCACAGCATGCTAAGAGTTTAACATGGTATCATGATAAACGTGTTGACGATGGCAAGCTTAGGCATCTGGCTGATGCACTGCAATGGAAGACCTTTGATGACAATCATCCAGATTTTAGTGCAGAACCAAGGAATTTACGTCTTGGTTTGTCGACGGATGGAATGAACCCACATAGTAACATGAGTAGTTGGCATAGTACCTGGCCAGTCATACTTGTCAACTATAATCTCTCTCCAGACGTTTGCATGAAGTGGAAGTTCTTGATGTTGACATTATTGATCTCAGGCCCTCAACAACCGGGGATTGATATTGATGTTTACTTGGCACCATTAATCGATGACCTAAAAAGGTTGTGGGATGATGATTTACAAGTAAGAGATTCTTACCGTCAAGATACATTCAATCTTCGAGCAATGTTTATTTGGTCAATTAATGACTTTCCTGCACTTGGGAACCTATATGGTTATCCTGTGAAGAGTTCTATAGGTTGTCCCGTTTGTACGAAGGAAACATTTTCCATCCGGTTGAAAAATGGTAGGAAAACCATTTACCTTGGTCACAGGAGGTTCTTGTCGAAAAATCATCGATATCACAAACAGAAGAAGGCTTTTGATGGCAATACCGAAGAAAGAACTGCTCCTCGGATTTTGACTGACGAATATGTATTTGAGATGGTTAAAGATGTGAAGGTAGTTTTGAGAAAGAGGAAACGTAAGGATCCAGTTGTCGATGGACCTTGGAAGATGGACCTTGGAAGAAGAAGTCAATCTTCTATGAACTTCCATATTGGAAGTCACTTTACGTTCGTCATTGCTTAGATGTTATGCATATTGAGAAAAACGTCTGTGAATCGATAGTGGGCACGTTGCTTGACATTCCGAATAAGACTAAAGATGGTGAAAAGGCACGGTTGGACCTTAAAGAGATGAAGATTAGAACGAATTTGCTCCCCAAGAAAAGATCGAACGGCACTTACCTACCGCCAGCAAAGCACACATTATCTAGACACGAAAAGAGAAAGCTTTGTGAGTGGCTTGCTTCCGTGAAAGTGCCAAGCGGGTATTCTTCCAACTTCAAAAGGTTGGTGTCGATGAAAGATTTGCGGCTTGTTGGAATGAAAACACATGATTGTTATATCTTGATGCAACAATTATTACCTCTTGCTTTGCGGGGAGTTTTAACAAAAAATGTGAGATACTCAATTACGAAGTTATGCTCATTTTTCAATTCAATATGCTCCAAGGTAATTGATCCAATGATGCTAGATTCGCTACAATCGGAATTGGTTATGACATTGTGCCTGCTTGAGAAGTATTTCCCATCAGCCTTTTTTGATATAATGATCCATCTATGTGTGCACTTAGTTCGGGAAGTTAAGTTATGTGGCCCGGTGTATTTAAGGTGGATGTATCCTTTTGAAAGGTACATGAAGGTTTTGAAGGGATATGTGAAGAACCGAAATAAGCCGAAGGGTTGTATAGTGGAAAACTACATAGCCGAGGAATCAGTTAAATTTTGCTTTGAGTATTTGTCCAACGCGGACCCAATAGGGTTGCCAACAAGCGGGGTATTTACGTCTAAAGGACTATCCGTGACCGTTCATTCATCAATAAATCAAGATGAATGGGAAAAAGCTTGTTTGTATGTTTTGCACAATGCTAAGGAAAATGGAGCCTTTCTTTCAGGTTCATATGGCGGAATTAAGAGCTGCGAATCCAAGAAAAGGAAAAAGTGAGAAGTGGATTCAAGATGAGCAGAATCGGACATTTTGGGAGTGGATAAGAAAATTTTTACATATGAAGCTTGGCGTTTCACAAGACGTAATGAAGCTATCCAGAGATCCGCCATCGATAGTCACAAGATATACATCGTACCTTGTCAATGGCAACTCCTTCTACACTCGGGAAAGAGATGAGAAGCATCACGTACAGAATAGTAGTGTCACCCTTCGGGCCGAGTCTATGCATATTTCATCCGCAAAGGACAAGAATCCGGTATATAGTTCCATGAATTACTTTGGGTTCATTGAAGATATTTGGGAACTTGATTATTGCGGCTTGCGAATAGCACTCTTTAAATGCAAGTGGGCTGACAATAATTATGTTAAGGTTGATAGTGACGGCGTGACAGTGGTGGACTTTAGGCGATTTGGATACAAAAATGATCCTTTCATCATGGCGTCACAAGCAGTACAAGTATTTTATACAACGGATCCCGTAAATTTAGAGTTATCTTTAGTTGTGCCAATGAAGCCAAGAATAATCCGGGATGGCCAAGAAGACATTGAAGATTGCACCGATATTCCATCATTTACAACGGGTTTGCCACCGGTGGAGGAGATTGATGATTCTGACGATGATATTTCACACTTACTTCGATTGGACGTCGAGTGGACATGTGTTGAGAAGCCCAAAAAAAAGAAAAAAAAAATACTTAACAAAAGATTTTAGTTTCTTACGTTGTAAACATTTAGATACGATTTTTTAATTATGCACATTATATGGGAATTATTTATGCATGCAAATATGTTTGGAAGCAAATAAGAACAGGCGTGAATGCTTGCACAACACACAGGTTTGATTGCTTAAAGGGATTATATTAACAATTTTTAAAACAATTGTTGTAAAATTCTTACCTACGACGACGGTTATTAGAAAAAACCGTCATGGTAGCAGATTGAGGAGTGAAACGCCTTGAAGCCTACCACGACGGTCTTTGTAGAAGACCGTCGTGGTATACATATACTACGATGGTTTTATTAGAAGACCGTCTTGGTAGATTATCGGTGAAGATAGAAAAAACCTGTTCCCTACCATGACGGTTTTCCTAGAGGACCGTCGTGGTAAATATGAATGCTCTGAAGCCTACCACGACGGTTTTATAAGAAGACCGTCGTAGTAAAATGTCAAAAACCCCTGCACCCTACCACGACGGTTTTATAAGAAGACCGTTGTGGTAGAATGTCGGTAGATGGAAAAGACCTGAAAACTACCATGACGGTTTTATAAGAAGACTGTCGTGGTAGATTGTCGGTGCTTGAAAAAACCCTGAAGCTTACCACGACGGTCTTTGTAGAAAACCGTCGTGGTATATTGTTATCCATTAAAGCCTACCACGACGGTTTTTATAAAAACCGTCATGGTAGTTGACATACCACGACGGTTTTTTTGATGACCATCGTGGTAGTTGTCGTTACTACGACGGTTTTTTTCCAAACTGTCTGTATCGCCCCGACCTACGTAGGATCGTTACCATACATGCTTATACTACATCTGGGTTTTAAATAATTTAAACTTACTTGCAAATTTGAGAATAAATTTTTCTTTCTTCGTAACTCAAATAAACTTATACATGTGGGTAACTTCACCATGCCTATCCATTACTTGTTAAACCGATTAAAAGGTCACATATAACCTTTAAAACCGGGGTTTTCAAACATCTCATTCATAACATGATACATACTACTTAATCATACAAGTACTAATTCATAATTTAAAGAGTTTGCGGAAAATCTGCGTAGTGGTATCCCACACCGCCCTTCACTTGCTGCATCGTCTCCATGGCCCACCAAGTAAAGCTGCAGGCATCTTACCTACAGTATGGAATATACTATGAGCTTTTCGCACAGCAAGTACAAACATAATCTCACAAAAAACATAACAAACATCACATAACTTATGCATGATCCATTTATGATCGATTTTGAATGTCTTATGCTCCATTATGAACTTATTATCTTGCTTAACATGTGGGCCCCTTGTATATGTACCAAAAGCGCGCAATCCACAGAAAGTTAAGGTTTGCAAGGTCCCTAACAATTCTGGGAATCATAAACATAACCCTTCACGATTTGACAGAAGGTTGATTATACCCTCCCGCATCAACGGGAGGTTGATAATCATAAACTTGAACTTGAAACATGTATCCTCCACGATCTGGCAAGAGGTTGGTACAACACCTTACTTGTCTTATCTTATGACTTAAAATATGTTCTTACCATGTGGTTTAATATTAGTGAACATACCTTATGATGTCACTATATCAAAATATAACATAACATATACATACACATGGCATATCATGGCTTAACATGGCATAACATGACTTGACATAACATAACATGGCATAAGATAACATATCATAGCACATCATGTAAACAAATCATACTTGAAAATAGTTTACTATTTTCCATACTGCAGGTGAGGCTTGTACTTACCTGGTATGCTATGTCTTCGGTTTTGTTGCTCCAAATCAGGTTGCAACAGCAGGTTACTTCCTGCTATATAAAAGGACATAGGGTAAGGTTCCTATAAATCATAATCATAAAATGTTGGTAACCTAACCAACATTCCTGAGAAATCTTAGTTTTGTGTCCCCCACACATGCCTATGACAACATACTGGGTTACTATATGTAACCTTGGGTTTTGGGCCCAATCCAGTAACTCGGGTATCTTTCTCAGTTATTGTAGGTTATAAACTTATTATCAAACTTTTAAAATAACTTGTGGTCCAATATTTATTTTTCTTTGCTTTTGGAAAAACTTAGTATTCTATGTCCATTCTCCTTATATATAAAAAAATCCTTGTTTGACTTGTCAAAAATTGTAACTCTTTGAATAGGCTTGTAATTATTAAGTGTTGGAAACTGCCCTTGAAACAGTTTCCGATAGCCAATTTATTAGTGTTTGTGTAGGAATGCCCTTTTCCTACACTATTTGAGAAAATATTGTGCAGGAATATCCTGCACAGTTTGTGGAATCCAATTTTATTTAAAAATATGTGTTGAATCTGAAAAAGTTTTAAACCTCGAAAAACCCTATAACTTTTGTGTTTTACTCAAGACCCAGTTCGGTCTCTAACCTACCCATTTCCCTGGGTGAACCTGCCTGGCCGTGCATGAAGTCTGGGCATGACCAGGTTCGAATTTTTGTAAAAACAAAGGCCATTGGAGCCTTATTTTTGAAACTGTTTACGTTGGCCCCTAGGAATTTACCTTCTCTACAACTTTCATGTTTTAATTTTCCTCAAATTCGGCCTCAAAGGGCCTCAAAATCACGTTTCCAA
Source organism: Ficus erecta (assembly GCA_008635985.1). Lineage (NCBI taxonomy): Eukaryota > Viridiplantae > Streptophyta > Magnoliopsida > Rosales > Moraceae > Ficus > Ficus erecta. The sequence goes on from BKCH01001384.1 coordinate 29,054, forward strand.
AAAGCTGCCCAGTTTTACCCGAAAACTGGCAATTTCGTATTAAGTTAAGTTTTATATAAAATTAAGCGCACACTACCTCAAACGGTCGTAACCATGAGCCTATATCAATCATGCAGCATTTTCTAATGTAAAATCTCATCATCAAATTTCTATGCATTCACATACAAACCCTTGGGTGTTCTTGCACCAAGCTAGGGTTTGTAAATCCATTTATCACATAAGCTAACAACCTAATCAAGCACAAATCTAAATATCTAAACTAGGGCATAAGAATAAAATGAGCTTATGCTCTTACAATCCAACTTTGGAAATACACTTAAATTTCCAATTGAAGCTTAAATTGAAAAGCTTAGGGAACCAAAAGGGAATTACCTTAGTCCACACAAGTTTGGTGCTAGGTTTTGATCCAAACTTTTTCCCCTTTGCTTTCTTCCACAACCGGCCTCCCTTAGCTTGAAATGCTCCAAAATTTTCGGCCACCACTAGTTGATGTTTCTCCAAATCCGACCACCACCTTACTCTTTTTCTTCTTCTATTTTTTTTTTCTTCACTTATGTTTCGGATTTAAAGGGGAGAGAGTGAGGAGAGATTTTGGCATGGTTTTGGGGTGTTTTCTCATTTTTGTGAACAAAATGAGCCCCCCCCCCATCACCTATTTATAGGTGATAAATAATTTAATTTTTGGATTTATTTTTAATCCAAAAATTACATAATAGCCCTTAAGAGAAAAATATTTACCCAGTAGTCCTTGGGAGTAAAATATTTGCTCATCTACCCTCTTAGGTGGCCGGCCATTGTATTACCTTGGAGGACAAGTTTTGCTTACATCATCATGCTTGCATCATTATGACATCATCATGCTTACATCATCAAGCTTGCATCATTATGACATCATCATGCTTGCATCATCATTACTTATTTTTCTGAAAGTTACACTTTGACCCCTAAGGACAAAATATTTGCATTTTAGTCCCTGTGGGTGACCAGCTAGGGTGGAGCCACTTAGCTTCGAATTCATGCATAATTATCCACTTGATTCCGGAAATCCATTAATATAATCATGAAGTCCATTTCCTTACTAACTTAAATAATATCAATACTATTTTTCACCAAAAACAGTATTTCCATACTGGACTACAGTCCAGAATTCATTTGCGTAAAATTGGACTGCGTATAGGATTTTCTTAGGACTTGAAACTATTTAGTCCATATTACCCTAAATATTGTGCTTGATTTTTCTAGGGTGGTCTCATAGTTTATTCTTGCTTATTCGTCCGAAATGACGGTTTTCTGCAGTATAATTTCCATACTGTTGATTACACTACAGTTCCATCTCAGTCAAACCTAAAGTCAACCTGGTCAAACTTTGACCTGAATAAAAATCATAAATTCCTACTCTGGCCTTTTTCTCAAAAGGCCTCGTGCTTGACTTAAGCAAACTATTATTGAGTCTCGTAGCTAATTAAACGAGAACTCAAACATATACTGATATTCAACTCAGATCATGAGCTTCTTATCGACATACAAGATTCAGACTTAGATTCTTCTTGTATCTTAGGAAATCACAAGTCATCAAAATTTCGGGTTATTACATTCTACCCTCCTTAAACAATTTTCGTCCTCGAAAATTAGAATAAATTCTAGGTGGCTTTTCTTCAAATCCACCACAAATCCATAGTAATTTGTTTCCATTTTAATAACTTAATGAGATTAGGTCTCTTATATAGAACTATAATCTTCTTCCATGTTCTATCATAATTTCATATTTATCATCATATTTTCACGCTTTCATAACTTTCATACTTTCATCATGCATATTTTCCTTTCATACTGCATCACAAGAACTGTCTACATAAAATTCTTAGCAAGTATATCATATAACTTGCCATATTTGAAAAGCATATCATATAATACTTCTCTTTAACTTTAGTTGAGGGGCTCAGCGAATATATCATATTTAAGATATTTTTCTTTAAATTTGAAAAGACTGAGGACCCTCTGGTACAATGTTAATCTTGTGCTATTAGAACCCTTTACTTTTAATAGTGGCCCCTTTCTTGGAACTGTCTACATACTGCATCACAAGAACTGTCTACATAAAATTCTTAGCAAGTATATCATATAACTTGCCATATTTGAAAAGCATATCATATAATACTTCTCTTTAACTTTAGTTGAGGGGCTCAGCGAATATATCATATTTAAGATATTTTTCTTTAAATTTGAAAAGGCTGAGGACCCTCTGGTACAATGTTAATCTTGTGCTATTAGAACCCTTTACTTTAATAGTGGCCCATTTCTTGGAACTTTGTTCCTCAAGGTTTTTGGCCCGTTACATAACATGATGACCCCTTTCTTGGAATTTTGTTCCTCAAGGTTTTTGGCCCATTACATAAACATAACATGAGTTGGTTCTAATAAGTATAAGATTAAGCACTATGCATAAAATAACTTCTTTGAATCTTTTCCAAGTTAATCATGGAAAATCATAATAAATAGCATTATTGAAAACATTTTACTGTTCGAGTGATGCAGTGAAAGGTATCCTTATATCGACTATCTATTTGTTAACTAGTAGAAGCTTCTCTCATTGCTTCTAACATTTTCTTCATAGCACGAGTTCATAATCATAACTCTTAGGAATATCTAAAACTTCCCATCATTACATAATTTCCATTTCTTAAAAGGTTGTATATAGTCGACATTAGTCAAACCATTATATATCGACTCCAAGGTTGTTGCTATCGATCTCAACCTCATTAACTTCATCATCAGACTCATATTCATCATCATGGTTTACCAAATTACTGTTGGTAATATCCAACTCATATTTGCACATTGCCTGGTTGCATTCCCCCAAGCTAAGGCATCACCAAACTTTTCCCGTATTTAATATTATTCTTATGGGGGCAAAAGTTTCATAATCAAGAAACTTAACTTCCATGGTGTCGATCTAATTCCTTTAGAAGGAAAAGTTCTTAGCTATCACCATACCATGGTGAGGTAGATATTATTATATTCCTAATACCCACTCCTTTATTCCTAACTTGTCTTCTCATATCTTAGAAACATCGTAATTTATCATATCATACTAGAGATTCATCTTGATCCCATCATACCATATCATAACTTTATCATACCAAGATGAGGTAATAGGCTATTTAATCTCGAAGCCTATTCATTCCTTATTGCTACTCTAGCAAGCGTCATTATAACTTAGTTACTGCAGTTGCAAGATTAGACTCTTGCAAAAGTTTTGGTTTGTTCGTACGCTCGGAAAACCATCTTCTAATTCTAATTCTTAATTCCTCACATTTCTAAGAAATACTCATTCGTTCCTTCATATCTTATCATGTTTTATCATGGAAACATCATAACTTATCGTATCATACTGAAGATTCTTCGTGATTTCTTCACATCATATAATAAGCTTATCCACCACATACATATCATGGTAGATTTCAGGATCGTGCTAATGCTTATGTATAGCATATGCGGTCCCACACAATCTAAAGTATCACGGATATCATCCTTTGTGCGACCACTGATGAGATATGCTCATTACATAAGCAATATCTTAACTACTTCTAACTAAAGAAAAAAATAATGATAATAATTTAACTTACTTGGGCATTTACAGAAACGATGTGAAGCAACGTGAAGTAGGCTGGCAGGATACCGCTCTGATACCATCTTTGTAACGCCCCGAACTACGTAGGGTCGTTACCATACATACTTATACTACATCTGAGTTTGAAATAATTTACACTTACTTGCAAATTTGAGAATAAATTTTTCTTTCTTCGTAACTCAAATAAACTTATACATGTGAGTAATCTCACCATGCCTACCCATTACTTGTTAAACCGATTAAAAGGTCACATATAACCTTTAAAACCGGGGTTTTCAAACATCTCATTCATAACATGATACATACTACTTAATCATACAAGTACTAATTCAAAATTTAAAGAGTTTGCGGAAAATCTGCGTAGTGGTATCCCACACCGCCCTTCACTTGCTGCATCGTCGCCATGGCCCACCAAGTAAAGCTGCAGGCATCTTACCTACAGTATGGAATATACTATGAGCTTTCGCCCAGCAAATACAAATATAATCTCACAAAAAACATAACAAACATCACATAACTTATGCATGATCCATTTATGATCGATTTTGAATGTCTTATGCTCCATTATGAACTTATATTTTGCTTAACATGTGGGCCCCTTGTGTATGTACCAAAAGCGCGCAATCCACAGAAAGTTAAGGTTTGCAAGGTCCCTAACAATTCTGGGAATCATAAACATAACCCTTCACGATTTGACGGAAGGTTGATTATAACCTCCCGCATCAACGGGAGATTGATAATCATAAACTTGAACTTCAAACATGTATCCTCCACGATCTGGCGGGAGGTTGGTACGACACCTTACTTGTCTTATCTTATGACTTAAAATATGTTCTTACCATGTGGTTTAATATTAGTGAACATAACTTATGATGTCATTATATCAAACTTTAACATAACATATACATACACATGGCATATCATGGCTTAACATGGCATAACATGACTTGACATAACATAATATGGCATATCATAGCACATCATGTAAACAATTAATACTTGAAAATAGTTTACTATTTTCCATACTGCAGGTGAGGTTTGTACTTACCTGGTATGCTATGTCTTAGGTTTTGTTGCTCCAAATCAGGTTGCAACAGTAGGTTACTTCTTGCTATATAAAAGGACATAGGGTAAGGATCCTATAAATCATAATCATAAAATGTTAGTAACCTAACTAACATCCCTGAGAAATCTTAGTTTTGTGTCCCCCACACATGCCTATGACAACATACTGGGTCACTATAGGTAACCTTGGGCTTTGGGCACAATTCAGTAACTCGGGTATCCTTCTCGGTTACTGTAAGTTATAAACTTATTATCAAATTTTTAAGATAACTTGTGGTCCAATACTTATTTTTCTTTGCTTTTGGAAAAACTTAGTATTCTATGTCCATTCTCCTTATATATAAAAAATCCTTGTTTGACTTGTCAAAAATTGTAACTCTTTGAGTAGTTTTGTAATTATTAAGTGTTGGAAACTGCCCTTGAAACAGTTTCCGACAGCCAATTTATCAGTGTTTGTGCAGGAATGCCCTTTTCCTACACTATTTTAGAAAATCTTGTGCAGGAATTTCCTGTTTCCTGCATAGTTTTGAAATCCAATTTTATATAAAAATTTGTGTCGAATCCGAAAAAGTTTTCTGCATGAAAGTTTTAGACCTCGAAAAACTCTATAACTTTCATGTTTTACTCAAGACCCAGTTCGGTCTCTAACCTACCCATTTCCCTGGTTGAACCTGCCTGGCCGTGCATGAAGTCTGGGCATGACCAGGGTCGGATTTTTGTAAAAACAAAGGCCATTGGAGCCTTATTTTTGAAAACTGCTAATATAGGCCCCTAGGAATTTACCTTCTCTACAACTTTCATGTTTTAAGTTTCCTCAAATTCGGCCTCTAAGAGCCTCAAAATCACGTTTCCAGAAAGCTGCCCAGTTTTACCCGAAAACTGGCAGTTTCGTATTAAGTCAAGTTTTACGTAAAATTACGCGCACACTACCTCAAACGATCGTAACCGTGAGCCTATATCAATCATGCAACACTTTCTAACGTAAAATCTCATCATTAAATTTCCATGCATTCACATGCAAACCCTTGGGTGTTCTTGCACCAAGCTAGGGTTTGTAAATCCATTCATCACATAAGCTAACAACCTAATCAAGCACAAATCTAAATATCTAAACTAGGGCATAAGAATAAAATGAGCTTATGCTCTTACAATCCAACTTTGGAAATACACTTAAACTTCCAACTGAAGCTTAAATTGAAAAGCTTAGGGAACCAAAAGGGAATTACCTTAGTCCACACAAGTTTGGTGCTAGGTTTTGATCCAAACTTTTTCCCCTTTGCTTTCTTCCACAACCGGCCTCCCTTAGCTGGAAATGCTCCAAAATTTTCGGCCACCACTAGTTGGTGTTTCTCCAAATCCGACCACCACCTTACTCTTTTCTTCTTCTATTTTTTTTTCTTCACTTAAGTTTCGGATTTAAGGGGGAGAGAGTGAGGAGAGATTTTGGCATGGTTTTGGGGTGTTTTCTCATTTTTGTGAACAAAATGAGCCCCCCCCCCCCCCCCCCCCCCCCCCGCCATCACATATTTATAGGTGATAAATAATTTAATTTTTGGATTTATTTTTAATCCAAAAATTGCATAATAGCCCTTAAGAGAAAAATATTTGCCCATTAGTCTTTGGGAGCAAAATATTTGCTCATCTACCCTCTTAGGTGGCCGGCCATTGTACTACCTTGGAGGACAAGTTTTGCTTACATCATCATGCTTGCATCATTATGACATCATCATGCTTACATCATCAAGCTTGCATCATTATGACATCATCATGCTTGCATCATCATTACTTATTTTTTTGAAAATTACACTTTGACCCCTAAGGATAAAATATTTGCATTTTAGTCCCTGTGGGTGACCGGCTAGGGTGGAGCCACTTAGCTTCCAATTCATGCATAATTATCCACTTGATTCCGAAAATCCATTTATATAATCATGCAGTCCATTTCCTTACTAACTTAAATAATATCAATACTGTTTTTCACCAAAACCAGTATTTCCATACTGGACTACAGTCCAGAATTCATTTGCGTAAAATTGGACTGCGTATAGAATTTTCTTAGAACTTGAACCTATTTAGTCCATATTACCCTAAATATTGTGCTTGATTTTTCTAGGGTGGTCTCATAGCTTATTCTTGCTTATTCGTCCGAAATGACGGTTTTCCGCAGTATAATTTCCATACTGTTGATTACACTACAGTTCCATTTCCGTCAAACCGAAAGTCAACCTGGTCAAACTTTGACCGGAATAAAAATCATAAATTCCTATTCTGGCCTTTTTCTCAAAAGGCCTCGTGCTTGACTTAAGCAAACTATTATTGAGTCTCGTAGCTAATTAAACGAGAACTCAAACATATACTGATATTCAACTCGGATCATGAGCTTCTTATCGACATACAAGATTCAGACTTAGATTCTTCTTGTATCTAAGAAAATCACAAGTGATCAAAATTTCGGGTTATTACACCGTCGTAGTAGATATTTTAGCGGCAAGTTCTGAAATTTTTGAAAATTTTTCAACTTTTTGCCGCTTTTAATAAAACCTAAAAACAACACCATTTTTCCCAAACCCATTTCAGCCCGAGCCTTATTCACTTTTGCAGTCTCTAATACACACTCAAACTCCATACCCAGTATATTTCCTCTCTCCATTTCTCTCTCGTCGCTCCCTCCCTCCCTTTAAAATCATCAAAAACTCTCTGATCAATCTCACTCAAACTCCGACGCCATCCTCAACCACTCACGCGGTTTCCTCCATTCTCCGACGCCATTCTCCACCAACGACGCTTGTTTTCGGACTTTCCCAGTCTCTCTCGCCGCCCACAACCCGTGTTGTCCCAAATTTTCTACCACTCTGCCCGTACCCACGCTCTACTATCCGGTAAGTTGTAATGTATATTGCTTGGGTAATGCACGAATATGGGTAATTTCCGTCCACTAAATCGTACATTCAAGGCAAAAGCTAGAGAAAACCTTTTCGGTCCTTGTTGCTTGTGTTTGTGATTTACATTGATTTAAAATGGTTGGGTAAGGCTTGGATTTGTTAAAATTTTTTGCTTTTGTGAGTTAATTGTTTGCATATTACGTGTTTGATTAAACGCCTCTTTGGGTGACAATTAGTTGTAGATTGAATTAAATTGATTGGGTAAGGCTCGGATTTGGGAATTTTCCGGATAAACATTCAAGTTTTTGTTTGTGGTGATTGTTTGTATATTACATGTTCGATTAAATGCCCATTTGCTTAGGTTGTGTGTCATTTCCGTTGTCGCGTAAAGTTTTTGTATACATGCTTGATTTACATAGATCTAATGTATGAATTCATGGGATTTTTATGTGTTTCGGTGCTAAGGTTTTGTAATGATTTAATGGCGATTAGGTTTTGTTTATAATCACATTTGTTGTTTTGTTGTTTTGTTGTTTTAGACTGATTTACAATGTCAAATGATCACGAGGAGGAAGTGTCAACCCAAACTCAAGTTGGAAAACCACGAAGAACCAACTCTTCAAGATTCAATGCCGAGGAGGATGGAAAACGAAGAGAAAAGGAATGGGAGAAGGTGTAGATCTCCAGTCCATTGGTACGAAACAAGAGAAAAGGAACTTGTGTCCACATATTTTATTCGAAAAACCACTGAGGTCGTGAAACTTATACGCCGACGGATGGAAACTGCATTTAGTCGACAAAAGAGCTATGCCGACAAATGCAGAAGGCCTCTAGAATTCCAAATAGGAGACCTGGTTTTCCTCAAAGTTGCTCCATTCAAGGTAGTTATGAGATTCGGAAAGAAGGGAAAATTAAGTCCAAGATACATAGGGTCATTCGAAATACTGGAAAGAGTTGGTAATGTGGCCTATAAGTTGGCTTTGCCCCAAGAATTAGCATATGTACACAACATATTTCATGTATCGATGCTAAAGAAGTACATCCCGGATCCATCACATGTATTGGACCATGAACCAATTAAGGTTCACGAGGATTTGACGTATGAGGAAAAATCAGTTCGAATCTTGGCACGAGAAAAGAAGGTGCTAAGGAACAAAGTTATACCTTTAGTTAAGGTCCTATGGCGAAATCATGAGATTGAGGAGGCTACATGGGAACGCAATGAGGATATGAAGAAAAGCTACCCCTAATTGTTCTGTGTATATAAGAAAGGCTACATGATTTTCGAGGACGAAAATTCTTTAAGGAAGGTAGATTGTAATATCCAAAAATTTTCACGAACTCATGATTTTCTTGTATATAAGAATCTAAAGTTTGTTCTATGTGTTTATGTGTAATTTTATGAAAATTATGAATACTAATTACAAAATTCATAATTTTATCAGTATAGGGTTGAGTTCTCGGAAATTAATTACGAGACTCCATAATAGGCCTTTTAAGGAAAAAGACACAACGGAATTTCATGAATTTATAATGGTCAAAGTTTGACCAAAAAGTCAAAGTTTGACCAGAGTAAGACGGTACTGTGTTATGATAAGCAGTATGGGAAATATACTGTGAAAATCGTCTTTACAGGCAAGATAGTATAATAAAGTTTTAAAATCACCATAGAAAAATCAAGCACCTAAAATAGGATATTATAGGCCAAAGGGCTTTAAATAAAAAGAAAAATTTTTATACAGTCCAACTATACACAGATAAATTTTAGACTGCAGTTCAGTATAACAGTACTGAATTGTACTGTGTATTAGTGAGTACAATACTAGAAATATCTGTGTTGGTTTTAAAGTGGACTGTTTTTTAAGGAAAAAGGCAAACAAGCCTTAATTGTGCTTACCTCATCACCTTTTGGATTTATGACATCATTAAGGTTTTAAATAAAAAATAAATAAATTAGAAAATCTTGGACTATTCTAGATGGTGAGGTGGCCGGCTATTTAGGGGTCAAAATAGAATTAATTTTGCTCTATGGATTTATGAGCAAATGTTGAACAAAAAAATTTTGCAAAAAGGTCCCATTTTTCACCTATAAATAGGCTCATGGGGGGATCAGTTTTGGCTGATAAAAAATTCAGAAAAAAGCAGCCAAATTCTGCCCATTTTCCCTCTCCAAAAATCTGCAATCTCAAGTGGGTGATTGAGTGAAGAAAAAAAATTGAGAAACTTATGGGTTTTGATGTTTGTAGTCTTCGGTTTCCCCTAGCAAGTTCAAGCAAAAATTTTGGCAGTTTTTGTGCCCAATTTTGGGGCCAACAGCCGGCTGCCAAGGGGGGGTGAGTGAGTGAGAAATTTTGGATTTAAGAGTGCTTAGTTTAGATGTAAGCAGCCACCAAGAATCAGCCAATTTTGGTGCCAATTGGTGCAACAAAACCGGCCTTGGGTGGTTGTCCTAGGAGGAAAATTTTTGTGACCAAACCCTAGCCTCAATTTCTTCAATAAATCAAGGTAAACCATTCTAGACCTAAATCTCTTTCAATTAAGCATTCAATTTGAAATTTACATGGATTTCAAGTTGAAATTGTAAGAGCATAAGCTCAATTTATTTTGTGCCCAAAGTTAGGAATCTAGGGTTGTGTTTGATCTAGAATTAGGGGTGGTTTGATTTTTCTGTGCATGCTAGCTTTAATTTTCTTAATTGCATGCTAAATACTAGTTTATTATATGTCCCCAATCTGCCCTAGTGTTGGTGAATAATAATTTTGTGCTAGGTTGCTAGAATTTAATTAGTATGCTTGCTAGGTTTTGTGCAACCAAAATCATGCAACTTAGTTGATCCAATATCAATTAGGTTTACATATATTGCAGAGGCTGTCGGGGGGTTTGTTGCTTGGCCCAAAAAATTAGTCGTACTTCAAAGCAGTTTAAGCCAGGCCAGTCGAGGTCCCAGTCAAGCTCCCGACCCAGAAGCAAAGGGAAGCAAACGAACGAAAAAGAGAGCCAGGAAGAAGAAACTAAAGTCACAACCGAAGGTACAACAGCAAACAGAAGAAGAAGTACCTACATTTGACTTTAATGAAATTCCCGTTGAACTGAGACCGCTAGCTTATTACGCGCAAAGTTCCTTAAGTGACAGTAGCCAGATTGCGTGCCCACAACAACAGTCCGATGACATGCCCTTATATATTGGGTATGAAGATGTTTACGATTTCATAACCTTTAAAGAAATCAGTGCAAGCAGTATAATGGTTTACATTAGGTAATTGTTTTTTCCTTAAACAATACTTAATTATTATTCCAATTAGCTTGAAAGATAGATATATATGTTGATTTTGCGCGTAACAAGTTTGACTTAATATTTTGCAGCTACTTATCAGATTGTTGTGCAAGAGTAGGATTGGATCAACGTTTCGAGTTTATTTCTCCATTCCTTGTCTCGCCAGTTCAACAGAATGTAGATCGCGTAGCCTACATTCGAGAAAGAGCCGACGATATCATCCGGATCATAACAAACGTAACAAGGGGAAGGCTTGTTCTCATGCCATATAACAGCGGCCAACATTGGATACTGGATGTTATTAATCCGTGAGATGACTCGGTCCTCTATTTTAATCCTCTTGGAAACGATCCGGGTGAAGATTTTCAATAGCTAATTACGTTGTAAGTATTCTTTGATGTTCATATTAATGATTTGACATTCCATAATTGTTGTTCCGGAAGTATTGATATTTGTTATTATGTTAGGGCACTAAACGATTGGAAATTACTGGTGGGACGAGGAATAACAAAGCGACGCAACTGCAAGACGTTAATTCAGACTGCTCGATGCCCTATACAACAAGGAAATGTGCAGTGCGGCTATTTTGTATTGGGGTTCATGCGAGAAATAACGTTGAACGTCGATGGACTTGCCTTACTGCAAAACAAGACTTCTTATATTGAAGCTGAATTGAATTTGGTTAGGCAAGAGTGGACTCAATATGTCATGAGCTTCATACAATATTGAGGCAAAGCATGAACACCAATTTTGTATAGCCGTTATATTAATTGTTGTTGTACATTGTGACATTTTATTTGCCATATCAGTTATGTTATTATTTTATTATTGGATGTGTTATTTTTTCTAGTCATGAATGAATGGACTGGAATGAATGAACTGGTATTCAATTGAACGAATTAATATTTTTTTTTTGTTTACGTTACAACATACCATGACGGTTTTTAAAAGAAACCGTCGTGGAAGTCCATATACCACGACAGTTTTCATAGGCCACCGTCGTGGTACGTCACCTACCACAGCGGTGGATTATAGAAACCGTCATGGTAGGTCGGTATACCACGACGGTTTCTCATTTTCTGTCAACCACCGTCTTGGTAAGGTGAACTACCACGACGGTGGCTTACAGAAACCGTCGTGGTAGATTTACTTCCAACGACGGTTTTGTTTGTGGTGAACCGTCGTGGTATATTTCTAAATATCAATTTTTTGGCCCTATTTTTACTTATTCCATGACGGGTAAAAACCCGTCGTGGAATCGGAAAAGATTCCACGACTCTGGATTTCACGACGGTTAGAAAACCGTCGTGGAAATGTTACCACGATGGTTAAAAACCGTCGTGGTATCCACATTCTGTAGCAGTGTATTGTGTGATGTCTAGCTCAAAACTTCCCGTAATTAAATAAAAAACAGGAAATAATTCTAAAAAATTTTAAAACAACATTGCTTGAAATTAACGAATATAGCATATTAATGTTGCTTTTTTAGAGTAATATTTAGTTTTTTTTTTTTTTTTGAAAGGATATTTATGTTGATTTTGATTAAAATTGAAATAGGACTGATAGAGTTTATCCAAAGGGTGCTTTTTTATTTCGAAGTTTTTTTTTTTTTTTTTTTTTTTGAAGGACAAAAAAAAAAATTGCATCTTAGATAAGTACAATAATTAAATAATAAGTAAAGATGAAAAAGATCAGGGCTCTATCTATCAAATAGACGGGAGAGAATGAACTGGTGTCGACCACCACGGATGCTCAATGTGGAAAACAATCAACAGATTAACAGCGTCGTTGATCAATGGATACTGCTCAAGTGGTACTGGAAATTTACCAATCTTTTGCATCTCACCTTTCCTGATATTGTATCTCAAATATAATTATCGCTGTATACGTATATAGCATCTCCATTGTTTGCGTCAAAGCCCATAATGTACTTCACCTCTTTCCCTTCAACGCAGACGTCGTGCACCAAGCGCCACGAATAAGCCGCTGCGCCGTTGTCGTCGCAATCCGTCAGCTCCCACACTCTCAGAACTTCAATTCCATCGCTCTCTTTTGCCGGCAAACGAGCCAGCCGAAGCCTGCCCTGGCAGGCTCCGAGGAACAGATTAACGGACCTTTTATGCGAAATTATCCACGGTACTACATCACTTTCAAACCGAGGATTGAGATCAGCAGGCAGGTCGATAAAACGCCACCGGTTTTCGTCATCAGCACTACCTTTAAACGGATCCAAAGCAATGATCGCGCAGCGGTTGGACGTCGGAACTACATCTCTTAACCAATATAGAACTATGTCACAATCCATGGATGTACATAACAGAACGCCTCCTCTTCTTGCGGCAGCGTGGTGTTGACAACCGCTCCACTTTTGTGTCTCGGAAGAAAAGATTGAAGCTCTGTATCGTTTACGAGCACCATTGAGAAGATAAACTAACTCCGCTCTATATTTGTACCCCGCTTTTTAGTCGAAAGAGTTGGGCTTGTAGACCAGTCCAACCCTCGAATAAGGTCGTATAAAGTATTCCGGTTTCTGCAGGGCGCGGGGAGTGCGTGCCCCTGCCTGGTGAGAGGATTGCAGAGAAAGAATTTATTGCTTTCAGTAGACGGAGTGACCAGCAACAAGTCCTCGAACCATGCCATTGCCAACATTGGCTTCGGGAGGAAACTCAGGTAATCCGATGATGCTGAAGGTGAAATTAACGTAATTTCTCGGTGGGGAATCTAAAATTTCTCGCAAAATACTTGATGATATTCGGTCGTAGATCGTCCCGGTGGCCATAGGGATCGCATCTGCAGTATAATTTTCAATTGGAAGAAAAAAGTACAGGGCAGTGAATCGGAGTTATGTTGCTGCTGCTGCTGCTGCTTCTTGTGGTTGACGAAGTTGCTAATGTATTGGGGAGACAAGATCAGAGAAAACAAGCGTTTGCAGACGGAGCTGCAACAGAGTGCGGAGCGGAAATCAAGCCGGACGAGTATTTCCGAAAGTAGATCATCACAAACGTTGTTCGGGAATTTAGTTGAGGCTGCACTTGATGGTTGTTCGGTTTTGCTTGTCTCTCAATGTGGAACTAAAGAGTCGGTACGAGCCATCATAATCAAAGCTCTACAAGGAAGCAAATTTAATTTTAACGCCTCTTGTTCTCTGTTTTACATACATTCCTACGAGTCCTAATCAATTTCTAATTATCCCAAGTCTTTTCTTTAATATTTAAAAATTGGAGAAAGCTTGGTCGGTTATTATATGTAAGTAACAAATTTCTATAATTAGGCTAATGTTCAAGCATACGCTCCAATCAAAATTTGTCAAATTTTTTTTGGTTTTTTCTTTAAAAGTAAAATTTCACTATTCACACTCCTAAATCTCTATTAAAAATTCAATTTTTAAAAATCTATAATTTTTTAGTTTTAAGTCGAATTGAGATAATTCTTTTTATAAACTTCATAAAATGATAAGAGAAATAAAACAAGATCTACATTAATTGCTATTTTTTATAACACATTTTATTCTACACTTTTAACTCCAAACAAGTTGGTTTTAACCAAATGCCTCCAAGCATTCATTTTTATTTTTTCCAATCAAAACATTCCAAAACTTTAATACTCCAATTAAAGTGTATGATCCAAATGCCACTCTAGACATGCATGTAACTTACTCTATACCAAGACTTTCCAAAAACAGAAGTCTCAATACATTCCAAATATGAATAGAGTGACTTTGCATGTGTCAGCATCAATTAATTAAAGATCGTAATCTAGTTTATAATCTAGCGGTATTTTTTCGCTTCATAACAGGGGGTAGAGATCAAATCTCCGCACTTCAAAGTCACAAATAAAAATGTAAAATAAAACAAACGAAATAAAGCCCGTAACAATATATCAAAAGCGGAAAATATATATATATATATATATTTATATATTGAAATATTACTATAAGATGATAAATGAAAATAATGTCGACACAAGAACTAACGTAGGCTTAACAAAATATAATGAACAAATCTTATAAATAATTAACTTGTGCAAATATTAGAATGCACGACAAAGTAGGACAGCGGATGCAATTCCAATGGCTAAAGCTCAGCCACCTTCTTGTATACTGAACTCTCTTTTCTTTAGGGTCCGAGTTGTTTTGGAGTAGAATGGAAGAATTTAGCTTCAAAGTTTTAGCGAGAAAAAGTATGCGCTAACCAGCAACGGCCGCGCGTACTGATGAAAGGGAAAAAGGCATTCAAATTCACGCATCTTCCGCAGAGTACTAGAAAATCCCTAGGAGCTAACTCTCCATTCGACGGCAACAAGCAAGTGGACCTGTGAAATTTAGGTAGGTAGAGGCGTAGGAACCGTTGTTGGCCACGGAGAATGCACAAGCATGAAGACCGAAAGCTGATCAACCCTACCTTGCAATTCAGTGACATGCTCCCACTCGCGTTCAAGAGTCGGGTATATCTTGCATCGCCAGACATGGTAATCACAGAACAAGAAGACAATGTCCTCATCGTTTGGATCAAACGACACCACACACATCTCATGAACCCTCGAGTTTCTAAAGCTAGTGTTGTGCACCAATGACCACATGTGCATCTGTGCGTCTCGGTCCTCCTTGGAGAGTCTCATTTCTCAAATCTTCAAATGAAAGCTGTTGGTGAATTTAAAAAGCCGTAACATCCGCAGCCGCCCTTGACATACTCCGAGGCAGATGTTGCCTATATAAGAACGCCATGACCGGCCCAAGTCGGAAGGCAAACCAAGGAAAAGAAACCTTTTGCATCGGTGAAGGCAAAAGAATAAAAAACAACAAGCCGAGCTGGTATGAGGCCCTGGCCCTCTATCCAGTGCAGCATTCCATTGCAGGCAACCACAGCACTAGACCAAGCCCAACGAAGTCTTTGCCGTGTCGAAACAGCACAATTTGACCACATTCCCGTCTCCGAGGAAAAGATTGCAACATCGAACTGATAATAATCCTTACTCAGCTCTCGCTGATTATACAAATCAAATAGCACCACTTTGAACCTGTAACTAATATTGTTCGTACATCCAAGCTTCTTGTCGCAGATGTCGAGCTCGTATACTAGTGCGTACTTATCATATTTATTCGCCTGTGGTAAATTGGAAAGAGCCAACCACTTCCTTGTGAGGGGATTGCAGAGGTACAAAACTGTGCCTGAAGGTTCCGAGACTAGTAATAAATCGTTGACGGAAGCTTTAATTTTAACGGGCCAACTCGGGAGAAATTTTAAGTAAGCGGGTCCTAATAGTTCTCCATGAGGAATCTTATAACTCTTTGAACATATATGATTGAATCTACATCCTTTCATTTCTTTTGATGTCTTCTGAATTAAAATAGTATCCGGCTGTGAGATAAAGGAATCACAATCAAGGAAAACTTGCTTGTGACGGTGGTGAGTGAAGTAACGTATGAACTGGGGATCCGAAATTATGTTACACAGTGCTTCGAAACATAGATACATCTGATTACCGATTGAGCGTTTGGCAACCGAATCAAGTGTTAGAAATATTTCTTATTATTTCAAATTGTTTTGAAATATTTCTTTTTTAATTCGAATTTCTTTATGAAAGATTTAATGGAATCTTTTTATTCAATCTGTTGGAGAGTCCAACGTTTCTTCCAAAGGAAAAGCTCTTAATTATTTCTTTTTATTAGCCATAAAAAATCTGATGCATTTGAACGTTGACCAACGTTTCTAAAGTTTTAGAATTAAATGTATATAAACGTAACAAAGCTCTATTGTAAGTTATTGTTGTATACGTTGGGAGAATAAATGATTTGTTTTGCCAAATTGAATACTGGTTGCATCAGATGAACTATAAAGAGAAGACTTATTCTTATTTTTAAAGTACGTAGAAAAAATTCTTTGTTTTGCTCTGTTATCTTATGTTACAACAGTACTTAATCATTCTCACCTTTTTAATCCACTTTCAAAAATTTTCTTCTGTTTTGCTTTATTCCAATCAACTGAAAAGCTTTAGTTGGGTGCTTGAAAGAGTCCGCCATGGCCTGATATTCAAGAGTGCACTCTTAGCAGTGTTTCACCGGTTGTCGTATCCTAGAAGCCGGCCGCCACCACCCTGTTGCACCGGATACATCATCCCGAAGGGGTGAAATCGGTTTTAAGGACAGTGATCTTCGCGCTTTAACCATATCCATATTGGGTAAATGTTCTTTTATTTCTATTATTAAGTTCCGAGTTAAATTTCTAATTTCTTGTTTGTAATATTTGGCACATTTTATTAACTAAAATTATTTTAATTTCATTCATTAGTGTATTTTTTTTAACATCAAGAACTCCATTATAAGATCATCAGAAAAAATATCGTCGTCAAAGTTGCACGTAATAATAATATTTGAAACCGAGGACCGTGTTTTTTCTCCGATCTCGTTCTTTGTTCTCTTCGAAGCTTGCAAACGATCAAGGTTGTCATATTCGAGTGTATGTTGCATAGTGAACACGCGGAACTCGGAATATACAGCCACTGCTTATTCTATAATTCTTGAATTTCTGCCATGTATATATACAATTTCTCTACTACTAAAGTGTCGGTTATAATTTTCAAAATGCAACTACGATACGAATTGATTATTCAAAAATAAGGTAAAGGACCTTTGCATACTATAAATTTTTCATTTTTTGAAATTATATATAAAGTTATTTATATTAATATGTAACAGGACGTGTTTAAACTACTTCATTCAAAATATAAGCTATGTATTTACTTTGTTGTTTCTAATTCCATAAAGTGTACATATTATAAATTAAAAATTTTAATATCTAGTCGACATTAAGATTTTTATTATTAACTCATTGTAGAATACTGTTGGGACTTGGGTTCATCTAACAGAACATGTCTTTGTATTGTGTAGATAGGCACAAGAATAAATGGGAAAAATAATTATTTTGGCGATAATTATCTTTATGAGTTAATTTGAGATTTTTTTTGAATTGTGGATATATGTGAGTTTAGGAGATTTGATAATTTTGGTATATTACCAGATTATGTGATTTCAATTTGGATATATATAAAGTTCTTCTCTTTTTCCTAGTCTAGGGACATAGACACATAAGCACGTTAAATATATTTGTATTTTTTTTCTCACTTTTCGTTTCATTCTTTTCTTAGATTATAAAATTTATTATGGTATCAGTGTAATTATCCTCAAACAGTCATTAATCCTTCATAAACAATATATCTTTTCTTTTTCTTTTATACATTAATAACGTCTTAAAACAATTATACTCAAGCGAACCATGTTCCTCCCTACGCTCTTATGTCTTCCTTGATAATTGATTTCCATGCGACTTTGTGCTCCCCTCTCGATGATTATTGTCCCTGTGCCGCTATGCCCTCCTCTCAATGATTGCCGTCTCTTCTCTACACCTTTGTGCCCTTTCCTGATGATTATCGTTTTCTACGCTCTTGCGCCTTCCCCTAACGATTATCATTCCTACGCTCCTATGCCTTCCCCCGACGATTGTCTGCCATTCTCTGTGTGCCCTGCGTCTTCAATATGATTGTCGTCCCTTCATTGCACCCGCAATGATTTTCGTCTCATCCCTTCGTTTTTATGGTCAAAGAAAATAAGGAGAGCATAATTTAAAAAGAAAAAAAATAAAAAACCAAAGAAAAATAAAATGAGGAAAATTTTATTTTAAAAAAATCCATAGGGGTTCGTTCTATTTTAGTCCAAGATTGGAACTCCTTAAGCAGGGATATATTAGGAAAAGAATAATTTTTGAATGTAATTATCCTTATAAACTATTTTGAATTGATTTGATTTTTTTTTTTTTTTCCAGAAATTGATTTGATTTTTTGAATTTATGATATTTTCTTGATTTTCAGATGTCTGTTAACTTTAGTAAATTATCAGATTATATAGTTGCAATTTATATATCATAAATTATTCAATCAAGTATATTTGACAAATCCTATTGAAATATGTAACAGTTTTGTAAGACATAGTAAGTTACAGCATATTTTTATTATTTCCTTAAACCAATTTATTTATTTCCAATTTTAAACTTGTTTTTATCTGTTCTCTATCTCTCGTTATTCTCACCGGTAGTTATTTGCCAAAATGACAACCTCAAAAGTTAAAATCAACGAAATAACATTTTCTCGTTTAACATGAGAACGACCATGGTCGTTTCTGGTTATTCGAGATCATTTTTGCTAATAAAAATTTTGGATAACTTTTAAGGAAAATGGTTGAGTCATTTTGTTAATTGACTCTTCTCACCGGTAAAAGAGAACGACAACGACAAAGGACGGCAACGAAGGGTCACGACGGCCTCACCGAGGATGTCGCGATTATCACTACTCCTCCCGCCAACAAGTGTTCAAGATCTCTCAGCAATTGAGATTCACGAATCCTGACAATCGAACGTGCTTTCCCCAGCAACTTAAGGCACGACCAAAGGTTCGCAAGCTCGACCCAGCGTTCAGGAGAGGTCATGATTTTCGCGATTTTTTGAGATCTCAAAACCATGCGATTCCGATTTCCAATTTCCTTGGTTTTTCTGACAGACTCCGATGCTGCCTATTCTTCTTCTCCGACGGCAGTGGCTATTGTTTGTTAGATTAGAGATTGGGATTAGGGTTTCCAATTGGGGACTAGGAATTTGGGGTGCTTTTCAAATTTTTTTAATTTGAGGGTTTATCTTTTAAAATAGGTTAAATAAGGTTTTTATTTTTTATTATTTTTTTAAGAACTAATGTATTTTTTTAAGAAGAAGAAAAATAAAACTCTAAGAAAATTGGTAGATATTTTTTCAGAGTAAAAATAGTATTTTTAGCAAGTAAATCTGCATTCACCTTGTCGGTAAATATCATAATCCGACTTCTAACCTTTTTTTTATTTTTAAGTAAATAGATTTATTTAACTTCTTTTTATTTCTAGGTAAATACATTATTTACATTTACTAAAAATTTAGTTTATCTTTAAACATGTACTTACAATATAAAATTAGTATTGATCAAGTAAATCCAGGTATATTTACTAAATTATCTACGAAATTCTTTGGATAAACATAATATTTTCATGTAAATTCGTTATTAGTGTCTTTTTTTTTTCTAAGTAAATTCATTTATATACATTAATTTACCAATTCTAGGTATTTAAGGCCCATTTGGGGATATTTGACATTTGGTTTACGGATTTTTTTTCTTTTTCTTTTTCCACAATTCCAAACTACTTTTCATATCTTCAAATGTCTACTGTAAATTCAAATTTTAAAAATCTGTAACTTTGTTATTTCAAGTATAAACGAGATTATTTATTTTTTGTAAATTTTAAAGAATTTCGAGTGGAACGAAACAAGATCCATATGTATATTTTTTATTCAAACACATTTCAAATTTTTACACTCTTTTAATGTGACCAGTGGAGGGCCACGAGATTGCAACGATGAATCGTCAGTGACGAACTTGCCACGAGTGCAGTGAGTCTGTTACGACGGCGGTGGAGATTTCTATGACTTTTTTATCAAGTTTTCCAATAGGGGATAGAGATGCAGGTAGGGATAAAACTGAAATTTCAAAAACTAAAAAACTGAACACGCTATTATTTACTATCCTTTTAAAAATCTGTTATTTTATTAAATCCATATCTTACATTATGTTATTTCCCCCATCCTCTCTTATTATATATAAACCCTATTAATGGTGCTTCATAGTGGTACACATACGTAGACTCATCTATGTTAAATATCTGAATTTATTCTCGATTAGGAGTAACATAGCCTTAATTTATTCTCGATTCTTCATTTTCGAATTTTCGTTCTGAAGTTATCTGAATTTTCGGCATAAAGGAAAGGAGATCGTGACCTCCCGATTTGCTTCGTAGTTGCATGAGATTGTGAGTCTTAGAGGTAGCTAGAGATTGCAAAGCTTCGCGGTGGCGAAAGATCATGACCTTGCAATTTGCTTCGCAACGGCCGGAGATTGCAAGGCTTCGTGGTGGCAGAAGATCACGTGAGCCGTCATCGAAGTTCGCTCCAGATGCTAGGAAGGATTTACAGAAAAATACATTATGCAAATTATGGTAAATTGATATTTTACCAAGTAAATACCTAATTTATAAGTAAAAATTAAGTCATTTTGTAACAGTTTTTATAGATTCTAATTATATCAGGGACTTAATTTATCAGTAAAAAGTCATTTTGTAACAGTTTTTATAGATTCTGATTATATCAGGAAACCCTTAATTTATCGATGAAAACGCATTCTGTAATAGTGTCGCATATTCTGTTTTGACTTGTAAATCGACAGTTTACCTGGTAAATTGTTCTATAGTTTATCGGTGAAAACACATTCTATAACTATTATCTGTTTTTATTGGTAAATTGATTCTTTAGTAGTAAATCCTTAGAGAGAGAAACAGAGCGCTCTCGAATAAAGGCATATAAAAGAATCAAACCATATGCAAGAATATGGTCAAGATTTCAAAGATTCAAGAAATTCAACTCAGTTTTCATACAAATGCAAAATCTAGAGAGAGAGAAGTAGAGAGAAAAGCTAACCTAGATAGAGAGAGAAGTGGAGGCAGCTTGGAGCATCAATTGCTTTCGTGAATGGGAGCAAGCATTGACGACGGGTAAGGCAGAAGGAAGAGGAAGAGGAAGAGGAGCTTACCAAAAGCTAAGATAGACATAGAGAGAGAGAGGGAAGAGATTGGATATATTTAACATAAATTTACTTTTGGTACATCAAATTAAACCAAAAAAAAATTGCTTTTGGGGAAATAATTAGACCATTTATATGTAGAATTGGAATCCCTGGACCTCAAACTACTTTTGAAATTTGAGGAGCATCCTCAAATTAACTTTTTTTTTTTTTCTATTTTTTTGAATTTGAGGATGTGGGGATTTGATTTACATCTTATGATGTGGTTAGATGTGGAATTATCATTAAATTATTTCCGCGACCATATATTCTTGTTACTTTGTTTAATTATTTCCCCAATTTTGACATTTGCCTCATTATCCTATTATTGTTGTTGTATCTTTACAATATGATACACTACCGTTATATGTGAACCTCGTCATGGGAACTTAATCACTTCCACTCCACAGAATTCAAAATTCAGTATCTATTCTCTTCTTTTTTCCCCATATTCCCCACATTTATAATATATATAATATAATCTATATATTCCCATATGTTATATTTTCATTCATCTATTGCATTATGCCTCCTATTTTATATATAGTCATAGTATTTGTGGACACAAACACACACACACACACATATATTATATATAATTAAAGACTTAGCAGGATGCATGCAGGTATAGACAAACGGAGATAGTTTTTAATTTAATTAGCCCGTTATTGTATAGATGTTGTAATTCTTCATATATATATATATATATATATATATACACGTGCGCGCTCTTATAATAGCTTTTTCATACGTGTTGTGAACCACCTTATAAGCACTTGCCTGCGCCATGGCACAGGCACACTGCTCAGCTTGATGGGCTAGCTAGGCGTCGGTGATGGTGGATTGAAACCCTAGCCGCCACTTTTATTAAAAAGTAGTTGTAAGCACGTACTACGCACGTGTTCAATCAATTTGTTAAATAAAAAATTAATTAAATGGTTATTATGAGAAAATAGTTGTTAGAGAACATTTGAAGAGAAAATAATTAAGTAGTAACAAATTAGAGAGGAGTTAGCAAATCACTTAAAAGTTAATTGGGTGGTACAATGAAAAAATAACAATTGAGATGGTAAAAAAAAATTTATTTGAGTAAGGATGCATTTAAAAAAAATTGTATTTAGGATGGGAAAAAAAACGAAAAATATAAATTAAAAATGATGAAAGAAAGCAAATAAAGAAGAGATCGGCACGTGTATGAAAGTAATAATTATTTTAAAGAGTAAAAAGAAAAAATATATATATATTATATATCAAAATTTTCACACAATTTGAATCGATATTCAACTTAGGGCTAAATATATGAAAAAATAGCAGTTCATAATCTAAAATGGTCATGAAAAAAGAAATAATAATAAGTATATACTTATTTGAGAGAAGTTTTTGAATGAGGCAAAGGAGAAGATATTTTAGCAATTAAAGAAAAAGAAAGAAAGAAAAAGAAAGATGAGCATTTGGCTCTTTTATATATGTTTCTATTATATTATATATATTATTATTAAGAAAATTGATTGGTTAGATTAGAATTGAGTTTTCTTATTTTATTTTTATATTTATTTTTTGAAATTCTATTATTTTAAATTTTAAGTAATAGTCAAATCTTATTAAAAAATATAAAAGAAAATTAGGAAACAACCACTTTGGGACCACCTTCTTATAATTTTACTCACTTTTACATTAATAGGGTGTTTGGTGTGTAAGTTTGAGTTAAGATTTATAAGTTTAAATAGTGATTTTGGTTGATTTTTTCAGAAAAGATAAAAAAATTTTGGGGAAAATACAAAAATTGAGTTGATGGTGATGAGTTTGAACTCATACGCCAAACAGGCCCTAAATTTCTGGTTTTACCCCGTTTAAATACACTTTGGGACCACCTTCTTATAAGTTTAGATTTGAATTTCATTTTTTTTCACAGCAAAGAATCATCCCTTTCTTTTTTTTTTTGCCGCCTTCTCTCTTCTCTCTCTCTCTATCTCTGCTTTTTCCTTTCCCTTGCGCTCTATCTCTCTCTCTCTATCCCGTCACATCTTACGTCCGGCAAGCCTTCGTCGTCGCCCTCAGGCGAGCCTTCGTCGTCGCTCTCCGACGACACCTCCCACACCAGTTTTCTCAGAAGGCTTCGATCTACAAAACCTAGCAACCGGCGTTTCGAATCACGGCCGGCATTTCGACCATGTGCTATCAGAGTTCGCGATCTTTCTATCACCTGTTCTTCGTCATCGGACTCCAGGTGATCTCGGATGATGGAGATTGGAGGTCGTGACTAACAATAGGGGCTGTCTACGGTCCTTCTAGTCAGAGCTTCGTTGCGCGATCTCCGGGGCACTTCGGAAAGCGGATCTCGAGGAAGAAACAGTCCTACCTTGCCACTGCATGTATGAGGAAGTCGATCTTCCTGTAGTTCATTTACTCCCCTGGCAAGGAGATCCTAGAGTTGGTCGCCGGAGTCGCTGCCTTTCTCCTCACATGATGTGAGGTTTTGATGGTCTGATCTTCTTCTCCGAGCAGCGGATCTGGAGATTTAATGTTTCGATGGAAACTGCCGTTCGATATAGAATTTCATCCCTCCTAGAACCTCGTTTTGCTGCTCTCATCAATGGCGACTTTCTTCTACATCCTCCTCCGCTGCCTCTGCCGCCTCCTTCTCCTCTCTCTCTTCTCTCTCTCTGTCTTTTAAATAATATTTTTGTAAGAGAGCCACTCGTGGCTGTTAAGATGGATCTGCTCATGAAAACACCAAAGAGAATCTATGGATGGTTTATTTATGCACATTTGTTGCAGTTTGCGTCTCCTATGAATTTGGACAACTGCTCTTTTAATTTGAACAAGTTTGTGAATTGTGTTTGCACTTTCCTTGTTCTAAGATTTTTGTTTGTGTAACAGGCTGGTTATTCATCACCTACTTGATCAGTCTGCTAATCAGATGATCTCAATTTATCTTTAGCAGAGGAACAAACACTTATCAAATTATTTTCCCTTAATATATACATAGAGATGTACGCAACTTCAAAGTTTTCAAATGATAAACTAGTTTCTGCTATTATCATGAAGGTACCACTTCACTCTTCTTTCAAGTTCTTAATTACAATCGTGTCAAAGCAACATATTCCCTTGTTAGCCGTTTAATCCAGTAAACAATAAGCACCTGTAATAGCAACAAGAGTGTTTTCTTTAAGATCTATGAGTTCAATTCAGTTAATGTCTTGTTTCACGTAAATATTGTTTGGTTGGAGTTTTGATTTTGCATTGATTTCTTTAATTCTTGGGGTAACAATTTTTATGTATGGCCATATTGGAAATGTCGAAACGTTGAACTGGTAATATGCATATGTTGAACTGTCGAGATGGATTCGACTAGAATCCGAGATGGATGCTACTTTAATCCAGGGCATAGTTATATCTTTTATAGCTGAAGTCCTTCACGAGAATATATACAAAAATATTTTTCTTGTGACTGAATTTGCTTGTTTTCGGTGGTTTGTTTGCCGAGAAAATTTATTTTTTATGGTTTGGTTTGTTTTTGGTGGGTTGTTTGTTAGTTTTCTTGGTTCCGTTTGTTTGTCGAGAAAATTTTTGATATTGTAGGGTGAGAATAAAAACTTTAATGATTTTGTATTTCAACCGGTGATGCGAAAAAAAAAAAAATTATCATAATCCGTTTTGCATTCTATTAGAATCTATTTTGCATTCTCAAATTCTGGTAGAATTTGTTTTGCATTATATCAAAATTTATTTTGCATTCTATCAGAATCTGTTTTGCATTCTATCAAAATGTGTTTTGTCGTCTCGGATTCTGGTAGAATCTATTTTACATTATGATATAATCCATTTTTTATTATGATAGAATTCGTTTCTCATTCTATCATAATGCAAAATTCCGACGACCGGTGACCATCAACCGACATCGACATCGGTGATCGGAGCCGGATATATCCGGTCACCTTTGTTGAAATATGAAAAAAAAAAAATCCAACGACCAGCGACCAGAGATGGGAGACCGGCATGTGATCATTGACTTGTTAGTGGCAGGCGACCGGCGAACGGAGTCGGAGATATATGAAAACTATTCTAATAAATAAAAAAGCAAAGAAAATAAAGAGATATAGGTATTTTTGTCTATTTACTATTTTTTTCACTTAATTATTTAATTAAATATTATGAAATAATAAAATTATCAATTTTACTCATATAAAGGGCAAAATTATAAGTATGCGCCAAATTTAGGGCATTCTTGCAAATCACCCAACACATAATTGTATTGTTGACATTAGATATTAAAACATTAATTTGAACTCTGATATCTTGAGATTTCAACTCTGATATATGTTCTTTTTTTTTTTTCTTTTTTCTTTCTTTTTTTTTTTTTTTTTTGCAGAATGATTGATTCGAATTTGAGGTTCGAATTCATAATCTTGAGATTTCAACTCTGATATATATATTTTTTTTTTAAGAACTTAGGAGTATGGAGATTTAAACTCGGAATCTTTTAAATGTAGTCAGGGATAATATTTGTTTTGGTTTCAGAAGATTTGCTTTTTAAAGTTTAAAACCAAAGTTTGCAGGAAGATAATGTCTACACATCGTTTAGAAATGCACTGTCTACACAAAAGCTTGCTAGATACTAGGAATTTAATAGGACAAATTACAATTTCTTCCCCTGAACTTTAGGCTTTGTCACAAAATGTTCACTGAATTTCAATTTATAACATTTTTTCCCCTGAACTTTGAAATTTTGCGAATTTTCCCACTCAATTAAATTTTTGACGAAAAAATGCATCTAACACTCGTTGGAAGAATCAGTATTTTTTCAGTATTTTACGGATATTTTGTCGATATTTATGCAGAAATTTCTAAAATTATTAATAAAATATCTATAAAAATATCATATTTTGGTAAAAGAGATATAATTAATCAACAATGCTTTTTTTTTTTTTTTCAAAATGAACAAAAATCATTACGTAAAGAAAAATAATAGGGACACCAATTCTAATTCTAACTTTTGAGTACCAGCCTATGTGACATGTGAGTTGTTAGTTTTTTATTGGTAAGTATTTAAAGTATTACCGCTTCAATTGATTACATTACCAATAAAAATATAACATGAGTTTATATTCAAAAAGTTGATATTGAAATTGATGTCCCTAGCATTACTCTTACGTAAATTATCCATTATTAATCTATATTTTCAATACTTAACTTTTCAAATTTTTTATTTATCTCATCGATATTGTATTTACATCGATATTTTAAAAAACAATTTACGTCTAGTACTTTACCATTTAATCTACCACATTTTTAAATTCATAATTTATCTCTTGTATCTAATATTTACTTGTAAATCTTACATAAAAAAAATATTTTCATGTAAATCTGGCATTTCTAAGAATTATTAGATATGGTATTGTTATATAAACAAGAATAAGATATTTACAAATAAATCTTAAAATTTTCAGATAAAAAATCACTTAATTTTTTCATAAGTAGAAAAAGGATTTACATAAACCTTATCTAATAGATTAAATTTTGTTTATATTTACAATATATTTAAAAAAAAAAAACTTATCAAATTTTTTGTTTTTTGTTTTTTGTTTTTTAAAGAAAAATTACCATTCAAACTAAAATTGAGTATAAACACCAATACCAAAATTGAAAAAATCCTGTGATACAAGAGACATTACCATCGACTAAAATCAATTCCATCAGTAAAAATCTGATTAAGCTCAGTGAGGAAAACATAAGCTAAGACCCAGTGATGTGAAAATTTCTCGAATTCCTTGGCAATCCTATAATTAAGCATATACAGAGCTCTTTTTAAAAAATATCTATAATCGATGGAATATTATTCCGATCGATCGAGAGACAGTCACTCGCAGCACAAAAATTACAACAAACTCCACATATAGCCATAATACTAATAGAACTCATAGATATATACCGCTAAAAAACAACTCAATTAGCGGAAGACACACACAAAAACAAATCAGATGTGAGGGAACTACCTCCTTTATTATAAAATTAAAACTTAAACACAAAAACAAAAGCATGAATATAAAATAATATCGCCTGCAAAATTCTCCCACGTGGAACAACCACTCTGCCGTCACAACTCAAAGCAAATCAATCGGCTCAATTAGAGGTAAGAGATCGCTGCACCAACCATCAGATCACAAAGGTCTAGATGGATCCCAAACCGCCAAAAGCTCGTTGTGTTAGATTTGGTCAAAAAACTCCCAATTAGGACCCTCCGACTGCATCCCAATCGAGATCACTGTATCGCCGATCACCTTCGCCAGCAACAGTGGTAGCAGAAGGTCCTATGCAAAGGGAACCCCTAGTCTATGAGAAATTTGAGAGAAAAGGGTGTAGAGAGAATGAGGGCAAAAGGCTAAAAACCTCTAGTAATAAAAATAAGAATCAAGATCTGTTGTCTGGGATTTCCTGTCTTATTGGTTGTCCGTCCAATAGTGTCATGTCACATCATTTGAATTTAAGAATTTAGCTACATAAAAAATGCAAAATATTAAAACTTCTTGAACAAATTGATGACATGTCAAAAGCCTCTTGAGGGGATAACTTTTGAGACAGGAAAATGTGACAACAGATCTAGACTCTAAAATAAATAGGTGAAAATTTTTTGGGTGATGATAAATAACATATATATGGAAAATAATATATTTATGAAGCATATTCACAAAAAGAAATTATCTTAAAAAAATTATTACAAATAAGCGGTTGCAATAAATATCATATTTATGATAAATAATTCATCTACAAAACATATTTATGATAAAATTATCTTAAAAAATCTTTGTAACTAAACAACCTACTATACATAGTTTTTTAAGTTAAACTTTTTAAAATATACTGTTTACTTTAAATATTAAAAATGGCCTATTTTCTCCCCAAACCCCTAACCAAGCTAAAAATATCCCAAAATCAGCTCACGGAGACTCACGATCCACCACCGCTCAAATCACAAAATCACCTGCATCTTCATTGCCCAAAATGTCCCCCATTCCCACTAAAGACTCAACACATCAGCCACCCATGAATAAGAGATTGTGAAACCGTGACGGAGGAAATCATGGTCTAATGATCTCGTGTCAAAGGGGAAGAACGATGGCAAGGGAATCGCGGTCTCTCATCACAGCCAATTGTGATGGAGTGAAAAGCTCAAGCTTCACGCTTCGGGCTTCGTGAGGCCAATGCTTACAGTGACGACCTCGTTCATCGACGGTACTTCAATTGATATTTCTAAAAAGAGTAATGTTAAAGGTATAAATTCTAATCTTAATTTTTGGATATTAATTCACATGATACTGAATTATAGTAGATGTTTTTAATTAATATTTTACATTTCACACACAACGTAAGTAATATTTAAAAGTTGATATTAGAATTGATATCTCAAATATTTTTCTTCTAAAAATAATTATATTTGAAAATGTTATTTTTTATCACCTATTTTCCTTTTTTTTTTTTTTAATGTACGAGAGGGGAAAAAAAAACAAAAAACAAAAACCAAAATCAAAATCCAAATTCTTCAAGAAAAAAAGTTCAATTGACCGTTACTCGGAAGCCACGTGCATGGTAGGACCGTGTTCGTCGAGTTTAGATGGGGTTTATCCTAATCGGTGACTACGTGTTTATCTTCCGAAAATTCTACGAAATCAATTCCACCCGCATAAGTGGCGCGTTACTTCACTGCCCAATCAAGTATTGTCGTTTCCACAACGCCCTTTTGCACCTCGTCATTTTTCACGCGCCGAGATTCTTCCCACTTCGTTGCCTGGCATCCAGATAAGTAGGAGCACCAAATTCCAGCAAAAAATAAATTATTTGTGATTTCTTTTTTTTTTTTTTCCTTGAAAAATTAGTATTTTCTGATTATTACTACTATTACAATTTTCTCTTCTATGGGTTTGTGCTTTATTTATATATATTTTTTAAGCCAAAGCTAATAACCTAATCCGTTGGTTTTAGAAACTTTTCAGCTTGTGCCCAGTTCTGAACTTCAGTATTTCTGCTTCTGAGGTAAACCAAAAACTTACTTTCTCTTCTTTTCTTGAGAAAATTGAGGAAAAGATAAGGGGAATTATTGTCAGAATTAGAACTTTTGTGGTTAATCCAAGTTCTTACTCATTATTTGTGTTTTCTGTCATTCACTTTGTGTTCTTTTTCAATGTTGAAATATATATATATTATATATATATGTGTGTGTGTGTGTGTGTGTGTGCCACTGAATACATATTTCATGCCAAAGTGAAAACGTCTGAACTCTACAAGTAGAATTTGGGAAAAATGTGTGTTGGAACTGCTCGTGGGCATTTTGTCTAAAATCCTTTTTAAGAGTTTTCTGTCTAATACTTATTTTAACTTTGTTTGGTGCTGTTAGATTGTAAAGTTGTCCAACATCGTTAAATTACTTGGCTGTTGTAGCGTTTATATGTTGATTGAGCTCCCTCTTCCGTTGACTAGCTTTTGAGGATAAGTTCTACTTAAGCCCATTTAACAGGTGCCAGTGTCTAGAACTTTAGATGTGGTTTTTTTAATTGCTGCCACAGGATTTAAATCTGATGTGCAATCTGATGGTTTTTCGGTTGAGATGAGTACTCAATCATTGATTGTTGGAAATTGCGGAAGGAGCGGAACCAATCTTCATGGATTTGCACAGCCCCATCTGTACTCTGGGAAGGATATATTTGCTAGAGACTTGCTGAGCATTTCCTCAAGAAGGGAAAATGGGATTTGGTCGAAAAATTCGGCAGGTTGTAAGGTTAGAAACGGAAGAAAGTTTTTCGTTGATGCCAAAATTAGAAAGGGGAAGAAGCACGATTATCCGTGGCCGGATGACATTGATCCGAATCTCAGCAGTGGTTATTTGACTTACTTGTCTCATTTCAAGCCTCTCACTGAAAAGCCAAAACCAGTTACACTTGCTTTTGAGAAGCCACTTGTTGATCTTGAGCAGAAAATTATCGAGGCAAGTTGTTTTTCTCTCACTTTTGCATATTCACAATTCTTGTTAGTGTGTGTAATCTTAAAAGTTAAAATGATCAAATTTTGATGTCGTCTCACTGTTTTAGTTTAATGAGTTTTTTACGGTAAGGTATCCGTGGTCAAAATCATATCAAAACAAAAAGTATATAAAACTAACATAATCTAATACAGAACTGACGGCTTAAAATGGAGCCCTACTGTATAGTATCTTTTCATACTGTACCAAAGAATTTTGATTCGTTAATGTTGTTGTTATACTTATTAGGCGTTCCTAGTTTTCCATCATTTACTCATAGCAATTGACATTTTATGCCTTGAAATTAAGCTTCTTGTTTCTATATTGTACATGTTTATGTCATTGAAGGTGCGAAGAATGGCAGATGAAACTGGTCTAGATTTCAGTGATCAAATTGGTGCTTTAGAGCGCAAATACCAACTGGTGAGTTCTTCAGTTCTGGATTTCCTATTTCATGTCAAACTTATTTTTTCAAGAAACAGAAATTTCAATGGAGATAAAATCACTTCTAAAATGTTAGTTTCAGATCGACCAGTCAAAGCAAATGAAGACTCTAATTTTTTAGATGTTATAAGAATGATTAAGGGAGAAGGGAAAGGAGAAAAAACATAAAAGTCAACTTAAAATTTATGAACTAACTAACCAAACTCAAATTTTTAATGTCAAACAGAAAAATGTATTATTAACTTGAAAATTTTATCTTCTTCAAGTTCAGGCTCTGAAAGATCTATACACGCATTTGACACCGATTCAACGGCTAACAATTGCTCGACATCCTAACAGGCCAACAGTTCTGGATCACATATTAAACATCACGGAAAAAGTAAGTCCATTTTTTTTTAAATCAGATTTTTAAATTTGTTGCAAGGTTGGATAGTTATGTAAATGGTTTTGGTTCACTATTTTTGCAATTGATGTTATAGTGGGTGGAACTGCATGGAGATCGCGCGGGCTATGATGATCCAGCTATTGTGACGGGTATCGGAAGCATAGATGGCAAGAGTTACATGTTCATCGGCCATCAAAAAGGTCGAAATACGAAGGAGAATATTGCTCGCAACTTCGCTATGCCAACCCCACACGGGTAAGTTTGTACGAACCTTTAATCAAAATCAATAACGTCAAGCCATTAAGTGTTACGAGAACTCTCTGATAGGGTATTAAAACAACTCCACCGTAAGCAAAGTTCCCGTTAGATTTTTATCAAGTTTTGTTTAACTGTAATACTTTTAAGGCAGAATCTAATAATTTCGCTTATGTTTGAGTAGAAAAAATATTGGAAGTTTTCCTTATGTAACGTTGTGAATGCATAAAGCATAGGGAAAAAAAAAAAAAATTGTTCTCCATCATCAGCTTTATGCATCTTGATTTAGATTTAGATGAAAAAAAGCTGCTCTTCTATTGAATGCGTTGTTTTGTAAACAGCTATCGTAAGGCTTTGCGAATGATGAAATACGCGGATCACCACAATCTTCCAATAGTTACATTTGTTGACACTCCCGGGGCCTTTGCTGATCTTAAATCTGAGGAACTTGGTCAAGTGAGTATTCAACTTTCTCAACTTTGATAATGCCATTGTTGCTTCATCTTGTTCGGTTAAACATTCTCACGGATAAAATTTCTTCTATACTTGATGCAGGGTGAAGCAATAGCCCATAATTTGAGAGCCATGTTTGGCCTGAAAGTGCCAATTGTGACCGTTGTGACCGGGGAAGGCGGTTCCGGTGGAGCTCTTGCCATCGCTTGTGCAAATAAACTCTTTATGCTAGAGAACTCCGCTTTTTATGTTGCAAGGTTTGTACAATTTCGTTCACAAACCCCCTGAAATCGCTTCACATTGGGACACTTGTTATTTGTGTAATTTATCTATTGTGGCTCTGTTTATTGGAGCAGCCCTGAAGCATGTGCTGCAATTTTATGGAAATCATCTCAAGCAGCTCCTAAGGTAACAAAATGATTACAATATGTCGGCGTTATTCTGCACTTTGACCACTTATGTTTAGCAAGAGTTCAAAACTTGTTTAGGCGGCTGAAAAGTTGAGGATCACGGCTCAAGAGCATTACAGACTCAAAATCGCTGATGGTATAGTTCCTGTAAGTTTTATTTCCCTTTTCTTCTGCAGTTGATCTGGTTTGCAATTTTATGTGCGTCGGAAATCAGTTTTATGGAATCATGGAGGATCACTTGACATTTTTCTTACCTTTGATTGTTAGCAACAATTATGGGATCTGACATTAAGTCGTTCACGACGAACATGTTTGACATATAACCTGTAGAAGTAGAGGGCGTAACAGGATATTTATTCTAGAATAATGATTTTGTAAAGGTATAACAAGAAGAAATTTATCTTTCACAGACGAATGTTACACCTTTTCAAAATCACGATTAAATGAAAATAAATGTCATGTTATCCCCATATTTCTAGGTGTTACAGTGTAAGACCGGTTTTTTCAAAGGACCGAAGACAAACCCCATAAGTCATGCCACTGAGCCCATGTCCAGTGTTCATCACATACTGAGCCCATATAAGTCATGACCATTGCATCCTGCCATACCAGTCTCATTGAGAAGATCTAACACATACTTTCGTTGTGATACTGAGATCCCTTTGCTTGATCTTGCAACCATCCCCACAAAATACCTCAAATGGCCCAAGTCCTTGATCTCGAACTCTCGTGACAATAGCTGTTTTAATCGACTCATTTCTTCCTCGTGATTTCCTGTGAGAACAATGTCATCAACATACACTATAAGAGCAGTTAGTTTTTCTCCTGAAAAATGCTTGACAAACAGTGTATGATCTGCCTGGCATTGAGTATATCCATTTCTCTTAAGAACACCTGTAACCCTGTCAAACCAAGCCCGAGGAGACTGCTTAAGCCCATATAGTGATTTCCTGAGTCGGCACACCTTGTTGCTTGAAGTATTGTCTTCAAAACCTGGAGGCATATCCATATATACTTCTTCCTTAAGATCACCATTCAAGAAAGCATTCTTGACATCCAGCTGGAAAAGGGGCCAATCCATGTTGACAGCAATTGACAGGAGAACTCTAACCGTGTTTAACTTAGCAACTGGGGCGAATGTCTCCTGATAATCAATTCCATAAGACTGAGTATACCCCTTAGCCACTAATCGAGCTTTGAGTCTTTCTACACTTCCATCTGCCCTGTATTTAACAGAGAAAATCCACTTACATCCAACAGCCTTTTTACCTAGGGGAAGGGATGTGACATTCCATGTTCCATTTTTCTCAAGCGCTCTGATTTCTTCCAAAGTGGCAGCCTTCCATTCTGGAACTTTGAGTGCTTCATGGATAGATGAGGGAATCCGAACCTGATCAATCTTCGAAACAAAGGCTCTGAATTTTGGGGATAACCTGGCGTATGACACATGTCTGTGAATCGGATGCTGGGTGCAAGTTCTGACTCCTTTCCTTATTGCTATAGGGACATCCAAATCTGCAATATTATCAGGAGAAGAAGGAGAAGATACAGGCACTGAATTTCCTTACCTTCTTCTGAGTTTTCTTTGGAGTTTGTAACCGAGATAGATGATTGGTCACACTGAGTTTGTTCAAGCTGTATCTGTGGCTGAGATTGGACTTGATTTGGTTTGGCTGGTAACTGAGGCTGGGGATGGGCCACGGTTTCTTCTGACATACACCTGCATTTCCCTGTTTGTTCGGTTTTGTTCCAAGGTATCGGAGGATGGTTTAGAAGGTTCGGCTGCAGCAAGAGGAAGAGCAGGCTCGGCTGAGGGTGATTTGGAAGGTTTGGGTGCTGCTCCTATAAAAGTCATCATATCCCAATTCGGAGATTCTTGGCTAGTCTCCCCCTGAATCGCAGAAGTGGGATAGAACGGCTGTTCCTCAAAGAACGTCACATCCATGGAATGGAAAAACTTTTGGGTACGAGGACAGTAGCATTTATACCCCTTTTTGGTTGGAGAATACCCAAGAAAGATGCATTTAGTGGCTTGTGGGTCGAGTTTGCCCCTATGTTGGGAATGGACATGGACAAAAACAACACTACCGAATATTTTGAGGGGAATGTTGCTTAGTAGGTGAGAGGACTTTGGGAATGTCTCAAGGAAGCATTGGCAAGGTGTTTTGAAATTTAGAACCCGGGAAGGCATCCTATTTATAAGATATGTGGCTGTAAGTATGGCTTCCCCCCGAAAACGTTTTGGAACATTGGAAGCAAAGAGTAGGGATTGGGCAACCTCAAGAAGATGGCGATTTTTCCTCTCAGCAATTCCATTTTGCTGGGGAGTATCAACACAAGAACTTTGATGGATAATACCGTGAGTTTGAAGGTATGGGCCAAGGACGGAATTGAAAAAATCTCGAGCATTGTCGGAGCGAAAAATTTGAATGTTGGTGTGGAATTGTGTTCGAATCATGGCATGAAAGTTCTTGAATATTTGGGAGGTTTCAGACTTATCTTTCATAAGATATACCCAACTTAGACGAGTGTGATCATCAACAAATAAGAGAAACCATCTAGCCCCTGTGATGTTTGGAATCCGTGAGGGACCCCATATGTCACTATGGATGAGGGAGAAAGGATGGGATGCAGTATAAGGTCGGGATGGATAGGAAGTGCGAGTGTGTTTAGATAATTGACATACATCACAATGAAAATCTTTCGAGCTTTTATTAATGAATTGAAAGGGGAAAAGTTTTTCTTGGTACATGAAATTTGGGTGGCCTAAATGGTAGTGCCACTTCATAACTTCACAATCTTTATTGGATAAACTGGAAAACAAAGACACACTATTACATGGATTCCTAGGGATAAAGCTCGGTTTATTTGAAGGGTTGATATGTGGGAGCAGATACAGGCCTTCACAAACATCAGCATTGCCAATCATCTTCCCCAATTCCAAGTCCTGAAAAACACAAGAATTGGCAGAAAATTTAGTTATGCACTTCGATCCTTCCGCAAGTTTACTCACAGATAATAAATTGCATTCAAGATTAGGAACAAATAAAACAGAATGAAGGACAAGAGCTGGAGACAGATAGACTGTGCCAAATCCAGTAACTTTTGAACAGGAATCATCGGCAACACGGACTGTAATGGATTTGTGACATGGTTCGAAAGAGGAAAGGAGAGCTTTATTTCCCGTCATGTGGTCGGATGCCCCGGAGTCAACAAAGGTTTTAAATGCCCCAAAGGTCAAGGATATTTTACCTCTGAAAATTGTGTTCCCCGTTCCCACATTGTTAGAACCGGATTGAACATTGGTTGCTTGAGCTAGGAGTTTTTGGAGCATATCAAGCTGTTCCTGCGTAAAAGGAGTCGGAGTTGAACTAGCATCAGCAGCAGCGGTGTGTCCACGGGATTCTCGATCAGTTGATCGCCTATTTGGCTTCCAATCAGCCGGTTTACCATGGATTTTCCAGCAAGTATCCCTGACATGTCCAAGTTTCTGGCAGTGATCACACCAAGGTCTATTTTTCTTAGCCCGGTTGTCATTCGGGTGATTCGGTGGACCGCGAGAATTATAGGCTTGGGCTGGAGTACTGTCTTCTTGGAAACTGTGGCGAGAAACGAGGGCTGACCCTTCTGCGGTTGGGAATGACTCTGGCTGTCCGAGCATTACTCGCCGTCGACTTTCCTCTCTGCGAACTTCGGAGAACGCCTCACGTAAACTTGGAAGAGGTTTTGCAGCCAAAATTCTGCCCCTAACCTCATCAAGAGATTTATCCAATCCCATGAGAAATTTAAACACCCGTTTAGTCTCCACAAATTTCCGAAATCTGGCCCCATCCTCAGGACACTTCCATTCATGGGACTCGAAAAGATCAATTTGCTGCCAAAGACGGGAGAGACTGGAGAAATACGTGGTGACTGGACCGTCCCCTTGCTTCAACTCCTGTAACCGTGTCTCAATATGGAAAAGCTTTGATGTGTTTTCACTGCTAGAGAAGGTTTCATGGGCTGCCTCCCATATTTCTTTAGCAGTGGAGTACAATAGAAAGTTCTCTCCAATTTCTGTGGTCATGGAATTAATGAGCCAGGACATGACCATGTTATTCTCTGACCTCCAGATTCTGTATTGAGGATCGGCCTTCTCTGGTGGGGAAGCAGCGCCGGTGAGGTAGTCATCACGGCCTTTTCCACTGATGAACATTATAACAGATTGTGACCACTGCAGATAATTGTGGCCATTGAGTCTGTGGTTTGTCACAAGTGGCTGTTGTCGGCATGGACTGTAGGGATAGCAGGAGTGGAGGAGGGTCCCGAGAGGGAAGATGTGGCTGAGGAAGATGACTGGGCTGAGTCGGACATGTTCGGAAAATCTGGGTGACTGACAGGAGATGGCCGAGAGTATAGCTAACAGGTTGGCAACGTCAAGAAAGAAATTTCCTTGAATCGGCAGAGTGGTTAGCTAGGGTTGGCTCTGATACCATGAGAGTTTCTGGAATTTTCTGATATCTTCATTCAATAATATACATGGGTATATATACAAAGAGGAATCAAGAGAGAGCTCCTCAAAACCGGTAACTAAATCCTACAAAATAGGAAACTACTAATAATACTCCTAACAATCAGCTATACAAATAATTACAGCTAATATACACCTAACTTCCCTTAAATAATTCTACAAAAATAAATGTCATGTTATCCCCATATTTCTAGGTGTTACAGTGTAAGACCGGTTTTTTCAAAGGACCGAAAACAAACCCCATATAAGTCATGCCACTGAGCCCATGTCACTTGTTTTGAGGAATTGATATATAACACTATAGTACGATAAACACTACAATTTTGAATGGCTTGGTCCGCCGGCAACCAAATAGCAAAAACGCCACCACAGGGCTTGTCCTTGCTAGTTTCTTCCATGCAAATTTATCGTTTTTGAGGCCTTTTGATTATAACTTTGTGTAAGTCAACCGAGCTCGCTTTATGAGCTGTATTTTAGTTTTGAATGTGCCGTTGCTGGTTTTTGCAGGAGCCCCTGGGTGGTGCACATGCTGATCCTGCATGGACTTCCCATCAGATTAAGTTGACGATTAAAAAGGCAATGGAGGTGACTAGTTTACACATTTTTTTCGTGATGCAGAAATAGAAACATAAAATTTTGGTTGTGTTTATCATGCCGAGAACTTATATTTTTTTTAACGGTGCAAACTTCTAAAGTTGCATTCTCTGTCGTTTGACCACTTAACGCTATGCCAAATGCATGTAGGAACTGACAAAGATGGACACAGATGTGTTGATCCACCACCGGATGCTCAAATTCCGACACATCGGAGGCTTCCAAGAAGGAGTGCCTGTGGAGCCTAAGAGAAAACGGAACATGAAGCTGTCAGAGGTTAACGTGCCAAAGACCGCTAATATAGAGACAGAGATCGAGACTCTCAAGAAGAAGATTGTTGACGCGACCGGATCGGCTGATCCAGCTGTGATTGAATCGATTGAAAATCTGAAACAAGAAGTAGACAAGGAGATTACAGAAGCATTCATTTCAATGGGCTTACAAGACAAGCTTAAATCAGTAAAGTTGGGAATATCTAAAGCTCCACCTAACCAGCCTTTAAACCGCGATTTAAAGGAGAAAGTTGACAAAATCATGGAAGAATTCACACGTAATTTATCGCGACCAGGGGCATATCTTAGCTTAAAGCAGAAGCTCGAAAAGCTTAGCATGGTTGGCAGGATGATTGAGAAGAAGGAGAAGAGTCAGAAACTGAGAACACATATTAATCAGAGAATTCCTTCAGAGGTAAAAGCGAAGATGGAGCTTCTGAGGAAGGCGGAGGAAAACTTATCGAAGGGCG
This sequence comes from Ficus erecta, assembly GCA_008635985.1. Classification (NCBI taxonomy): domain Eukaryota; kingdom Viridiplantae; phylum Streptophyta; class Magnoliopsida; order Rosales; family Moraceae; genus Ficus; species Ficus erecta. Next base: position 67,395 of record BKCH01001384.1, read on the forward strand.
AACCATTAGATAACGATCTAGCGGAAGAAGTAGAAAGAGCAAAAAAGAGTTAATGGAAGTTTTGAAGTCTGCAAACTTGGAGATTGTTGGAGTGACCAAGAGAAAAGCAGCCACTAAGATAGAACACTTGAACAAAGAGATTCATGAGGAGATTGAGAAGGTAATAAACCGAGCCGGACTTGGTGAGAAAATCGAGGAGTTGAAGGCTATTAGAGCAAAGGGTTTAAGTTCAAAAGACATTGAAAAAGTGGAAGCAGAGCTAAAGGAAAAGATTCTTGCTAGTTTGGATAGCAAGAAACTGAAGGAAAAAGTTGAGAGTCTAACACCGGAGTCGACACCAACCAAGGAAACAGATTTAGAAGGTAGGCGCAATGCCGAAAATGGAAGATTTTAGATTGTGACACAAGATTGGAGGTTGAAGAACTTGGTAAATTCATATTCATATATGTAAGTATGTTACAAAGATTTGATATTTTTAATGTTTGAATCTCTATTTTGTGAGATTGGTTTGTACTTGATTTGAATTTTATTATTGGAATGTCC
>BKCH01001385.1:0-15268 GCA_008635985.1 Ficus erecta
TATCTCTCTCTCCCTCTCTCCCTCTCTCTCTCTCATATGTAAGGAACAAAAGCTGAAACCTAGATCCAAACCCAGAGAATGGACCTTGGTGAGGCGGCGTCCGGCGCGGGGGGGGGGGGGGGGGGGGGTTTAATTAGGCGACGGTGGGGGAAGGGAGAGAGAGAGAGAGAGAGAGAAGAGATCTGGGTTTGAGTTCGTTTTGGGGGGATCTGGGTTTTGAACTCATTTGGTGGGGGGTGGTGCTTGTGTTCGGTGGCGGCGGCGGCGGCGGTGGGGGGGGGGGGGGGTGGGGAGGGCTCTACAATTGTGAAGGAAGGGGGTGCTTGAGCTGGGTTTTGAGTTTTATCGGGGGGGGGGGGGGGGGAGGTTGGGGCTGGGGTTGGGGTTGGGTTTTGAACCCGTTCGGTGGGGTGTGTTCGTCGGTGGCGGTGGCTCTTGGGGGGGGGGGGGTGGGGTTTAATTAGGCGACGGTGGGGGAAGGGAGAGAGAGAGAGAGAGAGAGAGAGAGAAGAGATCTGGGTTTGAGTTCGTTTTGGGGGGATCTGGGTTTTGAACTCATTTGGTGGGGGGTGGTGCTTGTGTTCGGTGGCGGCGGCGGCGGCGGTGGGGGGGGGGGGGGGGTGGGGAGGGCTCTACAATTGTGAAGGAAGGGGGTGCTTGAGCTGGGTTTTGAGTTTTATCGGGGGGGGGGGGGGGGGGGGGGGGGGGGGGGGGGGGGGGGGGGGGGGGAGGTTGGGGCTGGGGTTGGGGTTGGGTTTTGAACCCGTTCGGTGGGGTGTGTTCGTCGGTGGCGGTGGCTCTTGGGGGGGGGGGGGGGGGGATCGACTAAGGTGAAGGAAGGGGCTGGGTTTTGAGTTCAGTGGAAAGGGGGGTTGGGGCTGGTGCTGGGTTTGAGTTCGATGGATGAGGGTTGGGGTTGAGCTCGGTGATGGCGAAGGAGCGGGGGGAGAGGGCGCCTCGGGCTCGGGTTGGGGCTGGGTTTATTTTTATTTTTATTTGTGGTTTGAGGAAAAAGCGAAGAAAGAAAAAAAATGAGGGAGAAGGTTAATGAGTAAGAAAATAGAAAATCAAGGGGTATTTTAGTATTTTTACTACAAAAAATTATGATTTATGTAAGATTCTGTTAGAAATTTAACGGTTTTGGATGGAAAGGATTATAACGGCAAAAAATAAGAGCTTAAGTTCATTTCGGACAAAAACAAAAAGAGCAGGGACTAAACCGTCACCTTTAAAAGAGTTCAGGGACTATTTGGGTTAATTATTCATTTATTTATTTATTTTTTGACATGTAATTACATCACCCTTGAACTTACCGAATATTAACTCTTAGGGTGTGTTTGGTGTGTAAATTTGAGTTAAGAGGCTGTTTGGCAAACCAGCTCAAGCTGGTATTTATCAGTTCAGTTCGAACTTAAGTGGTTTGGAGGGTCAGTTCGGTTTGACTGATCAACTGAACCGTTACACAGTAAACCCAAATGGGTTTACTATTCATCTCTGCTCACTCGGAACTGACCATCTCGCATGCCTCATCTACTGTTCATCTCTTCCAATATTCTCTCCACTGTCGCCCATGTGGTGGAGTCAGTTTTGATTTTGCTTCTGAACCCGAACCCATTTCTGACCATCTGCAAGTGAGCAGGAGGTCCGTTGACTGCTTTGAAGGTATTTCTCTCTCTCTGGTAAGGTTATATGCTTTCGGCCTGGCTTTCTCCCCCCCCCCCCCCAGTGAATCAGATGCGGCGCCGTTTGAAAATCTCGCACCGACGACGAACCCTTGGGCTGATTACCCACTCTTTCCGAGTGCGACGATCTTCCCGGATACCCATTAAATCCTGCCCTAATCCGACGCCTTCCCCTGTATACTCATCCTCCGGTTCGAATTCCGTTAGCCTAGTATGTATTTCATCCCCAATTTCGTGTAACCTTTTTCGTCTTTAAACATCTTTAGAGTGTTGATCTGTTTATTGGTGTTTAAAATCTCATATTTGTTCTTATTTGGGTTCGGCTGAAGTATGTTTGGTTTTGGGGTTTTTGATTTTGGTCATTTCGAAATCTAAGTTGCAGGTTTGAATGTTGGTTTTTTTTTCCATTTGTGATTGTTTTGGTATATGGTGTTTAAGGTGAGAAACGAAAATAAAATTGATTCTTGGGCATGTTTTTGGGTTCGGTTCAAGCATGTTGGTTGTTTGTTTATTTGATTTCTCATTTGGAAATGTAAGTTGCAGGTTTGATCACTTGGTTTGTGTTGTATTTGTGATTGCTTGACATCCGTACACGGTGTTGAGTGTGAGAAACGGCAATAATTTCGTTTTTAGGCATAATTTGGGTTCGGGTGAAGCATGTTGGTTGTTCGTTTTTAGATTTTCTGGTGTGGAAATGAAAGTTGCAGGTTCGCAACTTGGTTTTTGTTGCATTGCTGATTGCTTGCCGTCCGTAAACGGTTTAATGCTAAGATACGCCAATAATTTCATTTTTTAAGCATCTTATGGGTTCGGGTGAAGCATGTTGGTTGTTCGTTTTTAGATTTTCTGGTGTGGAAATGAAAGTTGCAGGTTCACAACTTGGTTTTTGTTGCATTGCTGATTGCTTGCCGTCCGTAAACGGTTTAATGCTGAGATACGCCAATAATTTCATTTTTTAAGCTTCTTATGGGTTCGGGTGAAGCATGTTGGTTGTTCGTTTTTTTATTTTCTCGTCTGGACATGAAAGTTGCAGTTTTGAACTTAAATTTAATTGCATTGCTGATTGCGTGCCATCCGTAGACGGTTTAATGCTGAGATACGCCAATGTTTTGTGTTCGGGTGAAGCATGTTGGTTGTTTGTTTTTCGATTCTCTCGTCTGTTTGATGCTCGGCGTCGTGTCTTGTGTACGGCTGAACCACTTAGTGTCAAGTTGGCGATGATGTATACAGTTAATTCACATATATTGTAATGTCATCTGACTGGTGAGTTTGTTAACCGATATTTAATGTCAGTTACCGGTATATAAGCACATGCTTATTGAGACGGGAGTTAATTGAATGTTATGCTTGGCATAAACCTTTTTTCCCTTTAATACATTGTTTATATGCCATGGCAGCTGTATATATATATCGGGTGATTGACATGCCTCGGATTGAAACTGTCAACCAATTTATACTGAGCCAACTCATTTGCATTCGCAAATTTGTGTGTTTGTTAAGTCAATTCATATGTTTTTGTTATCAATTCGTTAAGGAAATGCCGCGGAAAGCCTCGGGTGACACCTACGTTTGGAATCCCGTTAAGGAAAAAAAATTTCTAGAAAAACTTGATGAATACCTGCAGACCACTGGTGGTAAACAACCCACCTTAGCAGTCCTAAATATTTGGGCCGCGGAGTTTAATGCTGAGTTTGAAGGAGTACCTGCCTTAGGTACAACATTATCTCAAAAGAAGGAAAGAATGAAGAAAATTTATAAGGGCTGGAAGGTGTTACAGACTCGTACAGGCCTAGGGTACGATCCTGCGACAGATCGAGTCATATGCTCTGACGAAGAGTGGAAGAGCTTTGTTCAAGTAATAGAGTTGTTTATTTTATAGACTTCCGTCATTATGTTTGACCAACTTCTTGGTTAGATTCTTATGATGCTATAATTCATCTGCAGTTTAACAAGGAGTGCAAACATCTCAGGCACGAGGGACTACGCAACAAGGAGCTTTATTACAGTGTTTTCGATAAATATCATGCTACAGGTGCCTCGGGGTATGGGTCCGTCACGATGCCAGATGAAAATCCATCGTACTTCGACTTCGATGCTTCAATGGATAACTCAGCGTACCGACCGATAATTGAAGATGATGGAACGCCAACCACGGGTCCGCGTAACTTGAACAACATGCAATTCACAGGCTATGCAGGTCCGTCGCGGTCAAGGGGAAGTTCTGGTAAGAGGAAGTTAAGAGACGAAGCGGATGAGATGACAATCCAGGCAATGCAGGAAATTGTCACCCATTTCCGTGGCGGATCACAATCGGGAACAAGTAATGAGCAATCAAGCCAAACGAATCACATGCTGCGCTGTATGAATATAATGACAGAGATGGATATCCCACCCCCTCATCGGGCGATAATGTGGCACTACTTTGATGCCCATCCACGTCTCCAAAGTACCTTCCACCAGCTGTCCATTTCGATCGTCGTGAAATTATTAAGACTGTTGTTCAGTCACATCGACCCCCCCCCCTCCGATTGATTTTATCGTTTTAGTTTGGACTGCAATTCATTTTTTTAATTCTTCGGGTTATTGTTTGACATTAGTTTTTCGAATTGACTGTGTTTTTCCTTTCTTTCGATATATGTTTTTCTCAACTCTATCGATGTTGGTCTTATTGTTAATATATTTTATGGATTTACATATATGCATATCTCAAGTACGTTAACCATACTTGGAAAATATGAAAAATAAATTTCAATCGTATTGTGAAGGGATTTCGTGTAAATAATTTAATGTTAATTAAATTGGCTAACATATATTTAATACCAGGTAAACCTAGAATTGTAGAGAAGATCGCAATCTAATCTCAAGATGAACGACAGTAGTTCCGGATCTAACCAGGAAGAAGATGTCGACTACACTGATAATGAGAATATCAACCATAACGAATATCTTCTCAAGGCAGTGGTAGCAGCTGGAGTCAGAATGCGTAATAGGCGTAGAGCTCCACAACCCATGCATAATTCAATACTGACTGGCAGCATGCGTGTGGAAGAGCTATTAAATGGGCATGAAGATAATTCAAGGGTTGATAAGTATGAAATCAGATACATTTAGATCCTTGAGTAACCTATTAGGTAGTCGGGGGTTATTGATGCCGACGTGTAACATGAATGTGAACGAGCAATTGTTCATTTTTTATCAATATGCTCTCAAGGCGCAACCAACCGACACATTTCATATTTGTTCCAGCACTCCAGAGAGACAACGTCCCGTTGGTTCTATAAAGTGTTGCAGGTTATTTGTCTATTAAAGGACGAATTCATAAGACCACCCGACTACACAACGATTCAACATTTGATTATGGAGCATGCGGACAAATATCGGCCATGGTTTGATGTACGTTATCAATGTAACATAGTAGGCATTATCGTACTAATAGCAAGTAATCAAAATTTTTTTTATTGTCAATTATGGAACGCAAATTAAATATTTTATAAATTTATGCAGGGTTGTATTGGCGCAATAGATGGCACACACATCCCTTGTGTCCCCCGGCACGAAAATGCTGACGCTTGGATTAATCGGAAAGGGTTTCATTCGCAGAATGTATTAGCAGCATGTTCGTTTGACATGAAATTCACATACATGTTGACCGGGTATGAGGGATCTTGCCACGATGCCAGAATGTTAGACGAGGCAATAGCATTCCATGGATTCCCATTACCTCCACCAGGTAAGCATGTTTGCTTAATATAGCAGTAGTAGTTTTTTATTGTTAATTAGTTAATGAATATTGAACATTTACTTCTTATTGCGATGTTTGTTTTTGTAGGAAAATTTTATCTAGCTGATTCAGGATACGCCAATAAGAAAGGTTTCCTGAGCCCATATCGACGAGAGACGTATCATTTACCGGAATATCGAAGACGAACCGTCGGGCTAGGCAACAGGAAGGAAGTGTTCAACTACACGCACTCCTCGCTGCGTAATTGTATTGAGAGAACATTTGGTGTCTGGAAGGCTAGATTTAAAATACTGAAATGCATGACCAGCTATCCAATGGACAAACAAAAAATGATCCCAGTGGCGTGTGCGGTTGTACATAATTTCATAAGAATGGTGCAGGTTGGGGATCCCTTTCTTGAGGAGTATGTGGCGGATTGTGTGCCTGTAGGGGGCAATGTCGATGTTAACGCGGATTACGTGTTAGACGACGGGATCGATGATACTGGCCCAAGTATCGGAACGCAGCCATATGAATCGAGTCGGGGTGCAATGAATCGGATGAGAGATGTTTTGGCTGATGAAATGTGGGGAAGATATCAAGCATCTCCGTGGTATATATTTACGTGAAAGAATGTTCATCTGTATCTTCTTGAACAACTGTATATTTTCATTAACGCTTAATTTGATTTTATCAACTTTAAATGACCAACTTCTTGGTTTTTGTTGGTGTATTTTATGGCAACTTATTGGATATTTTACAAAATATTTTGATGTCTCAAGTTGGTTGGTCTAATTTAATGAGGGCATTAACTTAAATTTAATTTTTTAAAATTTTCAGAAAAGACAAAAAAAATTCTGGGAAAAAGGCACAAACATTTTTGGAATATTATAAAAAAGTTTGTGTTGAATGGTTTGAGTGTGGTGAAACAAACACCCTAGAATGCTATAAAAAATAATAATAATAAATTGATTTTTTTCAGATTTTGTTTTGCCAAACAGGGCCCTTGTTTTTTTTTTTAAAACTTTTCAACTTAAACTTTTTTCACCAAACACTCAACTCAACTTAAACTACTCAACTTAAACTTTTTACCAAACACTCAACTTTTAAACTAAACTTAACTTAACTCAATCTAAACTTTAAAATACCAACTTAAACTACTCCACCAAACTCCCCCTAAGATTTGTAAGTTTAAATAGTAAATTTTTTTGAATTTTTTTGAATTTTCAAAAAAGACAAACAACTTTTTAGGGAAAAAGACAAAAAAACATGATGAAAAAAGTACAGTTTAGTTTTAAACAGAACTTGTTGCCAAACAAGCCCCTAATTCATTCTTCTCTCACCAATTGGACTAGCCCTAATGGTTTTTTTTAAGCATGTTAATAAGTGGCCAATGTGCAAAAGATGCTCTAACTTGTTATCTCATCTCAGTATTGATAGTTTTACTACAGGATTTTGTGCTTCTATTTTGCATTTGCCAGTGAACTTTATAATGCTTGGACCTATTTTTTTTTTTTTTTTTTTTTTTCTTGGGACTGATCATGGATAAGAAAATATTTTTAGATTCTTTACCAGTCAAGGGTATTGGTCAAATATCAACTTAATATATTTCAGCCAAGTTCCCCCTACCGACAGGGGAAAAAAAGAAAGAAAAAAGAACATATCAAGATACCAATAAATTCTGCCATATATTATCATAACCAAAATGACCACCGACAATGTTGATCATTTGCTCTGGTCGCTTGTGCCAGCTACAAAATATTTAAGTATAATATTTTTGATAATCTATTAGAAATTTTCTTTTCAACATAAATGACCTGACATATCTGATTTCAGTGACTGGTTAATTATCACCGGAATATTCTGATATTTTTATAATTTATCATAATTTTTTTTTTGGACATAGATGAGCGGGCATCTCTAACTTCAATTACCGTCATAGGTCACCAGAGTATTTCTGACTGAACATTTATTTTGTAATCTACTAGATTTTTTTGTTTTGGCATAGATGGTAATCACAAAATAAGGGCGTATTGACACAAATGCCACCCTTTGAAAACTTCTTTCCCAACTCGACACTATATTGGACATTTTAGCGTCTTTACCACTCAAGGGTATTGGTCAAATATCAACTTTATATATTTTAACCAAGTTCCCCCTACGGACAAAAGGAAAAAACAAAAAAATAAAAAACTATCAAGATATCAATAAATTCTACCATATATTATTAGAACAAAAAATGACCACCGACAATGTTGGTCATTTGCTCCTGTCACTTGTGCCGGTTACAAAATATTTAGTAGAAATTTTTAATAATCTATCAGAATTTTTCTTTTCAACGTGAATGATCAGACATATTTGGTTTTGGTGGCTGGTCGCTTATCACCGAAATTTTTGGTATATTTATACTCTATCATTATATATATATTTTTGACATAGATGAGTGAACATCTATGACTCTGACTACTGTCACAGGTAACTAGAGCATTTTGATTGAATATTTACTTTGTAATCTACTAGATTTTTTTCTTTTGGCCTAGATGGTTGAGATTCTTCGGCTCTAGTTCAATAGAGTATTTTGGTTGAATATATTTTATTATCTACTAGATTTTTGTTTTCAACATAGATAATCGGACGTATCTAGCTCCGATAGCTAGTTTACGAGTATTGTAATAGAATATTTTGATAATCTATCATAGTATGTATCTTTTTTAACATAAATCGCCGAACATCTTCAGTTTTGATCACTAGAGTACTGTGGTAGAATATTTTTAATAATCCATCAAAATGATTTTACTGAGAAGCATTCCACCAGAATGCTTTGATGATTGTTGGCATTGAAGATGTCTAACCATTTATGCTGAAAACAAAAAAAAAAAAAATTTGATTGATTATAAAGAATATTTCGGTAATCGGTGACCAGAGCCAACAACCAACATTGGTGGTCACTATTAGTTTTGATGACATCAGTTATAGTGTATGTGGTATCTTTCTAGATTTTGTTTTAAAAAAAAAAAATCGTAGTCAGAAAATCGAAAAAAAAAAAACCCGGGTCAAAAAAGTTAAGAAGGTTGAAAGGGTGGTAAAATTTTCCATATAGAGAAGAAAAAAAGGTTAGTTATGTAATTTCTCTAGAATATTACACAATTGCCTTCTGCTCTAAAACAACTTCCCAATTCATATTAGGGTCCATTTGGTTCAAATGTTTGATTTGAAACAAAAATTTTTCTTGTTTTGAAATAAGTTCCTTTATTATTATTACTATTATTAGTTTTGTTATTATTATTATTATTATTTTACATTCAGGACCTTTAACCTTGCTCCTTTTCTTTTTTTCCTGTTAAATACGGTGTAAATTTCAAAGTATTCCTCCAAATTGAATGTATGTATCTTTTAAATTTCAAAAGTAACATCTAGTTTCGTATAATACTTTAAAATCATAATAAATCTGCTTTCATACGCATTAAAATTGTAATAAATTCGCTTGCTTGTTAGTTTTTTTTTTTTTTTTTTGACGGAATATACCACGTTTCAATGAATGAGTTGAAAAGGTTTTTAAATAGTGTTATATATATGAGAAATTTGCCATTACCATAGCTTAAATTAAATTTAAATTCAAAGTATTGCAAGGAAATATAATGCTGATTAAAGTAATTTTTTCTCAAAATTTTAAAGAAACTAATTCTTAAGAATTAAAAGAAATTTTAAAAAACGGTTCTTTTCTTTTTGAAAAGAAAATAAATTCCCTTCCTCTCCCTCCTCACTTCTATCGCCCTCTCTCTCCACCGTAAATTGTAGGAGATCACGCTGGTAAGTTTGCATGGCGTCACAAGTGTGAGAGTGGGAGAGTCTGTTTGCATAGGACGTGCGACGGAGACGGAGGGAGTGGAGGAGACAACTCCTATAGAGAGTGGGAAGGGGTGGGAGAAGATGACAGTGTGAGGAAGAGAAGACGAACGTCTCTGTGATGGTTTTGGTTGGTGGCTTTTTGTTGGGAAAAACAGAAAAAAAAATTTCCCGTACCTATTTTTCTTTTCACAAAATTTCCCCTAATTTCTTGTCACGTGAGTTTTCCCATGCAAACACTAACACAACGAAAATTTGTAATGATTTCAAAGTTGGAGGGAAACGGAGAGTTCATCTCAAAATTAAAGGACACATCATTACAACGGGGAAAGGGAGGGAGGGGCTTGAAAATTTTCCTTGAATTTATCGCTTGAATTTGGCTTGAATTTGTTTAAAATTATTTTTAAAAAATATATAGTGGTAATTTTTGAACTCGATATCTTATGGTGTGATCATGTGTTGAAAATAATACAGATAGAAAAACAGAACCTATTGATAGAGAAGAAAAGGTACTAGGAGGATGGATATAAAACCACCGGGAGAAAGGATTTTAAGAAAAGAAGAAGAGTTCAAAAGGAGGGATACCAGAAATCTCCATATTTCTCGTTTCACATTAGCTGGTTATAAACAAAGAAATCAATTCATCTTTTGTGACATTTACCCATCTTAACGACATAAGTAAAGTTGGTAGCAAAAACTATCCTAACAACATAAGCAACAAAATGAAAAAAAAAAAAAAAAACTAAGTATAAAAATTAATTAATGCTAGGAACTCCATCATTCTTCCAGGGATTGAGAAACTCGAACAGCGGTGAGTATGAAATAATCATAAAAGCAACAATCTGAAATGCTAGAACATCTTTAATCTTGTTGAAAGAAGTCATAGAAGCTTGGAATTTGATGTCGAAATATCTTTGTTGTGAAGAAAATATAGAACTCTCAATGTTTCTGAGCTCCACATCATGTAACAACTCTTGAACGGAGATAAGAAGGATGAAAAGGATAATACAAATCTTTTTGTTGTTTAATAAGAATGAGGAGTGTTTGAAGTGATAGATACTAATTTTTTATCTAATTATTATATTGTCCTTTTATAAAATTTATTAACAAAATTTTTTTTGGGACAGAAATTGTATTTTCAAGCTCAAATGAAAGGAGAGCTTGCATCCTTCCATTTATACAAGTATGCAAATTGGTGGGTCCGGATGGATGAAGTCTCCCTCTACCGCTCTCCATCCATCCATCCATCTTTTTAAAAGTTTATATTTTTCTTGTTTTCCTCCCAGTTAAAAATTGATTATTCCTATGTAGTCTCCTAAAATTTTACCCTTTATATTACATTCTAAACTGATAATAATAGACTGGAGCTTCCGCTGCTGGTGGTCCACGCTTTTTACTTACACACCACATTCATCTACGCGAGTCTTCTAGAGGTACACTGATCTAGTGCCCACCTTGACGGAAAATTGCCGGGACGTGAGCAATCGTTATGTATTGTGATCTCCACCCAACACTTTTGCTTGATGCTTAACCATATATATGTGGCACTTTTAATGGCTTTTAAAAAAAAATTTTGTTAAAAGTGGAGGTTAAAGACTGTTTACCCGTTTGAGGAGATTCTCCAAAAATATCTCCAAATGTTTTTTTTTTTTTTTTAAAACTCAAAATTACTTTTCATTATTCACAACTATAAATGTGTACAGTAAACTCAATTTTTAAAAGTTTATACTTGTTATTTCAAGTCCAAATAAATGATTTTTTTTTTCCAAATTGCGTAAATTTTAAGAGTAGATTTCTCCTCTCAAAAAATCTCCAAAAAATCCCCAAATGTTTTTTTTTTTTTTGTCTTTTTCTTTAACTCAAAATTACTTTTCATTATTCACAGCTACAAATGTGTATAGTAAACTCAAACTTTAAAGTTTATACTTTGTTATTTCAAGTCCAAATGAGATTATTATTTTTTTTTTCCAATTGCATAAAATTTTGAGAGGAACCAAATGAAATATCTATATTGATATATATATTTTTTCCAAACATATTTCAAGTTTTTATACTTTTTTACTGCAAACAGTTTTTTTTTTCTTCAGCCAAACACATATGTTCAAAACTTATCTCAACTCCAATCTCTAACTCCAAAACCTCTCCAAATGGATCTTATTTTCTAAAAAAAAAAAAAAAGATCTCACTAACAACTTCACATGCACATTTTGATGGTTATCACGAAAACTGATTAATTCAATTCAAATGAAATCGACCAGAGAAACCATTTATACTTTTTGGATGAGTGGTCGGTTCTTTTTCCTTTTTTTTTTTTTTTTTGTGTGTGGTCGATCTGGTATTCTAAAAGATGATCACTAAAAAAGCAAGTGTGAAGTTTCCATTTATACGAACATATATAGATATATGTATTATTATACCAAGACATATATATTATAAGTATTCCTAACATGATTTAATGGTACTGTAGTCGATTTTAAAACGATAAAGTGTACGTTAATAAAATTCATCTGGATGGAAAACTTTATACTAATTAAATTTTTGCTATGTTGGAGTTAAATGATAACCTTTGAAATCTTATGAAAAAATTTGTATGTTTGTCAAACCTCTAAAAAAAAAGTTTTAAATTTTAAACCCTAATCAACCAAACCAATAACAAGTGGTTTGGTTTGATTTGGATATATTATATATATATATATACACATATTATATATTTATATAACCCGTCAAACAAATCAAAAATTAATTTTATTTTTAATTTGGTTGGTAATTTTTTACTTTTAAACTAACCATAACCACTCCTATTGAAAATTCAAGGCTTCTCTTGATTTTTATATTTCACTATGTCTTTTAAACCGTTGTGAAAAGTTTGTGACAATGATTGCCGTTAATTCCAATTTTTGTACCAGTAGGTATACATCATAAACAAGTTAAAGAACGATACCCTGAGAAGTTTAAAGCTAGTTAAATTTTCCTTCCTTTCTTTTTCAAATAACTCGTACATGGAACAAATATGAATGTTAATTCAAACTAAAACAACAAAGACTTGAAAATATATAAGAAGAAACAAAAATGGGAATTGCAATTTATCACGGATATACTAATCCCAAATTACATATATATATTACATGACCTTCCAAGCAGTACAATTTAAACTTCCTTCATATTCATTTATTTTTTTTGAAGAATTAAGTGTTAATCTAGAATATATAAAAGAAATAACGACCACAAGTGGGATCCAACCCAAAAGTCTTAGTACCTACAAACTTTTAATTTTTTTTTTAAATAATTGGGTTTAGATTCTCATTTATTAAAAGAAAAAACGAAAACACTCTCAGGATTTTAAAACTGAGAGCTCACATATAAACCATTTTCTTCCCGTCTACTGAACTAGTCCCAGCATGGTCTTGCTTTAGATCTTATGAAGTCATAATAATACATATGGAGAAAATCAAGCTTCGGACCAGTAATATCAAGTTCACCCCAATCATCCTTTGGCACTTTCAAGGCCTTCCAAACAGCGTTAGAAGCATCAACAATGTTATTAGGACATGGGGGCTGATAATCATGATCAGAATCGCAGCCCGCAGTTGAATCACACTCATCCACAACCATGGCATTGACACTCCGGCCATTTCCATATATGGTAATGTTCTGGAAACACCTCTGCATGTTGTTGAACCATCCGGTTGACAAAGCCACGACCGGGGTGTTGTCGGAGTAGTACTTGTTGTCGCACTCGGAGGGGGCGCCTCCTTCTCCGCCCTTCTTAAAGCTGTTGATTCTAAGGAGCGCATTTGTACGGCCAGACTCCCTTGGTGAGCACTTGTAAGTGGTGTGGAGATTTCCTTCTTTGCAACAATCAGGTGTGGTTCTCTGGATTGTATTGTCCTGGAGGAGGCTTTTTTCCTCTTATTTTGCCACTTGGCCGCTTGCAAGTTTTCGCTTCGAGGATCGACAAATTGATTGCAAGAAGAAGTAAATGAAAAAACAGACAGCTGAAGCAGAAGAGATCTTCATGATCTTCTCTACTCTTGATTCTGTTATGGACTATTAGGCTAGTTTGCAGGAAATGATTTAGTCGCTGGCTATATATAAAAATTTTGTGACAGGGAAAATACCGAATATATGCCTGCTATACTTTTCTCCTTGTGTTATCAGACAATACAAAAACGTGTCTTGTAATTTGCAAAACGTATTGTAATTTTATATTAATTTGGTCAAAACTTCATTGTGGTGAAAAATCTATACTAATTGTTTTTTTTTTTTTTTTAATTTTTAAGTTCAATATACTATTGTAGACCGGTAGTGTTAACATCACTTAGTATTAAAATATTGATCCCATCATATGAAATTCACATATAAAACTGACCTTTTATTGTGATTGTGTTTAACATGTCAACAGTTAAAAATGGAGCCAAAAAATTGTTATGTATAGGAATCATAGGATGAGCATGATATAGGCTCGCAAATGCAATGTAGGCCCCGAGATTATTATTTTTATTTTATTTTGTTTCTTGAAATAAATCTTTAGTTTAAAGAAAGGAACCTTCTTGGTAATTTCTTTATTTGTGCTAAATTACAATGACGTAAGGAGTGTTTCTGCTTTTTTTTTTTTTTGGCTCGAAAATTTTTGAATCTGTCTTTCAAATAAGAGTGACATGATCCCTTAAAAGTACCGATGCTGCTGATGCAATGAGGATTACGAGGTGAATATAGCTTCAAATTAAGATATAAAATAATAAATTAATAAGGATACTCAAGTACAAAACTGATTAAAGCACAAAAATATATTAAACATGGGAGTTTTGATTATATCATCATATCCAACCTTTTCATTTAGTAATTTAGTACTCTAGATTTCCCTTCGTCGCTATTATTGGAGAAACTTTGCTTAACTCAAATTTTATTTATATGTAAATATGTAAGGCAAAAGAGATAATAAAGAGATTCAGAATCTTCTGGCCGCCAATCATTACTAAGGCAAAAGAGTTTCAGGTGTCTTAGCTGGCAAAGCTTGGTTCCTTGAAATGGAATAATGGAAATACCGAAGTGCTTGAAAAGTGTGCACAACTACTTTGTCATCTCAGAATCTCAAAACTGAGATTTTAAATACCCGAATTATCCTTTTTCCCATAATTTTACGATAATAAAGAAAACTTGCTAATGGTATTGTCCGTGTGTGTTTACAATAAAAATTTTAATGCGTGATATGCTTTCATCATAAATCAGATTCAGATTATTAAAAAATTAATATAATAACGAAAGTAGTAGTACTTATTAGTTTAGTAAAAGTAGAGTTTTTAATGTAAGTTTTCTTAGATAATAAATAAGACCGATTGCATTTGGGTTGAAACCTTTAAATAACAAATATATATATATATATATATATATATTCACGCAGACAGTACGTTTGAAAAATAAAATTCAATATGCCACAATTAGTTGAAAAATATTTATTTGGATTGTAATTGAAATAAATAATATCTTCAATTAAAAGACTGCATGAACATATAACTTAATTGAAAAAATAAATATTTATGTAGCTATGACTATATTTGAGATACAATTATTTGAACGGTAAAATTAAATGAACAAACATTTTAACACGGTGATTCTGAAGTTAAATTGTAAATCATCTAATTTTAACCTTACATGTGTATCAAATTAATTTTTCAATGTTTTACCAAAAAAAATATTATTTTTCAATGTCACACATTTCTTTTAATCCTACGTGTCTTCTTCGGATCTGCCTCAAGGATATTCTTGATCTTGTTTGCTAGTTTCAAGGGGCACATTAATTTTGGTAACTGTAACTAATTTTAGGGGGTGAAAATTGAGGATTGAACACGAATGTATTGTTAAATATCAGGTGTGAAAATGTCATATTTATGTGTAAAGACATACTGAGACGATAACGTATAATTGATGAGGTGAGATTTCTAAAATTTACTGAGTTCGAATTTTGATAGAATTACGTGAAGAGGAAAATTTAACAATGTTTTTAAAAGTTTAGGGATGG
>BKCH01001386.1:0-16756 GCA_008635985.1 Ficus erecta
AAAAAAAAAAAAAACTAAACTAAACTTGTTACCAAATGGTCATGCCTTGGGCATGTCCCTCATGCTAGTATTAATAAGTAGTATGTTTCATTTTCTTTTATCAAACTCAAAGTATAAAGAAACATAAAATAATAACATTATGTATTCAAATAATTAACATAAATCTAAAGTTATCCCTTCTAATTTTATGTACATACATAAATTAACTATGTTGCAAAAATATTATATATATAATTGAGGAAAGGTCCACGTCAAAATTGTTCCTCAAAATTCATAAACTAAACCCGATCGCCTTTTTTAAACAATCTGATCCAATTTCAAATAACTTTTTGGTGGTTCTTACTGGTTTAGTCTAATAGTTTGCGTTTTCTATTGCATAGTCTTACTTGGCATTAAAATTGACAAAACATTTCAGCGATTTAATAATAATATTTGCATATCAGTTGCATGTAAACATGAAATTTACAAAAATAATTACACTAACAAAATGTCCTCTTTGTTATTATTAAACTTGAAAATGAGAACATTTTGCAATTTTTTTAGAGAAGAGTATTTCCCCTTAGTATAACTATTTTTCCATATATTTTTCCGTTAATATGCTGTAGAAATGCGATTATCGTCATTAAATTTCAAAATAATATTGCAAATTTCAGTCACTGCCAATTTTTTTTTTTTTTTTGAGAATTAATTTGTTAAAATGAAAAAAATTAATGAATCAAAATGACAAAATACAAATAATTCATCAACTAATATAATTAATTACTCTGACTTTTCAATACTCATATATGTCCGTATAAATCTTAAAAATTGACAATGGATGATATATAAATGAAATAATTAAACAATTAATCTAATTACTAAAACTATTGTATAGTAAGCACATATTTGGTTCATCCATTCAAATTATCCAACTCTAATAATGTTTTGTATTTTTTCTAAAAAATCAACTTAATTTCACTATTCACAACTCTAACTATAACTTAAAAACTCAAACTTTAAAAGTTCATAATTTTGCTATTCTAAATCTAAATGAGATAAATTTTTTTTTTTTAATAACATAGAGGGACCATTTGGCATTGCTTTTAGATTATTAAATAATCTACAACAGATTAGGGGTATTTGGTAAACCATGCTTTTGTCTAACATATTCTAAAAACTGTTTTGCTACAAAAGAATTTGAGAAGCAAGTCAGGGTTGCTTCTAGACAACTACTTCTGTTGTCACTCTATAAATTTACTAAAATATCCTTAACAATAAATAATAATTCCAATATACCCGATTTATTCATCTCCATACCAAATAAAAAAACTATTTATTTAAAATTTGTACATTATTTTCATCTTAAAAATAATTTCATACTGTAAATTATAATTTATACCTTAATAGTATTTTTTTTACACAAAAAACATTATTATCAATTATACTTAATTTTACATTGATATATAATTTATCGTCTTGAATAAATATAATTTTTTACTTACTTTATTATAAAATAAAAATTGTATATTTCTATAAATTGGTGTAAAAATTTGAAATGTTAGAGAATAAATATGTATACAAGAGTATTTATTAGACAAAAATACCGTATATCCTTTTTAGTCATTATATATCTTCAAAACAACTTTATTAATAGTTTACCAAACACCCATAATTTTGCTTTTGGTATTCACATCAACTTTGGAAAAAAAAAAAAAAAAACTTTGCCAAATACCTGCCTACTTATAGCCAATATAATTACATCAAAAATTTTCACAACACAATAATATCAAACTGGTCCAAAATTTTAAAACATACAAAACAATATCCATAATAATTTTTTAAGAACACATTTTAAATTTTAATACTTTTTTAACTTCAATCAATTAAACATACAATTCTAAAATTCATCTTAATTTTAATTAAAAGATCTTAATTCTCCGACTTAGGCGGATCCACTAACCGCAAATCAAGACAATTATATATCTCCTGTAATAAATGCTGAATCACAGGAGAATCAGAAACAAACGAGCGAGCCACAAAATTATAATATAAAAGCTTTCTCCAATGGGTACACGAAACTACCACCTGCCCCTACCTACAAATACCCGTAGGTCCTAATCGGCCTAACTTAATCCAGCCACGTGTACGGTTTCCAATTCCCAGTAGTACCAAATTTCGTGCCCCGAGAATTAGCCACACTCTCTCTCCTCTCTCTATAAATATGAGTCACAAGTGCAGTCCGAAGGCGGTTGCGTTTTCTAAACCACATCTCCGTTTTTAGTTGTCACCGTCTGACTTTCCCCAATTAAAACCCCACAAATCGTAAAAACCGAAAAGGAAAACTCGAAATATTTTCAAAACCGAGAATAAAAACAAAACAGCATTTTTTTAAAACAGGTTTCTTTGTGTGGTTTTGTTGTGTTCACACTCTGAGAGAAGAGAAGAGAAGAGAAGAGTAGAAGGAGCGTTTATGGTGTCTGTGAATCCGAATCCAGCGCAAGGGTTTCACTTCTTCGATCCCATGAATATGGGCCTCCCCGGCCTCAATTCCATGCCTCCGCCTCCGCCGGCGAATTCGGCGGTGGCGGCGGCAGCTGCTGCGACGGATACTTTGGCGCCGTTGACGGAGGATCCGAGCAAGAAGATCCGGAAGCCGTATACGATCACCAAGTCTCGTGAGAGCTGGACGGAGCAAGAGCACGACAAGTTTCTAGAAGCTCTCCAATTGTAAGTCGCCGATTAATTTAGACGAATATATATATATATATATATATTAATCATGTGCGATAACTGATTGAAGATGTTAGAATTCTTGATTGGAAAAACTTTCTTCCTTTTCTTTGGTGTTTAGGGTTTATGTTTGATAATTGGTAATAATCCAAGTTAATTAGAACTTTGATTTTACATTTTGAGTAATGGAACAGCTTTCGAATTTGAAGAAATGAGATGTTCTGTATGTTGTAAGTTTTTTTATTTTTTTCTTTTTTCATCAAATAAAATGCACACACACACACATATATATATATATATATATATATATTATACAATTCTCTTGTAGAGTAAAACTTGCTCTTGTATTGGAAGATTTCTGAGATTTTTCTTCGTCCGTTTAAAAGTTAAAAGTTCATTGCAACCAAGTTAGCAGTTGTGGTAGACTATTTGTGAGTAATAAATCTTAGATAAATCAATTTCCTAGAATCAAGAAATGACTTGGCATTAAATGCTAGAGTGAAACAGCTTGATTTTTTATTTTTTATTTTTTAATTTGATCAGGCATTGAATCACTTGAGATTTATGCGTCACAATTTCCACCTAATAATGTGATAAAGCGGAAATTGAAAATGAGCTACCCACTACTGATATTTCAATTGCGTCGATGTTTTAGGTCATATGCTTACTGATCGAAGCGTTTTCTTGTTTTTTGTTTTGCTCTATTCATTCAGATTTGATCGTGACTGGAAGAAGATTGAAGCATTTGTTGGTTCAAAACTGTGATTCAGGTACTTTTCTTATCGTAGTTGCGTATTATTTTTTTTATAGTTTATCACAAAGCTGTAGGCGAAACATTCTATTGACTATTTATAGTCTATCATGTATCTGCTACACTTGTACTTCTTGGAGCCATAACCCTGTGCCTAGTTTGGCTTACCGTTGTCTTGTTTTTGAGCTTATAGTTGTTGCAATCTTTAATTGCTTTGTATGCTTCCACAGATACGTAGCCACGCACAGAAGTACTTTCTTAAAGTCCAGAAGAGTGGGACCAGTGAGCATGTTCCTCCCCCGCGACCAAAGCGGAAGGCTGCTCATCCATACCCCCAAAAGCCCCTAAAACTGGTGTGCATGGTATATATCTATATTCTTTTTCTTTTTTCATTTTTCGTAAGTGTTCCTCTTCTTTTCTTTTTCTTAATACTTATTGGTCCTAAGCATGTCTGGCAGCTCCAAGTATTACTCATGTTTCTGGGCAATTGCAATCTCCCACTGCTTCGCTTGAGCCTGGATATATTTACAGACCGGATTCATCATCTACAATTGGAAATCCTGTAACCACTGCCACATTGTCCTCTTGGAGTTATGGTTCTGTGCCACCAGTCAATGTCGCGCAAGTGACTACAGGTTTCAGTTGCTCCTGCTCAGTCTTTACCTGATGAAACTTGGCTAATTAGTGCATTTAAATTTAATAATACCGTTTGTGATAGTAATTATTTTGTTCTTTCAGATGATGGAGGATTATTTGTACCAGCTGTCGCAAATACTTCCCGCTATAGCAGTAGTACTGAAAGCGCTCCAAGGACTTGGTCAACCAGTGTGAAACAACGAATCCTCGGGTACACTCCAAGGCAATGAGAGGTAATCGGTCATTTGATATTTGAAAACCATATATTTGTATATACTTATAGGGTATGCTTCATTGATGAAAGTATAAACTGGTGTCACTTGTAGTAGCTCCTTAAACGGGGGTGATGAGATCGAATACCAGCCTTTGGGCTTAACTTGGGCATCCCTATTTGAATGGAAAATATGTAGTATCTCTTTTGGCCCTTATTAATTATAAATTGTCTCTGTAGGTATGAATTTGATACCAAGTTTATGTCATTTTCTTGACAAAGCTTCTATGATTTTCATGAGATTTGTATTTTTGTTTTGATGAATATGCTGCTTTTGATGATTGTTGCCTCCTTTTACACTTAAAAGGAAGAATGATAGAATTGTTGCATCTCTGTGGTCAATTAATGAATTGGCAACAAAGTTAATGTTATTTGTTTTTAGAAAGCTTGTATCATTTTCATGTTATTTGCTTTTGTCTTGATGAATATGCTGCTCTTTAAGTTGGTTTACACCGTAGATGAAGAAAAGTATAATTGCTGCAAGTCTATGATCAATTCAACGATATTTTGCCTTACATCTACAATACTGGTCCAAATGTTAGATCCAGTACTAAAGTTTGGATCAAATTTGCATCATATTTGTATGCAGTTCAGGAGATACTCTTACTATCATTCACAGAACTTTATTGGTGATTTTGCAGTTATGCCTGATTTCGCTCAAGTCTATAGTTTCATTGGAAGTGTCTTTGACCCTAATGAGACTGGTCACTTGCAGAGATTAAAACAAATGACTCCAATAAATTTGGAAACGGTATGTCATTTTGATTCCATGACTTCGGATTATTGTCATTGTAAAAAACAATTCCAGTCTTTTATATTAATCTCTCTCTCTCTCTCTCTCTCTCTCTCATTGCTGAGGCAAATGATTTATCTGGTCTTTTCCCAGGCGTTATTGTTGATGCGGAACCTCTCAGCAAATTTGATGAGTCCAGAGTTTGAGGATCATGTGAGTTTTGTTTCCCTTAACACTACCATTTTTAAGCATTATGATACACTGATGGCACGATACATGTAGTTGCATTAGGATTCCACTGTTTTCATGTGGAATTGCACTCAATGTCATGTCATTATAATATATGTTTCTCCTGTAGAGGGGTGACTAAGGTAATTTTTATTTTTTATTTTTTCAAGTTGGTGTTACTTTCACTTTAGCATCAAGCAGTTATACTTGTTTAGAAGATGTTATATTAGTTGCTGTTGGAGTAAAATAGACCATGAGACAATTTGTATGCCATCGGAAAGCCTGGTTCTTTTTGTTTTCTGAAAGTTTTGCAACAACGGAATGCCATGTTTGAGCCTCACAAATTGCAGCTATGTCGTGTTCACTCTTATTTTATTTTTGCTGGCTGCTAACCTGAACTTTGTTTTGGGCATCCTTTGAACATTCTTTTGATATGATTGTATGAACACTAATACGTAAGTTTTAGGAACTCTACATGGTACAATAGCCTAGTAACATAATGATTTGTGCAGCTCTAGTCTGACAGTGACTTTTATCAGTGAGCAATACGGTTCTTAAGCGTCCCTTCCCAATCTTTGTGCCCTAGCATCACATTTTAGTACCTGTTAGGCATACTGAATCTAAAGTTTTATCTTTTGGCAGATATCATCCTGTTTTCGTTTATGCTTTCTTTTGATTTCATAATAAAATTTTTGTTTCTTGTTGAAAAGAGATATTACTTTTGTTGATATAACTTGTGGGCTTACCACTAAGTTCCCTTTTAGTCTGTGTTTCAAGTAATACTTTCCAACTCCTCAAGGTTATTGGGGGGATTCTTACCAGATCTATGCCATTAGGAATTGAATTCTGCTTTGCATATGCATCTTTGTTCGTTCATGATTTTCCCGAAGTTTCTCTCCAGCCAGATAAAAGAGCATGCATTTTTTTCATTAAGTTGGACTCAGTGCCTCTTTTACGCCTCTTTTGCATCTTGCATTGAGCATGTTGGTTAAAAGTCATGCAGTGCATCGTATTCTTTACATGCCTTTTTCACCCTTCTCTCGCTTGGATTTCACAACCGAGTTTAAAAGGCCATGAATTTTCTGATTACTTGTATTATCCTCACAGAGGAGGTTGCTTTCATCTTATGATGCTGATGCGGAGAGGACCAAATCCATCAGAGCATGCAACTTCCCTTTCAAATCGGAGGAGAACATGATCCTATCTGCTTAGGAATCCGACGGCAGTAGTAACTCGCTACTTGCCAAGTTCCAATCCCGCCAGGAATAAGGAACTCACTAGCTGTAAGATGTGTTTGCCTAAGCTAACAAGAATAACAGCTTTGACACTCTGTATATACGTTTGAATAACATGAGCATAAGTAGCTTGTAAGGAGACCGACTTCATTTTTGTGTCTATCATGTGTGTGTGTGTGTGTGTGTATACATATCCATACATATACTATGGCCTTTTGTATTCCAGGAATAGTAGGGCTAGTGCTAAACTATTAGTCAAATTTCCACTAGGGTTGGTTTGTTTCGGAGGCTATATATCTTGTACAGAGGTATGAGTGTATCACCGCCACGTGTTTGATTGTAAATGGTTTGTAAGGTTTGCTGTTATGCTTTCAAGTGGAGTACTTTTACAAGTTTGTTTCGTATTTGGTTACGGTTCCTCTGTAACTCTGATATGCAATATTTAAAACTACAAATGTATATACATGTATACATACACATCCATAACACACTTTCCCTTTCGTCCAAAACGAAGCAGTTTTCTACACCTAATTTATCGTTTATACCTAAAGTATCGTCTTTAACGATCAGCATTTATAATGACCAAGATACCTTGTATTTTGAGGCATCAACCTGTGTCTCATTCGTTGGTAGTCATGGATTTGTCTTCCCGTTAAGATTCTTGACTACATGCCCTTTCCTTGGTCAACGGAAAGTCTCTGACCTAAGTTCACGTCACAATATTGTCGTCAGGCGTGGACTCTGCATGAGTTGTTGATGTTTGGTTACTCCAAATGTTGACGTTTTGGAGGACCCCCCCCCCCCCCCCCCCCCCCCTTTTTTTTCCTTTGGTTCCTCGGTTTTTTTTTTTTTTTTTTTTCCGACCATTTTTTTTCCTTTTCATTTTAGTTCCCTATTTATTTATTCATTTCTTTTATTTTAACTCTTTTTTATCTTTTTTAGTTTTCTTTTCATGTCTTCCTTTTGTTGTTATGTTTTTTTTGTTACATTTTTTTTGTCTTCTTTTTTTTTTTTTGAGTCCTTTTTCGTATGGTCTTTTCTTTTCGTTTGTTACATCTTTAGTGCTTTTTTTTTCTTTTTGATCTTTTTACAAGTTAGTCCTGTTGGTTTACTAACTTTTTTTTTTTTTAATTCTTAAATGTGTCTCGTTAAATTTATTTTGAAAAATTAGGTTGGGTGATCTTTTTTAGGCACCTAATCTAATAGATAGATCAATTTTTCTCATATTTAGGAAAATGGTCATATTGTTTTCATCTCTCTGTCGTGGCTACCGTAGGCGTCTTTGAGGAAGATGGATTCGCCGTTGATAGGTTGTTCATCCAGGGCTATTCCTACACATATGTGATGTCATCTTCCTCCCTCAATACATCGACTTCCCAACCGACTCAGTTCGAGTCTCCACCGGCCTCACCCGCAACATCCTCCTCTCCATCCCATGCTTCTCCTCCCCCATGGACACTATCACCGAGTCCCACATGGCCTCCACCATGCCGCCATCAACACCATCCACTCCAACCACCCAACTGCCAACTAGGCCCTTCCTCATCAAAGCTCGCCAAGTCCCGCCCGCGTTCCCCCTCCTCTCCAGTCCTGTCTTTCTCTCCTCCTCCAACCGGATTTCCTCTGCCGACAACTTCGACTCCAAGCCCTACGTCCTCGTCACCGAGTCTGGTGCCCGATTCTAAGCTCCTCGGTTACGTTTCCAGAGAGAGGGGGGGGGGGGGGGGTGGGGTGGTGGAGCTCTCGGGGGCTATTGCGGGTTGGGAGAGGGAGGAGAGGGGGGAAGGAAGAGAGAAAGTTGTGTTTCTTTTTTTTTTTTTTTTTTTTAAGTTTTTTTTTAATGATAAATTAGTGATTTGCTCATAATTAATTAATATACTAAAGGGGTGGTCACTTTCACTGTTTCAATAAACAGTAAAATTACTTCTTCATCCTTGAAACCCTTTGGTTTTTTCCCAGTTTTCACAGTGGATATCCCCTTTTTTTACCCTTGAAACCTATTTGTGGGTTTGTCTTTTTGATTTCTCTCTCTCTTTTCTTCGCTTCTTTCTCTCTCTCTCTCTCTACACATTTTTTTGGTCTTCTTCTTCGCTCCCCTGTCTTTCTGAGTTTGTCTTTTTGCTTTCTCTCTCTCTCTTTTCTTCGCTTCTTTCGCTCTCTCTTTTTCTTTTTCTTCGGTCTTCTCTCTCTCTCTCTACATTTTTTTTTTGGTCTTCTTCTTGGGTCTTCTTCTTCGCTCCTCACTATCTCTCTCTCTCTACATTTTTTTGATCTTCTTCTTCGCTCCTCACTTCCCTTCCGTGGGTTTGTTTTCTCGGAATTTTAGTGTTTTTTTTTTTTTTTTTTTTTTTTTTTTGTCTTTACATTGTATGCATTTTGGGATTTTAAATCCTCATTTTTAGTTTTTTTTTGATGTGTTTATCCATATTTTTCTTTTTTCTTTTTCTTCAAAAAAATTTTTCCCCTCCGGTGGGTTTGTTTTCTTGGAATTTTAGTGTTTTTTTTTTTTTTTTTTTTTTTTTTTTTGCATTTTCGGATTCTAGCTTTGATTTTTGTGGTTGTCTCTCAGATGTTCTTCCCTCTTTCTTTTTTTTTTTTTCCCCCGATCGATTTGTTTTGTTAGATTTTTAGGGTTTTTGATTTGGGGGGGGGGGGGTTTTTCCCCTGTGTATTATTATATTTTTTTCTTGGTTTTTGTTGGTATGTTTATTAATTGTCGGCTGCTTTCTTTCTCTCTTTAGATAATGTGCATTTTGGGTTTTCAAACTTTAGGTTTTGGTTTTGGTTATTGTGTTTATTGATCTTTTTTCCTTTTTTTTTTTTCCTCGGTGGGTTTTATTGTTTCGGATTTTTAGGGTTTTTTGTGTGTATAAGTTTTTTGTTATTTTGGGTTTTTTGTTACTGTGTTCACTCATTGTGTTTTTGAATTTTTTTTTTCACCGGATTTATTTTATTTGATTTTTAGGATTTGTTTTTAGGGGGGGTTTTTTTTTTTTTTTGGTCTATTGTTTTTTTGTCATTTTGTTGTTGTATGATATTTGTTTTAGAGTTTTACGTTTTGTTAAAAAATAAAATAAAAAATAATTCCTTGCCTTCACAATTTTGTAAATTTTTTCGGCTCATTTTATTTTTAAGGTTTTCTGTTTTTTTTTTTTTTTCCCCCCTTCATTTTATGTATGTGTTTAGTGGAAAAATATTTTTTGTAATTTTTTTTTGTCCCTTTTTCCCCCCATTTTTCTTTGTAATTTTTTTTTTTTGGGGTTGCATGTTTTTTTTTTTTTTTTCCTTTTTCTATTATTTGATTTTTTAGATTCATGGTTTCCGAATTCTAAGTTTGAATTATATATTTTTTAAGCTTCCTTGATTAGTCTTCCGTTTTGCATCTTCTTCTACTGTTTAACCCAAAATTTTGATTTGGGGATTTTTTTTTTTTTTCATTATTCTTGCTAAAATACATTTTCAGAAGAAAAAAAAAAAAAAAGGTTATGTTTTTGTTTTTCTTTTATTTATTTCAGTAACTTTTTTTGCTTTTTTTTTTTTCCTTCTTAGATGTAATATATTAATTTTGATATTTGTTATTTGATAATTTGTTTTTGTAGATTGCAGTGGTAATGCAACAAAAATGGCTGCTTGGGAATGTTACTGAAGATATTGAAGACCTTTTGCTTCTGATATTAGTAATTTTTTTTTTTTTTTTTTGGTTTTTATCCCCTGAGTAATTTTTTTTTTTATCGAAATTTGTTTGCTTATTTTTTGCTTCTATACTTTCTTATTATATCTCATAACTATATTTGATCTTTTAGTTGATTTCAATGGATTGTTAGGTTTTTCCATTATTTAATCTTCTAGATGATTCATGCACTTTCTTTCTGTGGGTAGACATTTTCGTGTTTTTATTACTGATCTGTGTTACACAATTACTGTTTATAGATTATTTTGTTTTAGCTGTACTTTTGTTATTGGCTATAATCTGTTATTTACACTGTAATGATTGCTTTGACTGAGATATATATGTTTGTCATTAATGCTTCTGAATTGTTTTAATTGTGTTATTTGTTTTGTGTGTGAATGTGTATTGGTTTAGATTATGTCTTTGTTGTTCACCGACTCTTTTCAAATTTTTTTTATTTTTATTTTTCGTTCAACTTTTTTCTACACATACCTTTTCTCTCATTTATTACATTGTTCTCACAGTTTACTATCACTTTCTTCTTACCACTCTCTTAATTGCTCTGGTTTGAGCCTTCTTTATTTCTTACCTACAAAGTTTATTATACTCTTTCACTTTCTGAAGACTAATCATTTTGGGATATTCGTTTTGTGCAAACTTTCTATTTTTATTCAGGTACTATTATTTAGTATCTTAATTACAGTGGATTGATGTGTTATTGTATTATGATAAATTGCTCTTTTAATTCATAACATTCTGTTTTTATAACAATAATTGGTTTCTTTGTTTATTTTTATATTTGTTTGTTTTTCTTCTTCCTGTTTGTTTAATATTTTAAACATCTCATTTTTTCACTTATGATTATTGTTATTACTATTGTAATAATATTGTACAGTTTATAATTTTGTTATTGTGTTATTTATTTATTTTTGATCTGTTTTTATTAAATGTATTGTTCTTATATATAGTTTGTAAAAGTTTAGTATGTATAGTTGTATCATGCTATTTCATAAGTATTGTTGTCACAAGTGTTGTTAACTTTTTCCCCTTTTTGTTTCTCGGCTTTTTTTCCCTTCCTGCTTTTTCTGTTTGCTGCCCCCCCCCCCCCCCACCGCCACTCCCACGCCCCCCCCCACGCCCTCCCCCCCCCCCCCCCCCCCCCCCCCCCCCCCCCCCCCGCAAGTACTGTAAATGTTTTTGAAACGAATTTGTATAAAAAATTTGTAATTTGCTATGATGATCTCAGTTTAGATATGTAATAATGCATATACCAAATATTTTAGTCAATTTGGTATATGTTACTGAATATGATATTATGATGGAATATCATAAATGACCAATACATATTATTTGACAGTCTTTATAGTTGCTGTTTGGGAGTTAGGATATTTTTATTTTTGGAGAACAAAATAGTATTAAATATGTTAGTATTTTGTTTAGTTGAATTAATATTTATTCTCCTCTCATTTTTTGGCCTCTACCGTTCTCTGTCTCATTTGATTTTTAAGTTTCTACTGTCTTGATCTTATCCTCTGGTTTTCTATATTATCTATACCGGTTGTTTCTAATTTTTCACAACCTCTTTTGCTGTTTTGTCTTCTCTCATTCTTCTCTTCTCTCTATCTACCATTCTTTCTTTCTTCCTATTAAATTTTGCCCCACAGCAAATTCCCAAACATTTCATCTGGTAGCTACCAAAAGACGAAGTTGAATTATAATTGAGTTATTCTTTACAGATATTCTTACCATATAAGAGATCTGAGTTATTCTTTACAGATATTCTTAATCAAATAAATTTTTTTTTTTTCTACAAACTCTTTATTTAAAATTTTAACAACATTTGTTATGTTATGTTTATATTAAATTGTTTATTCAAATTGCTATATGAGATTGATTGTGTTATAGAGTTTTTTTTTTCCCCCTGGCCGGTTATGCTTTTACAGTTCCATTATTTTCTCTCTTATTTTTTCTGTTTGTAACTTAATATAATTTTTTTTTTCATATTTTTATTACTCGGGGGTTTATCTTACTTTTTATCAAGTTGTTAAGATGTTTATACTTATTATTAGCATTTTTGTATAGACCTTTTTTTACATTTACCAACTATTGTAAATTTTATTGTAATTTTGTCTCCTCTGTAATATGTAATGTAATCTGATAATGTAATATTAAATACTTTCTTCCATATGCATTTTTAATTAGATTGAATTTGTATTGCAGAAAATTGATAGTTTATAAAGAACATAAATAACTTAAGTTAGTTATTGTTTCATCTAATGAATATAATTTTTTATATGAAAAAAAAAACTTAGAAAATTAAAATGCAAACTAGTATTTTCATAAGATATCATAAATTATAATTGATTAAATTTAACCAAATAAAATATCATATTTATTTATATATTTCCTTAATATCTGTCAAATTTTCCTCTTAATGATATCACATGTGTTGTAAAATGAAATTAACAACAAATTTAAAAAATTATAAAAAATTATATAAGTCCAAATTTAAAGAATTTATTATATACAAATATTATTTTACTAAATATATTTAACAAATCATACAATTCATATTCAGGGACTTTCAAGAAATAAAATTAAACAAACATAATAATAGTAATAAAAAAAATTACAAACAAAAAAATATATGTCCTCTATCTATGAATAATTTACACACAAAAAAACCAAAAAAACGTTTTTATCTAATAAAAACAAATCAACATAATTAAATTATAATATTAAAAATAAACATCAGTTTAAAATAACAAATTCAAATAATAAATTATAAA
Source organism: Ficus erecta (assembly GCA_008635985.1). NCBI lineage: Eukaryota > Viridiplantae > Streptophyta > Magnoliopsida > Rosales > Moraceae > Ficus > Ficus erecta. The sequence continues at coordinate 13,023 of BKCH01001386.1, forward strand.
AATTTGTAAATATATAAGTTGCATAAATTTACGGCAAAAATAATAATAAAGATAGAAAAAATTTTAATAATATAAAATATTATATTTTTTTAAATATTTTCTAATTAAAAAATTATACATATTAAATAATATGTGAATATTTTAAAGGCTTAAATTATAAATAAAAAAATCCCAACTAATACATTTGTTTGTTAAATTTTTTTAATTTATATCATTTTTACATTTTTTTGTTAATTTATTTAGTTTTTATTTTATTAAATTTACTTCTAAAATTTGTTATCCCTTCAAATTTTATAATTTTTTTTTTGCTATTTATACTTTTTTAATTATAAAAACTATCGTATTTTCTTATAAGGAAATAAATTTTATCTATAATATTTTATTTTAATATTTGTTTTGTCAATTTTTATTACTTCAGTCAATTTTTTTTTATAAATAAGTAATTAAAAAATTTTTATATTTATATGTATAATTATATTTCTAACATTATTTAATGTCGTTCTTTTACTTTTTGTGGAACCAAAAAAAGTTTCAACAATGAAAACAAATGCTAGAAAAAATATTAACTATTCAAGGCAATCAAAACGTCAAAAAAATCAAAATTACGTAAATAATAATGGAGCATCTACATCAACAAATATATATTCTTCAAATAATCAGTTTGACGAAAACAAGAATGAAGAAACATCAAATATATTTTAACAAATTACAATTCACCATCAGTTGAACAAGGTAATTTGATTATTTTAACAAATTTTTTTTCATTTATTTATTATTTTTGACAAATTTTTTTACTAACATTTTCAAATTTTTCTGTTTTCCTTTTTCAAACAAATTTTTTTATTTATGTCTAAAAGATGAATATATAGATATTGGAGATTGTAATTACGTATGTCAATATTGTCAAGCATTATTCTGAAAAAATGGTGAAATTGTATTAGCTGTATAGTCATTGTCTACTTTTCTCAGTATTAGCTGTAAAGTAGACAATATTGTCAAGCACTTTTGTTTATAAACATATATCTATATATGTTTGTTTGTATATATAACTCAGATGTTTTAATATAAACACGAACGTATGTACTTTAATATTACAATAATAATACTAAAAAAATATACTTAATGTAATTTTAATCTATATCTTAATCAACTGTATTTATTATATATTAGTTAGTTTTTTCATTTTTCATTTTTCTTCCCTCCCCGTGCAAAGCATGGGCACTAAACTCGTTAATCACTGATTGACCGAAAAATTAGTGATATTGTTTACTTTTGTCAATATTGTCAAGCATTATTCTGAAAAAATGGTGAAATTGTATTAGCTGTATAGTCATTGTCTACTTTTTCTCAGTATTAGCTGTAAAGTAGACAATATTGTCAAGCACTTTTGTTTATAAACATATATCTATATATGTTTGTTTGTATATATAACTCAGATGTTTTAATATAAACACGAACGTATGTACTTTAATATTACAATAATAAATACTAAAAAAATATACTTAATGTAATTTTAATCTATATCTTAATCAACTGTATTTATTATATATTAGTTAGTTTTTTTCATTTTTCATTTTTCTTCCCTCCCCGTGCAAAGCATGGGCACTAAACTCGTTAATCACTGATTGACCGAAAAATTAGTGATATTGTTTATGATCAATCACAATCTATAAAAATTAGTGAGTAATATTATGGTCAATCAGTTATTAACTATATAATATGGTCAATCAGTGATTAACTATATTATGATCAATCAATGATTGACCATTCTAAGGGGAAAAATAAAATAAAAAAAGCCTTTTAACTAATTTTTAAAACTATGGGTCATTTATTAAAAATAATAATCATTCAGCTATAAACCCCAATTTTTTTTTCCCTTTCCGATAAATTCAACTAATACATTTATGTATTTATTTTGTTTGAATCCTTGGAAATTCGTTTCTGGAATGTGGTATTGTATTGTTTGGCGTAGAATTAGAATCATAGTGATGATAAAAATAAATAAATAAATAAATAAGGCAATGTATAAAATTCCTCGAATAGATTCCTAGTGACACAATGGAAAGAAGAGACTCCGCTAGAAGGAAAGGTCTTTTGTTACGTAATTATTCTGTGTTCGGGTGAGGCAGTATGATTTGAGTGGTTATTTAAGTAAAATTTTCACCAAACCATTAAATGTGGTTAAACGAGTTATTTTACTCGTGGCCGAAAAATATCAAACTAAATGTCTATGACAAATCACGCCAATTTTATGTAGCGTTGTTCTTTTACCCTATAGTCCTATATGGGAAATTCTGGCACAGTGTTCGATCACCTTAATGTTTTCTTAGAATTTATGGGTTAGTAAGGGACCCGATGGAAGCAAAAAATCAAGGTAAAATAATTATAGATAAATTAATTAACCCAATTTAATTTATTTATATTATTAAACTATTTTATCAAAAAAGTATAAAACTAAACTTTTTGGTCCTACACTGATTTACGAAAGCTCATAAACATCAACAATATATTTTAAACGGAATTGTTCCATAAATCAATATTATTTTAAGTTAAGTCCAATATGATAATCTTAATATATATATCAATATTTCTACTTAGAAAACCTCATTCTAATAGTCAAGATAAGTTATCCAAACAACCGTTACTGTCTTATTAAAGTCAAAGTGTACCTTTTTCACAACTATGAACTATCAATTTAGATTGTCCCTTCAATAGTAAATCTTCCTGCATATCTCATACAGACAATTCCTGCATATCTCATACAGACAATATCAAAATCTTTATACTGATAATCTTTGTGTTATTTATTTATTATAAATCTACACTAATAAACGTATCCAGCACCTATTTATATAAACTAAATAGGTAATGATGTCATGATTAACCTTTTTTGTCATGTACAAATAACGAGGAGGCAACTCAAAACTCTCATCTGGTGGACCCCTCATGAGATTGTTGGCAATTTGTTTTCCCTTGTAAGCTTTGCAATAAGTAATCTCAACCCCTAAATTGCTCATCAATCTCACTATTCCCTTGGGAGTCGGTGTTTCCTTAATCTCTTCGCAATTGTAGCAGCACTTGCTTGTCGATGCTTCTTCTCCTTTTCAAAGCAATTCCTCATGGATGCTTCCTGTAAATTGTTCTTCAACTCATCCTTGCTTCCAAAATCTTGACCAATCTTGAAATTTGTACCATCTGTGAAAACTGTGCGACACAGGTGCTTCAACATCGATTGGTTGCCAATGTTGATGCTGACGCTAATGCCGATGTTGCGTGGTTTATCAGACCCTTTTATTCCTGTGGATCTGCTCAATTCCAAGTGCAGAATACGCATTGAGAGCATTGTTCTCGATGAAGATACAATCGAAATATTGGTTATGAAACAGCTCTCTTGGAGTAGCATTGTCATAACCTTTGTTCTCATTCTGGTCATGAACCCCCTGATTGGTCCTTTTATGTTGTTCATCTTCTAAATCACCAAGACCCATATCGCCTACACCGAATGGGACTTGTTCCGCACTTTCATCCTTTTTAATGAATTCTCATCACCATCTATTAAACGTAGACATCATCATCATCTCTTATATAAATTGGATCCGATGCATCCCTTGAAGTAGAACATGAAACATAGTTTCATATCTACCTTACTTTGATCCACTCTATGTTTTAGGTATAATTTACCGACCAAGTTCGCTTACTTTATCTCCTGTCAAAAACAGAACAATAGGATTATG
>BKCH01001387.1:600000-829132 GCA_008635985.1 Ficus erecta
TTTTTTTTTTTTGCCAGCTTCAAATCAACCAATCCATTATTTTCTGCAATTCCGTGAATCGAGTAGAATTGTTGGCCAAGAAAATCACTGAACTTGGCTATTCTTGTTTTTATATCCACGCAAAGATGCTCCAAGACCATCGTAACAGAGTTTTTCATGACTTCCGCAATGGTGCATGCAGGAATCTTGTTTGTACTGGTATGTTATTGATGCTGTTTTTCTTCTTGCAACTTATTTTTTAAATGATTTCTGAAAGTTCTGTTTTGGATAAATACAGTGTCCAGGGTGATTTCCTATTTGTTTGAGTTAAAATAGTCAATTTGATAAGTTTCTTGTTCCTATAGAGATTTTGGATTTCAATGTTAATTATTTGTGCTTTTTTCTGCCCCTTTTTAGAGAGGCATCTCAATTATTATTTGTACAATAGATAGGAAAATGTTTCAATGTTTATTTTTAGTGCCTTTTTTTTCAGGGAGGCATCTCAATTTTTTGTTAGTTTGAAACATTTTATAGCTAGAACTAGTCATTTATATAAATGTTTTCCATTTGTTATAGAGCGTTCCACTTGGTTCTTTTTTCAATGTCTTTTACTGTCTTTATAAATCATCCTACAAAACGTTTGTATAATAGTTAACTCTTCTTAATCTGTTCCTTTGTGGGAATGACTTGCAGATTTATTTACTAGAGGAATAGACATTCAAGCGGTCAATGTTGTTATCAACTTTGATTTTCCTAAGAACTCGGAAACATATCTGCACAGGGTATGTGATATAGCTTCTACCTTATGATGTTCTCGGTAGTTTTCTTCCACCCTAATTGTAATTTCTCATGCAGGTCGGTCGATCAGGAAGGTTTGGACATCTTGGTTTAGCTGTGAATTTGATCACTTACGAGGACCGCTTTAACTTGTATGTATTCTATAATTCGACATTGGAGTTTATACCATCTTTTGGGTGGCTTTATAATTTTTCAACTGTCCAACAGGTATAGGATCGAGCAGGAACTTGGCACCGAGATAAAGCAAATTCCACCCCATATTGATCAGGCAATTTATTGCCGGTGACTGGTTCAAATTTACTCAACTATGGTGAGTCGTAATATTCAATCCATGCTATTTTCAGTGAGCCCTCTTCCTTTCTAGTATTTTCTTGTAGCACGGTAATTTTTTACTTTACCTTTCACCGGGACAAATGACAATGCGTCTCTTTTTTCACCCTCAAGGTTGAAGGTATGTGCCTAGTCAAGAAGGTATCTGGCTCTGCATTGGAGGAAACAGTCTGCATTGTTCTCGGAAACTCTTGGCCGTTGCAGAGGATGTCTTCTCCTTGAATGCTTTTATTAGTTTATGATTTTCGTAGCCTGGAACATTAACAGGACCTTAAGAGAATTCTAGATTGGCCTATTAAAAAAAAAAACCCAGGTATATACGCTGGGTCCGGTACGCAGTTGCCTTTGATTCCTATATCGTACACTACCGGTTTGGTACTATTTGCCTTTCGTTCTAGTTTGGTACTATTTGCCTTTCGTTCTATTTTGGTCGCAGATCGACTGTTGAAAAGTGTACTTTATGCAGTTCACACTTGAGAGAGATCTTCTATCTGCTTTTGTTCTTGTTTTGATACTAGATGCGTTGGACTTGGTTAAATTATTAGTAATCTTTAGACTTTTAGAAGTTTTGAATTAATTGGGTAGGCAAATATAATTATATTCTCTTTAATATTTTGGTCGCAAGTCTGGGCTATGATCTTATTTATATCGATCATATTTATATATTCTATCGATAGAGTTTATTTTTAAATCATTACAATGTAATCAAACGACTGAGGTGGTTTTTAGTTCATTATAACTATAATGCACATTAGCTCATTGTATTATATATTAAAAAATATATATATTTAGAAATTAAAAAAAATTCAAAGAAACTAAAAAAAGATTGGCCCGTGATTGTTTATAGGCAGACCTTCGCCACGTTGGCGATGAGCGTCCTCCCTATTCCCTAACGGCAATGAAGACCCCCCCCCCCACCCCGACATCGGTGACGAGTGCCCCCCTTCTCTGACGTCGACGAAGACCTCCCCCAACTAGATTTGCACCTCCCAACAACAATGATGAAGACAAACCCCCCCCCACCCGACGAACTAGATCTATACCCCTCTCCGCTACGCCCCCCCCCCCCCCCCCCCCCCCCCCACCGCGTGATGACGAGGCCCTCCCCTTCCAAGGGCTGTGACCCTAGGCAATGGACAACCCACTCACGAGCTCGACAATCCCAGGCGATGACCTTTGACCGACCTTGCGATGCCCCTGAAGGTAACAAGTCCCCCGCCCCACCAACGTCGAGCCGTCGGTGAGGAGCTCCCCCCCCCCCAGCCTTTCATCGACCTGGTTAGTTTTTAATTTCTTTTTTTATTATTATTTGTTTAATTTATTAACTAGTCTGTAATACTATGAGATAATATACATGATAGTTATCATGCACAAACATCTCAGTTATTCGATTACATCATAACGGTTTAAAAATGAGTTCTATCGATAGGTTATATAAATGAGACTCTATCATAAATTTACCATATATATATATATATATATAAGTTTTCAGTAATTACTCTTTTTTGTATAACCGTGGGTAATTACGGACAAAATTATTGAGATAAGTGCATGCTTTAATTACACTTAATGATGTGACATGTTATATGACTTGCTATAGTAAGTTAAGCAACAAGTTAATCTTATATATTAAATTAAATTGATTTTTTAAATTATGATTTAAATGATAATAATAAAATATCGTTTTGTTATAACTTGAAAAATGAAATCACACGGTATAAAAATAAAAAGTAATTAAAAAAAAACCTAGAGACTAGAAGGTTCTTCTTCTTGGCCTGTTGGGTCAGTAACAGTAAATGAAGTTTGCAGAAAGGAAAAGGAAATTTGTGTTCCACCCACTGAATTTGGAAAACCACGTAAAAGAATAACATATATTTAAAAAAAAAAAAAAAAAAAAAAAAAAAAAAAGACGATGACTGCATCTCTTCCCAACTGAGGGAGAAACTTTCGAGCAAAAACGGAAATTTTTTTTAGGTACTCAAAAAAAAAAATTTTTTTTAATAAAATTAAAACTTAAAAAAGCCATGTCAAGTAGGTAAATAATAAGTTGTCCATCTAAAATATATTCGATGAGCTTTCTAAGTTCAATACTCATTAATTTTTCTTAAATTGTTTTGTCAACCACCCAATTTTTTTTTTTTTACATTCATTAAATCTATATCTAACGATTAAAATATCGATATATATTAATGGATAAATATCAAAGTAACCATTGAAAACCGCATTCATATATATATATATATATAAACAAAAACACGGATATAATTTTATGAGGCAAATCGGCTATAAGTGCCTTCAGGAGGACTAATATGCGCATTAGTACAGTATGGAGCTCTATTGAAATCTTTGGCATGCCCTTCTTTAGTTCTCATCTTGCTGAGAAGTCATTTTATCCACGCTTACATATTACATATACATATATATATATATATATATATATATACTGGGATAGTTGCGTTGGAGACATTTTATCTAAGGAGGCTTCGTCGTCCGGCTTCTCAGCGCAAGGGTCGAGCAGTCGGTTCATCCTCGGAATCTAAAAATTAAGCAGAGACAATGAATTGTTTTAATGACATATCTGATCAGACAGAATAGGATTTGATTTGAAGAGTTGTACCGATCGTTTGCATCAATGGCCAGCCTCGCTTTCCGCCGTCGGTGGCGTCGTAGATTACGGTGAAAACAGAACAACTTCAAGGCCCCAATTGTCTAGAACAGAGGCTGTACGTTTTACATATCGGTTTAGCTACGTGCATACATGCATTGTATAGTTGTTTGATCTTTGTTGTTGAGCGTTTAGCTAAACAGATTTCTAAATGAATGGAACCGTATTGGCAACATCTATTCTTATATATATATATATGTATTTATATATATATATATATATATATATATATTCAATTGCACTGGTTTTCTTGTACTATTCTTATAATACTGCATTCTGAAAAAAAAAAAAAAAAACAATAAAGATGGTGTTTATTAATGTGCCAATGATATTAAACCGAAGAATTAAAGCTGTTACTCTATACGAAAACTTCTTTTTAGTGCTATAAGTGAAATTAACCCAAACAGGAGAATATTAATATTTTCTTGATTATAATAGACTCAAATTAGACATATATCGTATCCAATTTCATGAAATTTCAGTACTCTTTTTTTTTTTTTTTTTTTTTTTTAAAGGTCTTTCTATATTCTTTGTAACTCATGATTCTGGAAGGAAAACGGGTGGAGTTAAAAATGAAAGTAGAGTAACTTTTTTTACTCGAAGGTTTCTTAAAATGCAAATAATGAATTGAGTTAATAGGGGACATTGCTATCATGAACCATAACTACAAATTGAAATTGCTTGATCTCTCTGCCCATGTATTGAAGTGTGGCCGGCCAGTGTGGGCCTTTTTCTTTCCTTTATCTTTCTGAGGTTGTACTGTGCCTATATTTATTACCTACCCCCACTTGATCATTTATATCATATACCGTGATCCACTTGATCTATAACGATCACCAATCTACGTCAATACTATATTATACTATTATACTGAAGTAAAGGTGGTTTTTACTGTTCTTTAAACAGTGTTTACAGTGTTTTTTTGTTTTTTTTTTTTTTTCCGCAGCATCTGCTACAGTAATACACAGTACTGTACAGTGCAATTACTTTTTTGCCCTTCTGCTTTTGCCTTCCGGATGGGGTCGCACAGTAAATGGGCAATTTTGCCCCCAAAATGCTGTGAAGACGGATTAGCCCTTGGTTCCTTGCCTGCCGGTTACTGTTTCTACAGTGAACGGACGAAATTGCCCTCCAAACCCTATTTCCCCTTCCTCTTCTCTTTTCTGCCGCCCATTCTCTCTCTATTTTTTTTCTTGCTTTTTCTCTCTCTGCCGTTCTGTCTCCCTCTTTCTCCTTCTTCGAATTTTTGCTCTCCAAAACCCTATTATCCCCTTTGTCTTCTACCTTTCACAGCCGATTATGGTCCTTCATTTTGTCCCTCTATATTTTATGTTTTGCATCTCTCTCTCTACTGCTCTATCTCTCTCTCCCTCTTCTTTTTCTTTGGATTTTTGGCGTTGAAACCCTAGATTTTGTGGTTGTTTTGCACTCTCGGCCGGTTGTTCTCTTTTTGTTTGATTTCGGTATTGTTTCCCCTTTTTTGTTTTTGTTTTTTTTTTTTTTTTATTGAATGGTTTTTGCAGATTGGGATGATAATGCTGAGAAAATGGACAAATGGACGTATGGAGAGGAACATTGAGGATTTTTTGTCTATTGATTTCTAAATCTGTAATTTTTAGCCTTTTTTCTCCCCGGGTAATATTTTGCTGATTTTCTTTGCAATTCTGGTATAATTGGCTTAGTGTGTGTGATGTTTTATTATCATGATTTTGTTTTTCTGTTTTAAGTATTTGGTGAGAAATTTAGTAATTGTGGTATATGATGATATAGTTAGATTCGAACGAATTCTTAAATTTTTCTACTGTTTAGTTATGTGCTTATGATTACAGTTTCTAAAATCTGTCTTTGACATTTAATGCTTTTATATTATCTGTTTTTTTTTTTCTATTGTAATTTTGTGATCTGTTAGAGGTTTGTAGGTTACTGTTCATCATTACTTTGACTGAACTTTTTTCCGACTGCACTTCTGTCATTAATGCAACTAATTATACTAAAAAAAATTTTGCTTATCTGTTATCTCCAAAAAAAATTTCCACCATCTCTTGCTCCGACTTTTTTCATTTACTTAGCTCTCTTTTATAAACAAAATATGTTCATTTATTGCTTTTACCCGTTTCCTTCACTATTAATGCTTCTGTGAAATTCTCTCCTCTTAAGTGCTTTGCTTTGAATCTTAATTGGCTTCTATCCAAACCTGCTCTGTTCTGTTATCCAGGTACTGTGTTTATTTAAGACTTTTAATTAGTCTTGATTGCTGTTTTCATTTTATATATTGTTAATAGTTTGTTTCTCGGTTTTTCTATTGATTTATATATTTTGTCAATATGTTTATTATGATGATGATAATATTGTGAACATATTTTAATTTTTTTTATTGTCGTTTTTTTCCCTCTGTTTTTTGTTTTTCTGCCTCTTTTTTTTTTTGTTTGCCGTTTTATGTGATAAGTTGACTGTTTTGTATTGTGTTCCTTCTTTTTTTTTTTTTTTTTTCCCTTTCTCCTATTCTGATTTCCGTGTTTTGTTGGTTGTAAATATTTTTAACAAAAAGTTTTGGATCACAGTTTTTATATGCTATGATGATCTCTATTTAACTATACAATAATGCATATACCAGATTTTTTCTTTAATTTGGTATATGATGCTGAATATGGTAAAGTGCCAAAACTAATTAATTTTTTCTTTAATTTGGTATATGATGCTGACTATGGTAAAGTGCCAAAACTAATTAATGAATATATTGATATTGGAGATTGTAATTGTATATGTCAATACTGTGGAGCACTATTTTAGAAAAATGAACAAACACAAAATACATGTCCACCAAAATTTTCTTTATGTTGTCAAAATGAAAAAATTATGATACCTTTAAGAAAAAAAAACACCAGCAATTTTAGATGAACTTTTAAATTATTATGGAGGACCTTTAAGTGTAAATTTTAGAAAAAAATATTAGAGTTTATAATTCTATGTTTACCTTTACTTCATTCGGAGCAAATATTCAATCAGATATTAAATAAATCATCTGGACCATATATTTTTAAGATCAGTAGACAAATTCATCATTTAATTGGATCTTTACTTTCAATTAATAATAATCCTCCAAAATTCACTCAATTATATATTTATGATACAGATAATGAAATTCAAAACAAAATAGCAACCTTCTTAAATAATAATGATCAAAATAATTTAAATGAGATTATCGTTAAAAAATTAATTATGATGTTAGATGAAACAAATAAGTTAGTCCAACTTTTTAGAAGCGTTGAGATGTTTATTAAAATAGTGAAATACCATCAATGAAATTAAGATTAATTGGAAGAAGACAAGGAGATAGTACACAATATGATCTTCCAACTTCAACAGATATAGGTGGTTTAATTGTTGGAGACTTTGGTTTATATGAGAATGGTAGAGATATTATTATTCATAGTCAAACTGGAGAATTACAAAGAATTAATAAACTTCACACATCTTATATCGCATTACAATATCATTTATTATTTTCTTATGGAGAAGATGGATATAGAGCTGAAACTAGTAAAAAATTGTGGATTACACGACAGTTTTTTACTGTCGTGTAAAATTTACACGACGGTTACCCAACCGTCGTGTAATCCAGTGTCGTGGAAGATAATACGACGGTTATTGAACCATCGTGGTATCTCAATGTTACACGACGGTTAAAAACCGTCGTCGAAACAAGGTACACCATAGTGGATACAAGTAATATAGAGACATTACACGACGGTACTGGATGAACCGTCGTGTAATGCGGACATTACACGACGGGTCTTGGCCGAACCGTCGTGTAATGCGCACATTACACGACGGTTCGGCCAAGAACTGTCGTGTAATGTCTCTTTTATTAAAAAAAAAAATTTATGGTTTTTTGGTGATTTCTCACGGCTGGCCTAACCTGTATGTTATCCAATACATGATCCAAGATAGTAACTTAAATGATCAAAGTAAAATTACATACCAATTTTTACATTACAAGTTCACATATCATAATTAATGAATTGCATTACATGACTAGCTCATTCTGCCCTAATCAAATTCAAATTCTCAGAAGTAAAAAATTCTTTACTTTCAAGTACATCAATTCTATTCAACACTATGTCCCTCATAAAACCTAAAATAAAATAACCACATTCAACACTTCCCTTTTGAAGAGGATAAGGACGGTTCGAGATTTTTGTTTTACAGTCTCGTCTCCTTCTTCTAATCCTTTCTCCGGTCATAATCTTCCAATCCGTTAGGGCCCTAGCAAATTGATAAAGTTCAAACTAATTAAGATGTATATAATTAAGATTAAATAAAAGAAAAACTCATTCAGGCATTTCATCGAGTATGTTGTGGGCGCAAAAAATTCATGTTGAAAAATGTGTGTAAAGTGCCAAAACTAATCACAAACCATTCATCTACAAAGAGCAACATTAAAAACAAAAACATTCATGTTCAAAAATGGATCTTTAATGGAAAACAACAATACAAGAGAGCAAATGTGTTTTAGTTTATATACGAAGTCACCTTGCTTTTCTTTGAAAAAGAATATGCACGGCCACACGAGGAGGGAGGCAACTTCGGCAACGGCGGCTTGACCGGATTCTAAAAGAGTGGTGGCAGCGGGTTGGTAAAGGATGTGGGTACTTTAGAAATGTAGAGAGTGTGAAGAAAGAACTTAAGAAATTCGTGCGGAGATGAAGAGAAACGAGGAGGAAATTGTATTTAAGTTATGGGTTTTGGCGTGAGAATTTCGAAAAATTAAATTTGAAAATTTTCAAAATTTTTAGAAGATTACAAGGAACCGTCGTGTAATGTCCCCCCCCGAGGGGCGGATTATACGATGGTCCCAAGGGACCGTCGTGTAATGTCCCCCCCGAGGGAGGGATTACACGACGGTTCACCGGGACCGTCGTGTAATCCCCCTTCGAGGGGCGGATTACACGACGGTCCCAAGGAACCGTCATGTAAAGTCAGACTTTACACGACGGTTTCTTGGAACCGTCGTGTAAAGTTAGGTTTACACGACGGCTCTAAAGAACCGTCGTGTAATCTATCTTTTGTAGTAGTGTGATATAGAATGGAATCCAAATTTTACTGGTTAACAGCCACGTAGAAATCGAATATCAATGAGATCCTTTTATGCTTTTCAATTTCAACAACGATTACATGAAGGAAATACATTACTTAGAGGTGGACAACTTTTTCAACAATATATTGTAGATAGTTATACTTCTATTGAAGAAGATCGTTTAGATTACGTTAGATAAATCAGAAAAATTTAAGATCTGAAATTTACAAAGGTATCAAGATGCTATAATTAGAGGTGATACAAACGCAGAAGCGATAGGAAAAAAAATTATTTTACCATCATCTTATACTGGAAGTCCAAGATATATTATTCAAAATTATCAAGATGCAATGACGATTTGTAGACATTATGAAAATTATGATATATTTTTAACATTTACATATAATCCCAAATGGCCAGAAATCAAAAGAAGTTTAAATATAATTCCAGGACAAAAATCTGAAGACAGACCAGATATTATAAGTAGAATATTTAAAATAAAATTAAATCATTTGTTAACTACAATAAAATCAAGTGACATTTTTGAAACTATAATAGCAGGTGAGTTAATTTATTTTAAATTAAAAAAAAAAGCATTAATTATTATTATTATTATTATTATTATTATAATAAATTAAAAAAACTAACAATTTTTTTTTTCACCTTTTGTCTTTCTCTAGATCTATATGTGGTGGAGTTTCAAAAACGTGGTTTGCCTCATTGTCACATGTTGTTTTGGTTACATCCTGAACATAAATATCATAATGCTACAGAAACAAACAAATTTATTTCAGCTGAAATACCCGATCCAATAAAAGATCCTTTAGGTTATAAAATTATAACAGAATATATAATACATGAACCATGTGGATATACAAAAACAAATGCACTATATATGAAAAACTCCAAATGTTCAAAAAAATTCCCAAAACAAATAAAAAATGAAACAACTATAGAAGAAAATGGTTTAGTTATTTATCGTCGTAGAGATACATAATTTAATGTTATAAAAGAATGTATTAAACTTGATAATAGATATGTTGTTCCATATAATCGAATATTATGCTTAAAATATAGTGCTCACATTAATGTTGAAATATGTTCTCAATCTATGTTAATTAAATATTTATTTAAATATCTAACCAAAGGTCCAGATAGAATACGAGTTGTTATTAAAGATAATGTTATTATTGAAAATAACAAAACAACAATTTATAAAGAGGTCGATGAAATAAAAACTTATCTTGTCGATATATCACACCTTATGAAACAATTTGGAGAATATTTGAATATTCAATCCATTATAGAAATCCAACTGTTCAACGACTTTCTATTCATTTACCAAATATGCAAAACATCACATTTAATAAAAATCAACAACTTGAAAATATAATACGTCAACCACAAATTTAAAAAACAACATTAACAGAATGGATGGAAATTAATAAAACTAATAAAGATGCTCAAGAACTTACTTATATAGAATTTCCAACAAATGAGTATGGAATAATAAAAATAAAGTTTGGACTCATCGACAAAATGGTCATACTATAGGAAGAACATTTTATATTCATCCAGGTTCGGGTGAATTGTATTACTTAAAATTATTATTGAATCATCAAAAAGGAGCAACAAGTTTTGAATCACTCAGAACAGTGAATGATATAATTTATCCTACAAATCAAATGGCTTGATATGCATTAGGTTTATTAGGAGATGATAAAGAATGAGATGAATCAATAAAAGAAGCATCATTTTAGTCAACATTTGTTTAACTTCGACAACTTTTTATTATTATATTATTATTTTCTAATATTTCTGATCCAACAAAATTTATTGAAAAACATTGGAAATTAATGTGTGAAGATATTTTATACAAAATAAGACAATTATTTAATAATCCAAATTTTGAAATCCCAGAAAACGAATTATATAATTATGTATTATATGAATTAGAAAAATTATTAAATTTAAATTCATGTTCTTTATCACATTTTAATCTTCCACTTCCAACTGGATCATTAATTGATGATTTAAACAATAATCCTTTAAGGGAAGAACTCAATTATGATATATATAAATTAAAGAAGAAAACATCAATTTAGTACAAATTTAAATGAAGAACAATATTTTATTTATAACGAAATTTTAAAAGCGATTAAAGATAAACATAATAATCTATTTTTTATATATGGTTATGCAGGCACCGGAAAAAACATACTTATGGAATATTATTATCAGTAAAGTTAGATCAAACGGTGAAATAGTATTAGTTGTAATATCATCTGGAATAGCATCATTATTGTTATCAAAAGGTCGAACTGAACATTCAAGATTTCATATACCTCTTTCAATCGATGAATTTTCAACTTGCCAAATAAAAAATCAATTCAATTAGCAAAATTAATAGAAAAAACTACATTAATTTTATGGGATGAAGCACCTATGATTAACAAATATTGTTTTGAAGCTTTAGATAAAACAATGCAAGACTTAAAAAATAATTTTGATCATCCTTTTGGGGAAATGACAGTTATTTTAGGTGGTGATTTTAGACAAATCTTACATGTTGTCTCAATTGGCACAAAAGAAAATATTATTGATGTAACTATAAATAATTCTTATCTTTTGCTATATTTTCGTATACTTACTTTAACAGAAAATATGTGATTAAAAAGAAATAATTACTCTATTGAAGAACAAATAGAAATTACTAATTTTTCAGAATGGATTTTAAATGTTGGTGATGGAACAGCAAATGGAATAAAAGATCCAGAAAATGAAGATGCTACCTGGATTAAGATACCTGAAAAATATTTAATACAATACAATACAAATTCTATTGAACAAATTTCTACAATAATATATGATCATTTTCATAATAGTTTTCAAGATATTAATTATTTAAAACAACGTGCGATTATTACACCTAAAAATAAAACAACTGATGAAATAAATAAATATATATTATCATTAGTACCTACAGATACAAAAATTTATTACAGTTGTGACACTATTATTTTATCATCTGGAAATATCGACGAATTAAATCTTTTATATCCCACTGAATTTTTACATACTCTTAATTTCAATGGTTTACCTCCACATGAATTAAAACTTAAGATTGGAATTCTTGTTATGTTAATGCGAAATCTTAATCAATCAATGGGTTTATGTAATGGTACTAGAATGATTATTACACAATTAACAAATAGAATTGTTAAAGGACGTATAATTAACTCTAATAATACAAATGAAAAAGTTTATATACCAAGAATAGAAATGACAGTTCGTGAATCAAAATGATCATTTATTTTAAAAAGACGACAATTTCGTTTAAAAATTTGTTATGCAATGACAATAAATAAAAGTCAAGGCCAATCTCTAAATAAAATCGGATTATATTTAGAAGATGAAATTTTTAGTCATGGCCAATTATATGTTACTTTATCTAGAGTGACTTCACCAAAAGGATTACAAATTTTAATACATGATTCAATTAATAAATATCCAAATTATATGAAAAACATTGTTTATAAAGAAATATTACACAATATTCATCAAAAATGATAAATATCTGCTAAAAAAATAAAATAATATTGATTTCGTTTTAATGAGTTTTACAACATAATAACATTTGTAGTCCTTAAACTTTAAAACATATATTTATATATATATATATATATATTGTTCCTATTTATAGAAAATGTTTAATCCAATACGAGTACTGAAACCAGGAGAAACACATCAAGCAATATACGCTCGAGTATGTCGGCTATGGAGAAACACAGATTACAAAACTAGAAAACTAATAAGCCTTGACTGCTTATTAGTTGACAAACAAGTAATTCATTTTATTTCTCATTAATATTATCATGCTTATAAAAAATATGTTTTCTTTTTATTTAATACATAACTAATATATATTTTTTAATACAGGATGAGGCAATACACGGCTTTATTCGTGTGAAAGATGCTGAATTTATAACAAATAAAATACAAGTATGCAATATATATGAAATCAGCAACTTCTTCATCACGAACAACAAACCAAGGTACAAGATCGTTCCTCACGTTGCGATGTTGCAATTTGCAAGATCCACAGTTTTTAAAAATGTTGAGGATGATATATCGGAAATACCTCAACTCAAATTCAATTTTGTGGAGTTTGATCAACTTACACAAAAAGTCGACATTAATGATCTTCTATTAGGCAAATCATATTTGATATTCATATTTGCTAATCTATAATTAATAATCAATAAATTATTTTTATACAAAAGAATAACTAATGACTTCTTAATTATTATATTGTGTTAGATGTAATTGGTCGCATTATCTCCATCAAAAGTGTAGAAGAATCTATTATAAATGATAAATCAGTAAAAAGACGAAGTGTCACTATTCAAAATATCAGGTAATTACAAATAATATATTATTAAAAATATATTTTTAAAAATTTCATAATTTATTATTAATATATTATTTATTTGTATTCATTTTGTTCAACAGAGAAGAAACGCGTAGTGTCACCCTTTGGGGAGAGCTTGGTGAAAATTTTGACGAAAATGCAATCCAAATAATGTCTGAACCAGTTGTAGTAGCATTTTCAGCAATGGCGGCCAAACAATATATGGGTAAGTATATACAACAATAAAAAAAATCCCATTCTCTTAAGTTAAAAAAATTTAAAAATTTATATTATAATTATACATATACAAGTGGACTTTATGTCGCAAGCATCACTGGTTCTTCATATTATCTTGATCCAGACATTACTGAAACCAAAAAAATAAATAAAAAAAAGGTACTATAATTTTCATTCATAAATTATTATAATTATTTATATTTACTAATTAAAAAAAAAGAGACTAACTTTATTTATCATATTGATTTTCCATAGATTCAGTCATTCTATCCAAGGAATCGACTTTATTGCTGGATCAACAAAACAAGTGTAATCATTAGAAGAACAAAAGATTGCCAACCGAACAACAATCGTGGAACTTCAAACTTTAAATCCATATCAAAATCAGGTAAATATTAAATTATTATGTATAAAATAAGATAAATAATTTAGTCAACATTATTAGTATAATTTTATCAAACAGGAAACAGAATTCACTGTTAAAGCAACCATTACTGAACTTGATATTCGCCAAGGTTAGTTCTACAATGCATGTCCAAGATGTTACAGACAACTAAGACAATCAGGGACATCATGGTGGTGCGATAGTCATGGACATTTCACAACAATGCCAATCACTTGGTAATATACTTTATCTCTATCAAAATGTTTTTTTTACATATATCAATATCAAAATAATTAAATATTAAATAAATATTAAAGTTTTTCAACAGGTACAAAATTAATGCACGAATTGAAGACAGCACCGGAGGAATGAACATCGTCATGTTTGGAAAAACTGTTCAATCATTAATAAATAAAACCTTGCTCCATCCTGACGATCCAAGAGGGATATACTGATCCAACCGTTATTCCTCCTATCCTGAACCAACTGAAAGGCATATCAAAAATATTTTTGATTCAATTTCGTCTACGAGGTGCCTTCATTGATGCAGTCATCGTAAAAACATTTGATAATGATATGCAACCAATGTTATTGCCTGCACCGACAACGTCATTTGAAGAAATTCAACCATCATCAATCTCTATTGCTGGATCCAACCATCATCAACCTCAGTTAGGAAGCGAAAAAACTGCAAAAAAAAAACAACTGACCTTTACCAAACCTATCATCGAAGAAGTAGAATCAAGGTATATTATTATTAATATTTAATTTCAATTTTTCGATTATTTAATTTAACATATATATTTATATATTATTAATTATTATATAATTTTATGTATTGTTATTTTAGTCCTCAACATCAACCTCCTCCATCGCATGGTCAAATTGTATCTCCAAGCGACTCATCAAAAAAATGAAAAGAAACCAGGTAACCTTATTTTTTGTATATAATTACACAATAAATTAATAAATTTATTTCAATTTATATATTAAATATAAACATCATTTTACTAACATATAGAAATATTTTTATTATAACAGATTGGAGGAGAAGATGAAGAAAGTTAAACACGAGTGACACTTGGTCATTCTACAAAAAAAAATTTCCTACTTCAAGACTTTTTGTATGTATAAATATAAATATATATCTATACTAATATATACAATTCAGACATCTTAATGTAAATATAAATATGCAAAAAAACAAACTTAATTCCCAAAATTATTGTAAATATATTATCTTCCTTATTTATTTTCATACTTTGTTTCTTTTATTCTATTTTTTAAACACTCCTTTTTTTTAACATTTTGTATGCATTTTTTTCTCTGTTTTTTTTTTCTATATTAAAAAATTCTTTTTTTTTCTTTTTTCCATATATATAACCTGACAAAAATTTATTTTTTTTGTTTTTTTTTTGTTTTTTTAACAAAAAAAAATGAGAAAATAAGATATATATATTTTATTTTGTTATAATATTTTTATTAAGAATAATTTTTTCTAATTCTTTTGAATCTAAAAATTTTTCCTTTTTTTTTCCCTGTTTTATTTTTGTTTTAATCTTTTCCCTTTAAATGAGTGATAGGTTATTTACTACTAATTACCGAATTACTTTAATCCCAATTCTCCCCGGCAACGGTGCCAAAAACTTGATAGGTTATTTTTCGCAAGTGCACGAGCCAGTTCAAGTAATAAAGTGATGAAAATATATCGTTCCCAACGAGGACTATTTACTACTAATTACCGAATTACTTTAATCTCAATTCTATTTGAACAATAAAGTTACAAGATGCAATAAAATAAAAGAAAATTAAAATAAACACAATGCACGAATTTAGTAAGGAGAAATTCAATATATCAGAATATCTAGGGTTTCCGAAATCACCAGATTAATTCTGCTCAAAGCACCAAATTTAATCACCCAACGTTTATTCCTATGCTGATGACAAATTTTTCTAATGTAATCACTAATCTTTCTCAAACATTAGCAAACTATCACAACAAACCAGTTTTCACCTATCGGTCTCAAACTCCAAACCTATCATGATTTATTAAGAACAAGAAATTCACACTATCACACAAGCCTCATAGATATCTATATCCTATGAAAATCTCATGGTATTTAATCAAAGTCTAATCCAACTCTCACTTCTCAGTCTCAAATTAGATCACAAATCAATGGGAAAGGGCGCGCGCACTTTCACAAGCATTAAGAATAGATTTAACACTCAGCATAGATATGAATAAACATCAAAATTGAATTAAACCATAATAAATTTGAACAATCATAATCCGGCTACATCGTAGCCCTAGAAAAACAAATTTAGTTCATAATGAAACTAAACAAAATCCTAAATAAAGTTCTAAACATGATCAGAAAAGAAGAAGAACTGATTTATGAATCGGAATTGCCACGCTCCGTCTCCGGAATTGCTACTCTTCTTTTCCAATTCACCAATTGCTCTCCTCTCCTTTTACTTCTCTCTTTTTCTCCGAAAAATCCCCTTTTGGAACCCTAAAAAGATTCTATTTTATAGCCATGGATCGAAAGATTTGAAATTTGAATTTCAAATTCGGAGAATCAAAACAGATCCCGCATAATCCCACATTGGCGCCTAGGCCCTCTTTTTCTACGCCCAAGCCCTAAACTGGGATCCACGATTTGTGCCTAGGCCCTCTTTTTTCTGCGCCTAGGCCTAAACTGATACATAGACGGAAGATTCTTTTGGCGCCTAGGCGCTATTGAAACAACGCCTAGGCCCTAAACTCTCGGGTTTTTGTACTGAAAAACACAATTCAAGTGCCTAGCAGGCCCCATAAAATTGATGCGTAGGCGCCCAATACTCTTCAAAACACAATCTTCACACCTAAGCATGCCAAATGCTCCATTTTAGCTCCAATTACGCCGAAAAACAACGAATCCATCTTTTTTACCTAAATCCTACAAAAGAGAATAAAATAAAGTGAAAGAAACTAGAAACCAATTGAAAACTAACAAAATAATAAGTTAAAAGTACCCAATTAATTAGTCTAAAACTAACTTATCAATGAGTATAATTGGAAAAAACTTTTTTATCTTGTTGCTTTTATTTTCATCTTTATTATTGTTAGTATTATTGTCATTTCGATTTTGCATGTTCACTATTGAAAAAAATTTTAAGAAAAATTATACTAATTGTAATTCTAATATTTAACTTAACAATTATTTTTATTATATAATACTCAATTTATTTATTTTTTCTTTCTTTTCCATGCGTTGCACGGGTATTAAACTCATATATTTTAAAAGAGTGAAAATTAGTATTATCTTATTTTAATTTTCAATGTATATGTTAATTCTAATGTTATTTTTATTTATTTTTTATCATCACCATTATGTTTTGAAACTCATAAAATGTTTTTTACTATTTAAATAAATTAAAAATGAAAATATTGTAATAATTATATTTAATAAGTCAAGGTAACTATCAACAAGAGTCAAATGTTAAATTTAGCATTAGATATATCTTGTGGCAAATTTATCATAAAGTTTAATATATGACAAATTTAGCATCAAAGATGACATTTTATTAGATAACACTTTTTTCATCCAAATGTCAAAACTTACTATTGACATAATAATTTAAGGTTATATTGAAGATGCTCTTACCTAGTCTTTCTATGTAAGCACTGCCTCGGCTTCTGAACAAATGTTTAACCCTAATTTGGACACAACAACATGGGAATTTGTATTGTAAGAGCCCTTATTTCTCATTATCAGTAAAAATTATTCTTTTAGTCATTTGATTAATGTTTCAATTGTCTTATCTATGTTTGGGAGCAATTATGTATCGTGTATCATAAAATTTTATTGTGAAAATTCAAAAGTTATAAATCATTCCTTAAAAAAAAAAACTAATCCAAAAGTTAAAACGCATTATCTATCAATAGTGAAATAGGGTAGTTCCTATCGTAAAATTCCTCTTTGATTAAAACATTCTTTGATAAAAATATACAAAATTATTTTTACTGAAATAGTTAGTATTTTATTCTAATTAGATATGAAACAAAACGTTTTAGTGGAGACATTCTTGATAAAACTCATAAAACAAATATTAAAAGATAAGAAGATTATGCAGAGAAAATACTTATCGTATTAGGTGTTTCTAAACTTTAAATCATGGCTCAGTTTGTGAGAGGGAAGGCGTTTTGGTAAAAGCTTGAAGGTTCAAAACATTAAATTTCTCTCTAATAAATGAGAATTATAGACCCCTACTACAAAAAAACAAAATTAAAAAAAGAACTTTCAATCATGCAAAACTTGTATCTATTAAAAATAAAATCATTTCAGTACAACTTGTTTTTTCATAACTACTACGAAAATACCTTGTTCTTTTAATACTACTAAATGGAACCCTCACCTTTTGAAGATATAATTTTGGTATTCTGAAGCTCATTTATGGACATAAAAAATCTGACCAAAAATCAGCAACAAAGTCCCTATAAAATCCATTGATTGACAAACGATTTCTATGGGTAACACTCAATAGAGAGAGAGAGAGAGAGAGAGTGTGTGTGTTTATTTATTTATTTATTTTGTGTGTGTGTGTGTGTGGGGGGGGACTCAATAATTTTTCTAAGAAATAGTAGATTTATGGCTGGTACCTCAATTTTTCATGTCATGATACTAACGAAACTTTCTGCCTCATGTAAGTTACAAAGGGATTTCATAGAAAAAGTTTAAGTAAATAATTTTATAAATAACAAAAAAGTATTTCCAATGATCTTTAGATATTTCGAGACCATCTTCAATGCAAATGTAAATGTTAATTCTATATTTATCATGGAAAATGTGCAATATCATATTTGATATGTTATCTAAAAATTTCTTTTGTTATAATTATTAAGCTTTGAAGAAAGTAAACTTTTAATACCTAAATTTAAAAATGAAAATACTACGATGACTAAATGAAAAAAAAAAAATCAAGATATTAACCAATAACAATTAAATGTTAATACTTGATATTTGTTATACTTGATGGAAATTTTATTATTGAACTTAGCAATTTTCATATAACATTGTATTAAAATGTGATTTTTCTACCCAAATACTAAAATTTTCCTTTGACACATGATTGCATTGACAATGCTCTGACTTAACTTGAGATAGTTAGTGTTCCAATCATATTGATTAAGTAAAAAATTGTTCGACTCTGTAGGATTGCTGGAAATTGAACGTGAAATTTATTTTTTATTGGAAAAATTAAAGGGGAAAAAGAGGGTTTATTTTAGCTATTTATTATTTTTGTTTATTTTTTAAACTTAATAGTGAGAAATTTAAAATATTCATCTTATGATAAAATCAAATATAAAATTATTATTACCTTATATTTACAACCAATTTAGCTATTTATTATTGATTCAAAACATAAAGGTAAAATTATAGAAACGAGTATTAAAGGAGAAAAACAATTTTTATGTGCTATCAATAATTAATATTTTGATTGGAATAAAGAGAACCATCACGTCTCTAGTGAATTGTGATTGAGTAATTCATTGGTACTATGATTGACCAACTCGGTTACCAAACGTCTGGTATTGTCAGATTGAACTAATTGAGTACAGTCAAAGAAATAATTACATTCTGAAATTAAGACTAATAACTACCAAATAATTCATTTTTATCCACGATTTATAAAATCAAGAAGGGGACTCATCCAATAAAAAGAAAAACATTTTAATTGGATGAGTCAATCATTATAAATTTGACCCAAAACTTAATTCAGATCCTATATTATATTTATAAGAAACATAAAATATTTATATAAGTATGAGATTGCAAGGATAGGGTATGAAAATATATATATATACATAGGTAGAATTTCTGTTTTAAATCGTTACATTTTGTTCAAATTTTTTTTATCAGTTTTATCTATTTTCTAATGTGAATTTGTTTAAATTTAACGTTTAAAAATATGTGTTATTGATAAGATATTCTAAAGCAAAAGGCTTCAAAAATATGTTACTTTACAATTGTGAAAAGGCAAAAAGAGAAAGGGAAAAAAAATTATTTAAAAAAATAAAGTTTTTAACAAAAATAACGGAGGCTATAGACAAGTGCCCAGATCGTCTCAATTCCCAACCGAAACGCAATTTGACTTTTGGTAATTTTGACCATAGATTAAATTGTCCACGACATTATTAATATTTTCACCATATTATTCATAGTTTTAAATCTAATATGGATAATAAGAGGGAATGATATTTTTTCTTAAAATATCCGTCAAATATCCATAATATCTAAAAATATCAGTAATATCCATAAATATCCATGAATATCTAGAATATTTGTGGATATTTCCATAAAATATCCAAAAACTCTGGGGAAAACTTTTTTTTTTTTTTTTTGTGGTAAAAATTTCAATTTTGACGTACATTTCATTTTTTTTAAATGTCAATAAAATGTGACAATATTCTTCAACGGTTAAAGATCATAGTTGTAAGGTAGTAGGTGAGGGTAATGAGACAATTAAAAAACAACATATAAAAAGATATTGTATGACTCAAATTAGTCAAACTGATGAAAATTCTATTACCTTGAGTTTAGATTCCATGAGCATAGGAACCGAGTAAAGTCCATACAGTTATAATCATCGTTATGATTTTTAAATGTAATCTAGTTTAGAAATATAAAATCTAGGCCCTTTTATATATATATATATATATATATATATATATTAGCATATCTTTCGTCACAAATTAATATCGAAATGTCATTGTATATTCATCTAGATTACTCATCATGTAAGATAAATCAATATTATCCAATTTATGGGTTAATAGCTGTAAGAGATCAGGAACATGTGATACATTCACAATTACCTTCAGAACTATTTAGAGGTAAATCTTGACAAATATATTGTTTAGATCAAATCAACATATACTTAATGTTTTTCAATTTGCTAAAAGCTCTTTTTTGTATTGAAGACATTCAAAACTTGTGTGTATTCTCTTATGTTTAATATTAACTTTCTATATAATATATTAAATTATTGTATTTTGTATTTTGTTATAATATCTAACGAGTATGTAATTTCATATCAAAGCTATAATTAATGCATAATTATTGTGATTTTCTACTACACTATGTAATAGAACTATCATATTTAATAAAAAAATTCTATTGTTTTGTTACGAAATTCGTTCATAAAAAGTAAACTTGATTGTTTTTATATTTTGTAAAATTTTAACACCAAATTATAAATTTTTTTAAGTACCTATTTTTTTACGGGACATCTCTCGATAACCATCAATGATATTTTCATCATTGATTTTGACTGCATTTATTAGGTATCACACTGAATAGACATCTCAAAGGATTTCGCTGCACTCATTTATTGTGATGACTAGTTTTACACCCTTTCTTTTCTACGCAAAATTCCGACTACTTTTAGGGCTGTGAAAGATATAAGACCTTGTTTAAAAATTCTGTTTAAATTAAATTATATTTTTTTTATTATTTTTTTTATTATTTTTTTTAAAAATTTAAAAAAATTTAAAAAAATTTATTATTTAAATTTACACACGAAATACCTCCTAAGTTTTTCTATTATTCTGAGAAATCTTCTTGAGATCAAAGATACAGTTTTTTTTTGTTTTTTTTTTTTGTTTTTTTTTTTTTGTTTTTAGTGACAAAGATATTTAAAATCAAATATTATTTTTATGGGATGCTACAATCAGACGCCCCCTTTTTATCCTACGGGGAAAAATTTTTTAATCACTACATTTTTCAATGGTTGAGATTAAAAGTTTACACCAATATTATTATAAAATCCAAATACACAATCACACTTGAAAAATAAAAAATAAAAAAAGGAAAAACTTTCTTAAAAAAAAAGTAGAAATTACAGAGGTTGCTGCTCAACCATGACGGCCATTGTATAGTAGCCGGCAGCACCGTCGCGTAAGTCGAAGGCCGCTGCATGTAACAAGTCGTTGGACGACGCCACATGGATGACGTCGGAGCAGCCTCGGACGGCGGCGGAGATGGCAGAGAAGACGATTTAGGAAGGAATCTGGGTTTTTTTTTTCTTTGCTAACTTTCCGGCGATCCCACCACCAACCGTGGTTCCGCACGAAGGGCGACGGCCGAACCGAGAATCGCGTCAGAGCCAGGACGGAGGGCGCGACTTTCCGACGGAGACGACTGCGTGGGGAGGCCATGGTCGACGATTGATCTGCGCAGATCTGGAAAGCTTGCGACGTTGGCGGAGGTGACTCGCTGTATGCTGGAACCGCAACCACCGGCGAGCTCCTCTGACCCCCGAATCTCATGGCGGCGAGAAGAGAAAGGAGCTGCGACGGAGCTGGTAAATCGCGAGCGATGGCCGACGTCCCCTCCGTCGTCAAGCCGTCCAGACCCCTTCGCCGTCGAGACCCCCCTCGAGCCACCGAGCCCCATCATATCGGTGGTCTGGGAACTATTTTCCAGTTTTTTCTTTCTTTCTTTCTTTTTTTTCCAATGTTTTTCACTTGTAATCTGGTGTAAAAATACCACATTCATTTTAATGTATTTTTTTAATCTTAGCCGTCCAAGAAGGTTAAAGATTTTTCCCTTATCAATGAAATAAAAAACCTTCTATCAATCTCCTTATTTTTATATAAATTATGATAATAAAAATCAAAGATTAATCTCATAAATATCCCTAAATTATGTACTTTATTTCACTTCATTTTTTATACTTTAAAAATCATTTATTATGTCTCGTAGTCTACAGGTTCATTTGATGAATGAATTGAGTTGATGAATGAATTGAGTTTGAGATGAGATTAAATTTTTAAGTTTGAGTTGAGTTGACTTTTTAAAAAGTAGTTATAAATTTTGTTGATTTTTCAGAAAAAAATAAAAATTAAGATTAAAAATTTGAATTAGGTTTGAGTTGATATGATTTACCAAACACAAGCGTAAAATCATTTATTTCACCCCTGTGTATTTTTGCTTATCAATTTAACAATACCGCTGATGTGACCTGCATATTAAGGATTAGTAAATGATTTTTAAAAGAAAACTCTATTATTAAAATATAAAATTATAAAATTAATAATCCTTGATATAAAATCATATAAAAATTTAAAAACACATTAAAAATAAAAAAGCACTAACTCTCACTCTCCTCTCTCTCCATATTTTTATTCTCCGAATGTCCTTTTTTTTTTTTTTTTTTTTTTCTTTAGCTTGCATTTGGTATACGATTTTGGAATGGAATTTTTAAGTTAAAGTTGGTTGATATTTTAAAAATTAGTTATAATTTTTGTTGACTTTTCATAAAAAAAAATTATAAAAAACTCATATAAAAACGTTAGGTTTAAACCTGAAAGCCAAACGAAAGCTATAATCTAAAATATCATTTCGGTTTTTTTTTCCTAGTTTCAAAGAAATTAAATAAAAAGAGAAAGGGTGTGAAGTACATATCATATCTATTGAAAAAAAAAATCAAGGTATATGATTTTAAAAAAAAAATTAGGAAACCATTTTAATATCACCAAAATACAAGGTGCCTTAGTAATAATAATTGTTAAGAACAAAGGGTACCAGAAAAACTTATTTTTGTTTTTTTGGTTACTTACTACTTGTATCCTACATTTTAAGTTTGTCATAATTTATCTTTGAATTTTCATTTTTATACTAAATTTATGTCATTGATTTTGATGACTATTTAAATGAAGACTTTAATTACTAGCTGTGAGAAACATAATGAACTAGTTGGCGATAATTTTAAAGGGTAAAGTTAAGACTAAGCTTGTGTTTGGTTTGCCGGTTGGAGATGAAATTTTTAAGTTGGAGTTGGTAGACTTTTTAAAAACTAAATATAATTTTTGTTGATTTTTCAGAAAAAAGACAAAAACTAAGATGAAAAGATACAGTTTCGTTGGAGTTGAGTTGAAACGTCGAACAAACATAAATATCAATTTAAAAACCGTCGGTTTTGGTTTCAAACCGAGCTTCTCAATTCTTGAAAGGAGAACCAACCACCAAACAGTTCTTGTTGCTTTTGAAGAGAAGGTAACCTGGTTACTACCTTGTTGGAGTCAGGAGGTAACCAGGTAGTTTCAGTTTTTTATTTTTATTTTTTGTGATTTTCTTATTTTTTTAACTTTTTTAACCATAATTATATCTTTGTCTATGTACACCATTAATCATTTTACGGATGACATATAAATGAGGATTTGGTAGCTATATTACAAATATAGCTAGTCTAGGATCGTTTCACCCAAGTTCCTCCAATCAACACATTATGAAAATATCATTGATCTTGACTTAAACAAAGTTGTGGATTCTTTATATGACATTTACAACTATTCATAATAGACTAAAAAAAAAGAACAATATACGAACTTGAATTCACCGGTAAGTTAAAATTAAGGTCATTCCACTTTGGAAAAAAAATTAAGGTCATTCAGTCGTAAAATCCTTTTTTTTTTTTTCCAATAGTGCGAATAAAATTTATTGGAATTAATAACCAACAATAGTGCACTGAGGCGTATAAAACCTATGTCTATTGATTAATTAATTGTTATGAAGATTCACGGTTTTAAAACAGAAAATATCACTAGTCCCTAAGGGGATTTTTTTCATAATCAAATAGTGTTGGAATTGACCTTGCATGTTTCTTTTAACATACCCTAGATTAACGACTCTCATTTTAGATTGCAATCCTAACTATTCTAGAAACAAAATAAGAAGTGCATCAAGACGACGCTTTGTAAATATGAGAATAGGGAATGGATATTTTACTTTTTTTGTTTTATATTATATACAACTTTATTACACCTTTTATCATTACAAACTTTATTATTAAGTAATATTAAGTTTTAATCTTCATAAAATAAATGATAAATCTGTGATAGAGTTTTTTTTTTCGTATACCTTATCGGTAGAGCTTATTTTTAAACCGTTAAGATGTAATCAAACGACTGAAATGTTACTTATGAATGGTAATTACAATGCACCTTACCTCATATTAGTCTGGATTAAAAATTAAAATAATAATAATAATTTAAAAAAAATAAAGGAAAGGCAATCAGGGGGGGAGGGGGGGGGGGCGGAGATTACTGGAGGTCGTGCGAAGGGGGTGGGGTGAGGTCACTTGAAGCCATTGGTAGGGGTGGGGGAGCAACTTTGCTTTGGGGGGGGGGGGGGGGGGGGGGGGGGGGGGGCGCCCGGCATGATCTGGCAGCGGGGAGGCCGTCGGGTGGGGGTGGGGGTGGGGACCTTTTCTCATCGTAGATGACGACCTTGGGGGTGGGTTTGCAGGCTGAGATCTGGCCGCTTTCTCGTCGGAGGATGGCAGCGCAAGGGTGGGGTGTTGCAGCTGGAGGCCATCGGGGGGGGAGGGGGGGGGACCTTTTCTCGTCGGAGATGGCGACGGGGGTTGCAAGCCGGTGGGATCTGGCTGCTTTCTCACCGAATATGGCAACGTAGGGGCGGGCAGTTGCAGCGGGAGGCCATCGGGGGAACTTTTTCTCGTCAGAGATGGCAACGGGTGGTTGCAGGTTGGCCGGATCTAGCTGCTTTCTCGACAGAGATGACGATTGGAGGGGGGTTGTAGGCCGAGATTTGGCCGCTTTCTCGCCAAAGATGGCGATGGGGGGCGGGGGGGTTGCAGGCCAGCGAATCTGGCCGTCGTCTGGGGGGGCTTTTTTTTTTTTTTTTTTTCCTCTCTCTCTCTCCTTATTTTTTTAGTATATAATACTATATATTAAAGTACATTATAATTATCATGCATATATAAAATTTAAACTATTAAAATTGATCGAACGGTTTATAAAATGAGCTCTATCGATAGAGTTTTTAAACGAGACTCTACCACAGTCTTACCCTAAAATAAATGTGGCGGTTTCATTTCCTTGCTACTCTATTATTTCTGATCCTTTTGGTTGCGTTGGCCAGCTTGTTGCCATAGATAGAATCGTTTGGTGTTCGTTTTTCTCTGAGTTAATTTCAACAATA
Organism: Ficus erecta; assembly: GCA_008635985.1. NCBI lineage: Eukaryota > Viridiplantae > Streptophyta > Magnoliopsida > Rosales > Moraceae > Ficus > Ficus erecta. The sequence goes on from BKCH01001387.1 coordinate 625,870, forward strand.
GCACATCTGAAAAATATTATTTTAAATTTAATGTCACTTTTTAAGACTTTCACATCTAGTACCGCCACATCAGATTTTGTGAGTCCCACATTTACCCTCAACAATAAAAACCCAGATTTTTAGATATGAATTTTCGATCAATATTATAATTACCTAGTGGTAATTATCACAATTACTCTATAGATCATAACAAAATTATCACAGGTAATTTTCATAATTACTATATAGAGACCCGATTTGTTAATTTTTTTTTTTCCCTTAAAAAACTAAAAAAATGTTTTCTTTATCCTTTTTTGGAAATATGACCAAAGACACAGAGTATGATTATCTCAACTTTTAACAATTAATGACTATCAGTAATAAATTTTAATTTTTTTTCAAAAACATTTATTACTCTAAAAGTTTTTAGATGGTAATAGTAATTGAAACTCCTTATTATAATTACTCATAGTGTTTATGGAAATGACTTAATAAAATTGATTCATAACATAGCTAGAAAGGCCAATCATGAAACAGCTACAATTCCAAAATAACAATAACTTTGATCAAAAGACTTCCGATATGGTAAATATTCAATAAATAAATAAATAAATAAATAAAACAGTCAATACTACAACTATTATGCTGTCAAAAATAGTCATGATGGTAATGACTACTAGTAATTATGAAAATTGCTACTTAAAATAGACTGATAACTGCTGAAACCTTGTAATCAAAACATATTATTTGTTGACGAAGATAAGAACTATTAATACGCCGATGAAACGTATTTATTTTGTATTGTAACCGTAAAGACTTTGATTAATAATTTTTATCTTCACCGACATATAATATGTTTTGATTACAAGTTTCATCAGATATTGGCCTTTCTAGCCGTGTTATGAGTCATTTTTATTTAGTCATTTTCACTCACAAAAACTATGAGTAATTATAATCATGAGTTTTACTATTATCATCTGAAAGCTTTTAGAGTCATGAATGTTTTTGGAAAAAATTAAAATTTATCGTTGATAGTAATTAACTATTGAAAGTTGGGACAATCGTACTCTTTGGTCATATTTCCAAAAAGGAGAAAGAAAACAGTTCTTTGGTTTTTTTTGAGGAAAAAATAGTTTGTTAACAAATTGAGTCTCTATATAGTAATTATGAGAACTGTCTCTGGTAATTTCTATTATGACCCATAAAGTAATTGTGATAATTACCACTATAATAGTGACCAAAAATTCATATGTGGTTTCTGTTGAGGGTAAATGTGGTAGTATAAAAATGTGGGACCCAAAAAATCTGATGTGGTGGTTGTTAAATATGAAAATCTAAAAACTGATATTAAATTTAAAATAAAATTTTTTTAGAAGTACTATTATTGAATTAACCCTTTTTTCTCTTTTTGGTTGTTGTGTTTATCAAATAAGAGTGATGTTGTTTTTGTCATATGTGTGTTTGCGTTTTGTGGTTGTGTTTTTGGTTTTGTTATGTAATGACGGATTTGGTCACCTTCTTTCATATATTGATTTTGAGTTCGTTCCGTTAGAATTAGTTTTATGCGATGTTGAGGATAACATTTATACTATAGATCTTTTAGTCTCGATTGATAAAAGTTTTCCATTTACTGTATTGATATTGAAAAAGATTCATATGCGTGATAAATAGCTTGTGGGCATTTTTAGTTTTCTAATGTTAAAACTCGATGCATATTTTAATCCCTTTTGTGTTTCATTAGAATTTGTGAGACCTCCTAACGTTAAATGTCAATAACATTTGTTTATTTTAGTTATTCCTTGGAAACCTCCTATATATTTTTTATCAATAGAGATGTTGGCCTACTTTCAAGTCGGATAAATCAAAAACTGTTTCAGTATGTTAATGGAACGTAATAAAACTTTCATATTACCCTCTGAAAAAAAAAAAAAATAGAACTGTAAAAGGAACTATTTTGATTCAATCATTTCGTTATCGACTTGCCCACTTGAATCGTATAGTTTGTACACCAACTAGTCACATAATAGCCTTAGTTATCTTTATCTTAATCTTTTTATTTTTATTTTTATTTTTATTTTTGTGACAAAGTAATAATAATTAATTCAATAAATTTATAAATATATTCTATGGAGTTCCAAAATTATTTACTTATCTTATTATTAATCAAAATTTTCATATATTGATCAATCAGGTTTATAATTAGGAATAATCCTATGTGCAGAAAATTTTTAACCTGAACTTTTATAGATTAGAGTATCAAAAATTTATTTTAATTATAAAGAAAAAAAAATTCTTTTTTACGTTGATAATTGAAAAGTTGAAAAATATCAGGAATTCCCTAGAACAATGTCTCTAGTTTCAACACGGCCCCCCTCTAAACTTTAAAACGTATCTGTTTTGCCGCTAAACTATAATTTATCTCTTTATTTACCCCTAAACTTTGACATATGCTATTTTTTTTTTGGACAGAATTGTTGAATTATAACTTGATTTAAAGTTATGTATAATGTTTAGGGGTTATTAAAATGCTCTTACTCGAAAATAAGTTCGTTGGTCACTAAATCTTTGATATCTTATCTCATTGAACTAGTTTGTTAGAAACAAGAAAAGATGACAAAAAAAGTAGAGAACTAACCTTAATTTAATTCGATTAGTTAAAGGTTTGTTGGATTTTGTTCATATATAAACTTAGTATAATTGTTGGGTATTGACAACTAATGTAAAAAGTTCCATATGGGAAAAGAGTGAGAGTGTAGAACACTCTACAAGTCCTTCCCACCTTGAAAGGTTAATTTAGTGACATGTCGGAGTGCATATATGGTGCCTGTGTAGCTTGCACACGTGTGCATGGCGTAGGCAGTGGGGCTGTAGAGGCGCTTATTAGGCACACTTGGCACTTGGGTGCGTGATACTTGACGTGTTGTGATTAAACTGCTATTAAATAAAATTATATATATATATTTTTTGAATTTAAATATAAATATAAATTTGAAAACAAATGTAACCTTTAGAAGAGTTGCATTTTCTCAGAAAAGATACATTTTCTGAAAAGATACATTAATGGCAGTTGTTTCCCAAAGGGTGTCATCAAAAGTTGTCAGATTTCTATAAAGAGTTGCAAAGAAATCAAATTTCTTCAACTGAAAAATTCAAATTCTCTCTCTCTCTCTCCTATTGTTAGTCTTTCAGAAATATGTGCTCTTTTTTCTACTTGAATTTTCACTTTTGCTTGGTGTTAAAATTTGTTTCAAAGGCTTGTTATATCCTAGAAGTGATTTGTTGTTCAACCCGAAGCAATCTCTTTTCGAGAGGGGGCAAATATCGCTTTAATTAAAGCGTATTCGTTACGTGTTTTAAGTTTCCGTTTTTAGAATTTTCCACCAAGGTTTAAAGGAACTAATGAATTTCAGCCCCACATGCGTATCACTTATGCTATTTCATTAAAAATATAACATGTTTCAATGTTTGGAAAGTGAATTTAGAGATATATAATAATTCCGAGTTCCAATAATTAGGCTTCAAAGTTAAGAAGATATTTTGACACTAGTGATATAATTTAGTAAAATCCGTAACATTTATTTATCCTAATTTAATTGAAATCTACTCTCGTTCCCCCCCGCCCGGGCGGTAGTGGGAAATGCAACTTTGCTATTTCAAGTGTTTGACTGCATGTAATGATATGTAACGTATGGTGAAACAACAGAGATGCACCTATAAAACAACAACCATCACCTTTTTGTTTTTGTTTTTTTTTTGTTTTGTTTTTTGTTTTTTTTTGTTTTTTTTTTTTTTGTTTTTTTTTTTTTTTTTTTGTTTTTTTGTATAGGAAAGCGCACAAGTTAAACCCATTACCCAAGTAATAGACAATAGTCTTTTCATATTAAAATTTTATAATAATAAATAATTAATTTCCTTCCCCTTTTCTCAGGGAAACTGTTGCTAGGGCCACTGTAAAAACACGTATTCATTCACCTTTCCAAGAACTGAAATTTTGACTTTCTTCAGCCAAAAAGAAAAGAAACTCACTAAAAAGGAAGATTGAGAAAGACGTTTTGTTTTTATCTAGATCTTTCAATTTACTTGGTCGTCTGGGTAAACAAAACATAGTGGATGAGAATTCTGATCTATATAATAACAATACTTAATGTAATTTTTAATTGAATTTAACATAAAAACAACATTAGAGGCGGAAATGTCCTACTGTAATAACTTCATCAGTAAAACTTCTATTTAACATGGACAATAAAATTAAGCATGCATTTGATTCATTTGCTTAAGTTCAAAATTTTGAGTTTGGTTAATTGGAGTTAAAAAATGTAAAAACTTATATGTTCGTGAAAAAAAAATCCATATGGATCTTGTTTCGTTTGTCACGAAATTATATATAATTTTAAAAAATTCATTTCATTTATACTTATATATGTAAAATATGAACTTTTAAAGTTTAAGTTTATAAGTTATATTTGGAACTATCAGTAGTGAAACTCAGTGCACTTTTCAAAAGAAGAGAAAAACCAATTGAAAATTTTCAATTCCAATGATTTCACCAAATGGAAGCTAAATATGTATATTGGTTAAAGATAATTTTCTGATTTGATATGAATTTTTTTTTTATTTTAAACTATTTTGTTCTAAACCATTAAATTTGTATTGGGAAAATTTTTACCATAGCACTGTTTTTAATTTTTATTATTGGTAAAAATCATTATTTTAGTAGTTATTTTAAACGTTGAATTAATTTTTCAATAATTTGATTTACAAGTTATAACTCAAACAAATTTTGGGTTGTACATTGTATATTGTTAACGTAAATATTAATAAATCATGTGGCTATAAATTAATGCAATAATTAAGAAACAATTCCCATCAAATAGGATAATATCCTACCCAAAAAGCTTTAAAAAAATTTTTATAAAGAAAGGTATTTAGAGGTAAATAATTTTTTTAATTTAATAAATAGTCAAGATTTTTAAAAATTAATGAAAAAGTTTTTTTTAATCACCAATCAATTTTCTTAAATAGTCAATCAATGATTAATTTAATTTAATAAATTGGTGATTGATCGTAATCAATCATTGATTAACCACATAATCTGTAGTCAATCAATAATTAATTATAATGAAAATCACCAATCACTGATTGATTATGTTCAATTATTTATTAAATTAGGTAATCAAAATAGATCACTCAATTAAATTTTTCTTTAAAAAATAATAAATAAAAAAAACAACTGCAAGGCAGGGTCATTTCATGCAATATCCGTACTCTGAGGGTATGTTTACTTACGCGTAATCGGAGTGGGCATGAATCAGAGTGAGTAGGGATTCGGAGTGAGAATTCGGAATCCGAATAAGTTGTTTACTTGGTTCTAGGATTTGGAATCGAAGTCACTACGAATCCCATTTATGCATTTACTTGAACCCAGAATTGGAAAGAATTATTGTAAATTTACTTGTATACCCCTTTATTTATTGTGTATTCAAAAATTAAAATAATGATTATTATTTTTTGTTTATTATAATTCTATTAATCACAAGTAAAATAATAATTACGATATTAAGTCAATAAAATTAAATTGTGTAATTTTTTATTTTAAAAAGTTAAAAAGAGTAAAAAATGAATTAAATAAATAAAGTATAAAAAATATAAAAAATAGAAACATAATAATATATTATGATAAATAAAAGTTCTTTATTTATTTTAATAAAGTTAATAATAATTAGAATAGTTATATGATATTAAACTAATAAAAATATATTATATTTAATTAGTAAACTAAGGATAAATAATAATTTAATATTAATAATAAAAATGAGAGTCACAATTTAAAAGGAAAATATGAGATTATCAATCCCATTAATCAATCTCAAATTAATATAAGATCTATCATTCTTACTCGTATTCTAAAAAAACAGAACAAATAAACAATATATAGACTCCCACTCCTCACACCCCATAAGTAAACCTGACATGAAAGTCATTGTCCCCAACATTAATGCCTCTCTATCTCTCTCCCCTCGCTCTTGCTCTGTCACTGTGTTTTCTTCAATAATAAATCTTAAAATCTCACTTTATTATGTCTCTTCTCCTTCCTTTGAGAGAGAAATTTAAGAGAGAGAAAGAGATGTATATCTATGTATGTATGTATATGCATATATGTATACATACTCACATTAAATGCACCTCTGCAGACACTCATATCTCTCTCCCTCTTACCAGTTCTACGTAATTGCAAACCTCAAAAAAGAAACCCCAGCATTTATATCTTTCTTCCATTGTCCGGACAAGATTTTCCTGTCAATGATGAATCAATTCAACTCAATTTAATTCAATTCTGATCTGTACTCCCTAAACAAACAAACAACAATATTATCAACCACATTTATTGCAAATATGTGTGTGTGTGTGTGTATATATATATACACATGCATGTATTGTATCCTTATATATATCTTCTAGCATTCATTGCAACTTTGAAAGCCTTTAATAACTTCTCTCTCTCTCTCCAATAGAAAGTTGGGTTCTGTTCTGAGGGATCTTTTTATTGTTTGCTCTGTTGTTGTTGTTGGCTTTTGGGAATTAAAGAAGGGAAAGTAGAGAGAGAAAGAGAGGGGAGAGAGAAAGAGAGAGAGATATGGGAAGAACACCATGTTGTGACAAGAGGGGTTTGAAGAAAGGGCCTTGGACAACTGAGGAGGATGAGATTCTTGTTAATTACATCAAGAATAATAATGGCCATGGAAGCTGGCGCTCTCTACCTAAGCTTGCAGGTTTCTTACCATTTTCTTTTTCCCTTTCTCTTTTTTTTTTTTTTTTTTTTTCTTTTTTTTAGATGTTCTTTCTCTTCTTCATTTTCTTCTTTATTGATTTAGATAAAGAGAAAAAAGAAGAAAAAAAAGTTTTGATTTGGAGAGTTTGTAATTGTTATCTGAGAGTAAGACAAGCAGCTTCAAAAGTTTAAAGGAGGACCTCCAAATGGGGTAACTCAACACTGTATTTAGAAAAAAAATAAATAAATAATGTTTTTTTATGTTTTCGTTTCAACCGACAATTTAAACAGTAAATTTAAATTTTCATGAGAGAAAATATTATGTAAAAAAATTTAAAAAATGAGTTTAAAACGAGATGTCGCATGAGTCAAAAGTGTGTTTTGAGCTCTGGGAGATTATTATGTTGCATGGAATATATGTACTGACTTCTTATCTTGATTCCTTTGTTGCTAGCAAAGTAAAGACATCCCTTTTATGGCCAGCAGAAAATTTGCTAGAGAAAATCAGATATGTAATTAATTATTTTTTTTATTTTTTAGTTTCTAGAGAAATAGCCTACTTAATTTTAAAGTATTTTAGCAAAATTAAAGTTTTTAGTTTTGAACTTCTTATTGTTGTTTTCTATAGAATACTACAAGGTTTTGAGATTCTTACTTATGTTCATCTTAGTTTACATGGCTTTGCCTTGGTTAATTTACAAAGCATAAACTATTTGTATGCCACAAATAAAATGTAAATAATTGATTTCTTCCTATTTTGTCGCATTTTTACTAAGGATATCATATATATATATATATAAAGTTTTAACCTTCTTTTTTTCCCCTAAAGATTATTACAATTTATTTGATTTCTCTGTTTCTTTTTGGGTTTTATTATTTAGGTCTTCTTCGGTGTGGGAAGAGCTGCAGGCTTAGATGGACAAACTATCTGAGACCAGACATTAAGCGTGGTCCTTTCACTCGGGAAGAAGAGAAGCTCATCATCCAGCTTCATGGCATGCTCGGAAATAGGTTTTCTTTCTTTTCTTTTCCTTTTGTTTTTTTTAAGTTTGATTTATAATAATAATAATTATTATTGTTACCTTATAAAGTTACAAATTAATAAAGATATATATATATATATATATAGGTAAGTAATGTAAAATGTGTAAAATGACCGTCTAAAAAAAGTCAATCAATTAGTGATTAAAAATTGATCAATATTAATATATATTTGTCACTTATTGATTATATTCAATTACTCACCAACTTTGATTAAAGACAATTTTCTTAAATTAAAAAAAATTCAGTTATTTATTTATCATAACATATAACATATACAAAAGAGTCTTCTCCCTCATTTTATTATGTGTCAACCCATTATTTTTGTTTACTTCTCTTTTTGCTTTCATCATTTTTTTTATCTTTATCTTTTTCTTCTCTTATTTATTTTCTTTCATGCTTTTGTCTTTTATTTATTATTATTATTATTATTATTTTATCTTTTTCATTTCTCACTACCTTTATATACATACATACATAATCCTCTATATAGCTATTCGATAACTTAAATGTTTTATTAATATGGTTGAAAATCTAAATTTTTTGAAATTTTGTTAGAAATTTTGGTTTTTGTTGTTTAAGTTTCGTATAGAGTTTCGATTTTTTGTTTCTTTTTCTTATTTTGTTGTTTTGTACTTTTTTTTCTCTCTTTTTTTTTTTAATTTTCTTTTTAAACTCTTATATCTTTACACAATATATTATTCAGACGCGCGAAATGCGTGTTCAACTAGTTTAAATAATTGTTTAAAAACTGTTTATTTACCTAATTTTTTCCTTAAAAATAAGATTTTTTTTTTTTTTAATTAAGCCACTTTATGGTTGAAACAAAGTTCCTAGATTGTTTTTCTGAAGTTACATTTTTAGAAGTAAATGAAATGATTTTTCAGGTGGGCTGCTATAGCTTCACAACTACCAGGAAGAACTGACAATGAGATCAAGAACTTATGGAATACCCACCTCAAGAAACGGCTCCTTTGCATGGGACTTGATCCTCTAACACACGAACCCTTTTCGTCTCACCACTACCCGACCGCGAATTCCTCGCCGGCGATGCCGTCCACTCGCCACATGGCGCAGTGGGAGAGTGCTAGGCTCGAAGCTGAAGCTCGCCTCTCGAGGGAGTCCTCGCTCTTCCCAAGTCCTCAACTTCATTCCAAGGCCAATCCTGACTTCTTTCTACGCCTGTGGAACTCTGAAGTAGGAGAATCTTTTCGAAAGAATGGGAAATTTGAGGACGTGAAAATGGAATGCCATAGCAGCCCGGTTTCCCAGGACTCTTCGACGACGAAATGTGGCTCGGTTTCAGCTTTGACAACGGATGTTGACCCCAACATGGCGGGATTGGAGACTGCGGTTGGCGGCCAAGTTGAAGAAATGGAGTACTGCAAGAACTGCAAGTCCAATGGGGAAGATTTCATGGTTGTAGGCTCGGATTCCTCGAGCTCGAACGACATGGAGGACTCTTCCGACACTGCATTGCAGCTGCTGTTGGATTTCCCCATCAACAATGATATGAGCTTCTTGGAAGGAAATTCCGGTGACTACGGTGCAGCCACCGATCATGCGATCCTGTCGGGAAGTTCTTTCATCTGTCCCCTGTGAAGCTTTGTCTAGTTAGATCATGTTTCGGGTTTTTTGAAGTGTTCTGTTTTGGTTTAAGGTTTTTGCTAGTTTTGTTTTTCAAATTTTAGCTGTCCACTGAAAAGGGTTTACGAGTCTTTTAATGTTTTTGTGTTTTATTGAGGAGGTAGTGCAGGTATTATTTTGCCAGGTTGATCTGTTTATCAGACCAACTTTGTTAAGGAATTATGTATAGACGACTTATTATAGTATATTTATATATATATTTCTTGACTTTGATTTGAGACTCAAATTATGTGTGAGATGATATGAGATTCAAGCTCATATTGATCCTTTTTAGTGTATGACAGAAAATCATAAAGCAGAAACCAAGATAAAGTAAAACCAACAAAAGAAAATGATTGAAAAAAGAGGGAAGAAAATGACAGTTTTAAAGTTCTCAGGAAACAAACATATTTTCTACACAAACTCGGGATGAAAAATGAACAAATTCTGATTCCCCAGAAGATGATTTTCACACAAAAGAAGCAAACAAACAAGAAAAGCACACACATCAAAAGGAGAGGATTCAAATGTAGAAGAGTGGTCAGAAACATCCAAGGAGCTTCTTTGGGGTGTTCCCGGTAGCGCGGTATTTAGCCGCCATCTCCTCTGCTTTCAGCAATTCTTCCCTGCGAATAGCTTCAACTGCCGCCCTTTTCTCTTCCGCCTTTTTGTGAAGCAAAGCCACTTTGTTCTTCATTTTCTCTGCATATTCTGCCTTTTTCTTCTCTAATTCTTCCTGTCAAACCTCGACACTAGTTAGAGTTGTTCCTTTTTTGAACAAGATAACAACAACCAGTCATTTCTAGTCGCACCGTGCAATGCCTTTTCAAACCTTGAATGATGGCTAAAAAAGATTTGGACTGCTTGAAATTTTTTGTTATTTGACCACTTTTCAAAAACAAATCAAATTTCAATAGTCTAGATTGAATTTGCCCATCATTCGCCACCTTAAAAAAGCCCTGCATGGTAAGGGGGGTCGTACGGAAGATTGGTTCACTCCGCAAAACTGAGCTTTTCGGTTCGCCCCCCCTATGTGGTCGACCTTCTTACCAGTCTGCATACGATCATAAAAAGGCTTGTTGTATAAGATGAGTACCTCTTTTTTTCTCAGCTTGGCTTCGAGAGCCGCCTTCTTGCTGTTTTCCCATGCAGTTGTACTTGAGAATTTCTTCTGAGCCCTGTTTATGAAATGTTTTGTTAAGTTGTTTGTTCTTGGAAATCAAACCCTTTACGCACATACGTATAAAACTAACTCCAAAACCATCTGAGAATTGTGATCACGTTAATTATCTAATATGATCTGGTATGGAATCACCACTAGGTTGTGTCTATAACCACCGATTTTAAGCGGTCTATACTTGGTATGTTTCTTTAAAGTGGGGTGCACACCCATGATCACAACCCGACTCAGTGACTCTCCCGGAGTCGGGTTGTTTAGAGTTTTTCCTGACCAAAAATATCTCCTTTTTTCCAGATAATCAAAGAAGACGACGAATGAGCTACCCTTAAACAACATTATCTGAACATGAATATAAAAACAAAAGACCAGAAAACAAATGACATTCAATTATTGGATTCAGAGGAGTAAATTAGAAAATGAAAAATTCTACTAGTGATCTAAAATTAAAAAAAAACAAACAAATAAATAAAACTAGTTAAAAGCCTACTTGTTCTCGGCCTTGGTTTTTTCACTTTCTTCCCATGCCTTGGTATAAGACAACCTTTTTTCCTTTTCAACCCCCGCCAAAGCAATATCTGAAAAAAAAAAAAAAAAAAAAAAAAAAAATTCAATCAAATTACGAAATGGGTCATCCACTTTTGAATTGAAGGATGGGACATAAAAAAAATAATCCATATTCTCCAAATAAATTAAAAAAATAATAAAAATAAAAGATATAATAGATATGAAATATGGAAATAGGAGCTGAGAATTATATGTGCAGACTTGCCTCTATCAATTGATCCACCAGAAGGTTTCTTGACCACTGGCTCTGGAGTCTCTGTCATTGCAAAGAAAATAGAGAAAGAAAAAGAAAAAAGAAAAAAAAAATGAAATGAAATTGATGGGAGACAAAAGAGAGCTATAATTGCGGGTTATATAGGAAAAGCTAAATTATTACGACTTGCAAAAATAGCATCATTAGTACTAATCTTGATGTATGCTAAAAGTATTCTATACATAACTGTATTTCACTAAAAATGTCCTTTTTCTTTTCGTTTTCTAAAGGCATCTTTTATCAAAATAAATAAATAAATAAAGCTCTATTGACAAGGATGCAACTTGGACATCCAAGGGAAAACTTTGGATATAGAGATTCTCCCTTGAAAATGAAAACTTGGATGTGTAATGGGTTCGTTTTTAAACGGAGACGTTCCTTTTGTGGTAATAAACCTCTCAATTATTTTTTATAGTATCGGATGCCTGTAGATTTTTTCCTTTTTTTCTTTAGCTCAATTTCCACAAGATGAAATTACAAAAGCTCAAAAAAAAAAAAATCAAATCAAATCAATTAGTGAAACATTCAACTTGACTACATCATATAAAGTACTTAAATTAAACATCTCCAAACATAATTGGAGAAAAAAAAAACACTCAAATCTATATTCCAAACTTTACCAATGTTCTGAGATACATTATGAGAATTTCCCACTTAATAAATTTAATTAGTCAGGTTTCTAGATTGACAGCTTAAGCTGATCATCTCATTCACATGGATTCTTTTTCAGTCTGTTTCCCTTTCATATTGATTTTCTCGGCTGCCAAACATACCATAGAGAAAAACACAAACACAAACACACACACACACTCACACACACATATATATACATATATAAAGAGAGAGAAGTTACTTTCAACCAGGGCAAGAGACTTGGAGCCTTGATCAGGCTTAACTTCAGGAACTGGTGGTGGTGGAACCAGGACTGGTTTCTCCAAAGCGACGTCGTTTGGGGGCTGAGCCAGAGGTGGATTCAATTCCTCTTCCATATTATTCTTCTTCTCTAGCTCTGTTTCCATATCCCTCTCTCTCTCTTTCTTTCTGAGTAATAATCTTTTATAGTGGTGCAATCACTTTACTCCCCCAACGGATAATCCAAAATTCATTACTTCGCTTTGTTTTATACTTTTTATTTCTTATAGTCATACCGTAGGACGAGGACCATGTTAATTCAGTGTGCACGAGTCTGGAGACCGTACCTGGAGGAAAGTTAATCAGGTGATTTTGACTTGGTAGATCGGACGGTGAATGTAAGTTCTTGATTGGTGGATTTGGTGGGTGGGAGACAGCGTGTTGGTGCCGCGTACATGCCGACAAGTAATACGGGGTAATACGGTGCTTTGGTGCTGCCACGTGTACATAGGGTGATGTGAGCAATCGAAAAACTACTCCTACGACGTCGGCAAAACGTGCATTTTGTGTACGGTGACAAAAAACGATTACAAAAAGTTCACCAAAACTATAGTCAGTGCAATAATTTACCATAAGAATTTCAAAAAACAATGTCCATTCTTTTTTGAAAAACGACTGTTAACAAAAAAATATCATTATGTTAAATTTTTTAATAAAATGACACCTAATGCATAAAAAATTATTGTTGTTAAATACATTATCGCACAAAGTGTTATAAAAATCATAAACGGAAAAATTCATAAGTAATGCTAAAATTTAAATTAGGAAGATTACCAAAAACTTTACTTGCTAGATTAAAATTTCAACCCTTGTATTTTCCATCAAAAACCTTAGCCTAACTTTCAAAAAAAAAGAAAAAAAAAAAAAACAACAACGCTTTGCCTATATTTGTTTCACCAATTGGTGTTGCAATCTCTTCTAAAAGTCAACTCAATTTCATTGTTTACAGTTACAGTTATAACTTAAAAATTCATAACTTTACATTTACAAGTTTAAAAAAGATGACTTTTTGCTAAATTACATAGAATGTCGAAACGAATAAAACAAAATTTATATATATATATATATATTGAAAAAAATTCAAGTTTTTTTATTTTTAACACCAATCAGCCAAATTCATAGCTAAATACATAACTCAACTTCAATTCAAAATTTTTAACTCAAGCAGGCTTTCCAATCGCATGCTTAAATTTTTGTTAACCAAATATATATGACTTTTTTATTAAATTACATAGAATGTCGAGACAAATTAAATAAAATTTATATTCATTTTTTTTAAAAAAAAATCATGTTTCTTTATATTTTTTAACTCCAATCAACCAAACTCATAACTAAATACACACCTCAACTCCAATTCAAATTTTTAACTCAAGCAATGTTCCAATCTTATGCTTAAATTTTTGTTAACTGAATATATATTCCCTCTGTTGGACATGGATGATGTGGCGCCCTTAGTTGGCTTAATGGTTTATTTATTTATTTAATTAGTAAATAATTTAAACTGCCACTATCAGATATTATCAGCTAGTGGGTTGTGAGATACTGATAACTACAAGAGTCCTTATTTAAATAAGGGCAAATCGCCACATACTGATCTCATGTAATATGCAGAAGAAAAATACGTGTTATTTTTCTGCCTCTCTCCTGTCTCTCACTTCTCTCTTTCACGTTTCTCAAATGGGGTCCTTGGGCTGTGGAATTTTTGTGATTATTCGATCACTGGCGGAGCCAGGTAAGGATGGGGCCCCCTGGATTTTGAGTATTTTTCCCCCAAATATATGTTTTTAAAATTTTCATATATATATATATATATTTATATATATTTGTCTCTAATTTATTTCTATTTAAACAATTTTCCAAAATATATCCTTGCTTAAGTTTTTATTTTTTAGTTTTTCCACACAGTCCCTTTAACTTTTTTTTTTCTCAATTAATATTTTTTTCTTATTTTCTGTCATCGAAGTAATGTTCTTTTTTCTAAACGTATCATTATTTAGATCCCTTTCAATTCATATTTTCTCATATATACCTTTAGTCTATTTTGTCTTGTCAAAATCTATCTCTATTCTTTTTTAACAGATCCTATCTTTTTATGTTTTATTTTACTAAACTGAACTCTCCAGAGAAAAATAAATTAAGAAAAAAATAAAATTACATTCTTATGTATGAAAAGTTTCAACAAATTATATCACATAGTATTAAGATTGGATGTTTTGATTATTTTAAACATTTTTCACATTCTTACTTTATGCCTCTCCTGAATCAATATCGTGACTCCGCCACTATTTGTAATAGTCACACACCATGAGTAATCAAGAACGTGATGATCTTGTTTATGAAGGATCGTGAGTTAGAGCGAGAAGATCGTGATACTGTGAAATTATCAGATAGTGATTCTTCAAATGATGTTGTTTATGGATCGAGAATTTCACCGTTGTGTACGCTTCCGTCACCCTTCATGTGATCTTAAAATTTGGAAAGTAAAGAATTTACCTGAATCATAGTTAGAGTAAATTTTTGACAGAGACAAAACGACAGTAATGGTCAATGGGTCCACTTTAAAGATTTTCCTTGACCTGAGGCGCGTCTTCTAAATTAATAGAGGTTAAAAAGTAAAAATCCTTTTTTCGGGTGTCGTTTGCTGCGCGTGGTATTTTACAAACACGGTTTTTACACTTTAATTGCAATTTTCTCCTTCTAATGAGTGTTTTATTCGGCTAAAAAGAAAGGGGAACAGACAAAAAGTAACAAAGTATTATATAGGACAGCAAGACAGGTGCACTTCCTTTCTTTCAAATGAATTTTCGAATATTCCCAGCTATTTTTTTTCTTTTGAACTTTCGAATAACAATGATCAATGTTATTTCCTAACATATTAATCATAATCGGTTAGAGATAAAATTTTTAAGTTAAAATTAATTAATTTTTTAAAATTATTATTAATTTTTTTAAAATTATTTATAATTTTTTTGACTTTTTAAAAAAATACAAAATTAAGATGAAAAATATAATTTAATTAAAATTACGTTGAAATTTCAAACGAATCATAAATTTTAAAATTAATTTTTATTAAGGACTCGTTTGAGGGAGCATTTTAAATTATATTTTTAAATTTTTTAATCTATTTTTTCAATTTAAAATTATTTTTCTTTATTCTCATCTGTTAATTTTTACATTAAACTCAAATTTTAAAAATCTATAATTTTATTATTTTAAGTTGAAATGAGATGATTTTTTTTAATTACATAAAATTTCAAGAGAAACAAAACAAAGATCCATAATGAAATATTTTTTTCTGAACATATTTTAAGATATTATACTTTTCACTTCAAACAGTTTTTTTAACTAAACATATGTTTTCAAAAACTCAACGCATCTCCAATCAAAATATCTCTAAAACTTCATCTCCAGTTGTCCTTCCAAATGACCTTAAATCATACATATTTAGTTCTTCTATTCCATTTTTCATCAAGATTTTATAATTGACAGTTTTATTGACATACCCCACTTCACTCTCCACATCTCATTCTAAATACACATTTCTCTTAATTTTTTAATTATTAAAGTTACTTAATGTACCGCTTATGTATTCCAAAATTACCCATAGTAATTTTTTTTTTTGAAACTTGGGAGTGGGAGAATTTGAACTCTGCATCTTTAGATGGAGTGAAATGTAGTATTACTGTTAGACTATGCATGCAACCACAATTATCCCTAACAATTTTTGTTTTAAAAAAATTATTATTTCACCATTTTAAATATCTTTTCACACTCACTATTTAATTTTATTTGATATACTCCTTTCCTAATCTCTCTCTCTCTTTCCTTCGTGTTGTGGGCTTGTAGCTTAAGCCATGAAACCTGAAGGCCCCCACCCGCCCTTTTTTTTTTTTTTTTTTTTCCTTCCTTCTCCTGTAAATCAAACTGGAAATTCTAGAAAATTAATTTTTTTACTCTTCATTTTTTCAAATGAGTATATTTAATATTCATTTGCAAAAAATAAAAAAGAAAAAAGAAAGAAAGATAGTCATTGATAAGTGACAAATAATAATTTTTGTTACATATTTCAAACTAATATAGGGATTTTACGTTGTTTTTTTGTGATTCATTGATTTGTTTTTACTATATAATTTAATTATACAATTAAGTTTGTAATTGTTATCGTTTTCAATTTGAGGGGTTTTTTTAATATGAAATTTCAATTAAAGGGGTGTGTCCAAAAAAAATAATAATAATTTGTATCTAAAACCTTATTTTTGATATTTTAATATATATATATATATATATATATATATATATATATAAACACACACACATACACACACTAATGAAAACTGTCTTAAAAATATGACATAAATAAAAGTTTATGTCAAAAAAAAGACTATTAATGTTTGTATATGTAGGGCTAGTTTGGTAATGTTTTTGGAGATCTTAAAATTCCTTTACACAAACTACGATTCAAATATTATGTTTGATAAAAATGTTCAAAAATCATTTGTACAAATATCCATACATTTTTATAATTATTTGAAGAAGTTAAGATTTATAGCTTTGGTTTTTAGCTTTTAGCTTTTACTTCTCCTTTTACTAGAAGTAAAAATAAAAATTATGTCAAAAGTACAGCAATCCCAAACTAATTCATTATATCATATGTATACGTATCAATATGAAATTACAATGGGCAGTAGGAACGTAAACAGTAAATTACAGTTTAATTAAAATATAGTAAATACACATGAATTTAATTAAAGAAAAAGAGAAAAGGTTTTTGGAAATGTATTCTTATACAATTTTTTTGAAATGGTCAGTAAAAGTGATAATGATTTAGTTCTATTTGTGAAAAATTAGGATTTAGATTTTAGATTTCAAAATCTCAATAATGTTTGTTTTCCCTCTAATTATAGTTATGCAATTTAAGTTTATAAGAGTATTGTTTACTTTTGTCATTTTACTTGAGGATATTTTTGTTAAGATAAATTTTAACTTAAAGGGGTGTGTCAAAAATAAAACGTGGTGTGTGAATAGAACCACTCTTTTAATAATTCAATGAGTAAAAAGACTAATCTAAGACAACTTGATACTTAAGAACTTGTTAAGTTAGGGGTCAAAATATTATTTGACCTATGATTCGGAGACTAAAAATGGACCCTTTTTTATTTGTTTTTATTTTTGCCAAAATTTCGAAAGATAACTTCATCTTGATAATCAGTCGGCCCTAGCGAAGTGAGAAAGAGAAAGAAAAGGTCCTCTTTTTTTTTTGTCCCTTACTTATTTTTTCTTTTGCTACAATTTGGAAAGCTAACTTCATCTTGATCATCAGTCGGCCTTAAAGAAGTGAGAGAGAGAAAAAAGAAAAAGAGTATTATGACTGGAGTCGATTAGATTATTCCACTAATTGTTAAGGTCCAAAGATTTTGTTAAAAAGTGTGCGCTTGATCTTTGATGCATCTCCGTATATGTTTGTTTGTGTAGCTTGGAAAGCATTTTTCTTCTTGAGCATTTCACTCAAATTTTCACGTGGAACTGGTTGTTTACCGATAATGTGTTTCATGTGTTAATGGGCTGTTAGGATGTGAATTGGAGTTTATAATGTACCTTTATATATATATATATATTAGATGTCAATTCTAATTTAAACTTTTGATTATCAAAATATGTGATATATGAGTTATCATTTTTCTATCAACTAGTATTTAAAATATTGTCACATTAATTAATTGATATATATCAATAAAAATAGCAACTAACCGTCATATAAATTGATACTCAAAGTTTGGATAAGAGTTACTATCTCTAGTGCTACTCTTCCATAAAATGAAATATAGTTCCCATTCAAAAAAATAGTAATTGACCTAAATAGTCCTTGAACTGTTTTAAAGGTGACAGTCTGATCCCTGTTTTTTTTTTTTTTTTTTTTACCGAGATAACTCTAAGCTTCTATTTTCTTGGTAATTCCAGTCATTTCTGTAAAAAAAAAAACTAATAGATTGGTCACGTGAGAAGCACGTCTCGTGCTTTTTGTAGATCAAATAGGTAATTTCCTATCCAAATTAGGTTTAAGGGGAATTTAGGCTAAGTTGGAAGGTTTTCCCCCGAGGGGGCAATTTGTTCTTCATTGTGGTGGGGGGGACTTGAGCTCTCCGACGCCGATGGGGGCAAGGGGGCCAAACCCAAATCAGATTGTGGTGCCAGTTAGGGTCGGGGTGGGGTCAGACCCAAATCAGAACTCAAGTGGTGGTGGCACCGAGGGGGGGGGTGGTGCGAACTAGATCGGTAACTTGGGGGAGGGGGGCCGAACCAGTTCGGAAACTCGAGGGGACGCGGGGGGGGGGGGGGGGGGGGGGTTAGGGTGGGCAAACACAGATTGAAACTTGGGGGGCGGTGGGGACAACGGTTGGAGATGGAGGCTGTTACCAACCTGGCTACAAAGGTTGGGGGGGGGGGGGGGGGGGGGGGGGGGGGGTGGGGTGGAAGAGGAAGGGGAGAGAAGGATCTTTGGAAGATTGCAGGATATTTTAGTTTTTTTACTATAAAAATGATTCTTTGAGCAAGATTCCGTTAAAAATTTAACGGAGTTTGACGAAAATGACTAAAATGACCAAGAAAATAGGTGTTTAGAATTATTTCGACAAAAAAAAGGATCAAACTATCATAATTTAAACAGTTCATGGACTATTTAGATGAATTACTCTTTAAAAAATATAAATATATATAACTTACGCGCCATGAAACCACATGTGAATACACACGCGCTATGAAAACCGTTCCCAATTCTCCATAGCAGCTGAGGAAAGAGAAAACACGTTTATTTATTTTTTATTTTTTTATTTATTTTGCAAAAGAGAAAGCACGTTGGACTTCATTGATGTGGGGATTCTGTCACCATGTGACTAGGGCCCAATTTTTTTTTTTTTTTTTTTTTTTTCCAACAAATAAAAAAATAAAAGAAGCCAGTTATGATAAGCATTGCATTCATTCTGTCATGTGTATGCCTTTTCATCTTCGCAACTATCTGGCACTATTTTGTGCTCTATAACTCAATTCAATTGCTCTCATTTATCCCAAAAAAAAAAAAAAAAAAAAAAAACCCAATTCAATCGCTTTTGATTTTTATATTTTTTCTTTTATTTATGAAGAAAATTTTTAGTGCTATGTAGGCCAATCATATACATATATAATATAACATATATGTATATAATTGATGTTAGATTAATTTATGTCTTTTTACTGGAAATATTGATTTATCATGAATGTGATTAGATCAATCTCACCTGTGTTTCTTGAATTTTAGATTATTTTCATCTTAATCTTTTGAATTTTAAATTAATCTCATTTGATCTTTTTTAAATAAAATATTATTAAAAACAGAGGAGAAACAGATAAATTAGTTTCGTTTAATTTTTTGTGAAAAAGAAACGAAAAAAAGATCGAGTGCATTTTTTGTTATTTGTCTTATAAAAATTATAGCAAAAAGGATTAAATCCTATTTTGCTTTCACAAACGTGGCGAATTTTATTATAAGATATAGAGTTTGAATCTCATCATTTTAAATTTTTTAAAAAAAGGCACTACCTTTCCTAAAAAAATGAAACTAAAATGAAAATACAAAAAAACAAAATTAATAATATATTATGATCGATTTATTTTGTGAAATTGTTTGTGTCACTGGTTGTGTGAATATCAAAAAAATGTGAATTATATGCCTATTATAAGCAAAGAAACACGAAAACAAACCTAAACTGAGATATTAAATTAAAAGTAAGTAAATAATTACAAAATTATCAAAGTAAATAATTTATTTATTAGTAAATAAATTATTTACTAAATGTATTTATTTATTAGGTAAAAAACTAAAAAGATATTGATAAATATGTTATTTAATAAATCATTTACAAAACGTGTTTATTTATTAAGTAAATAAAATAAAAAGCTATTCATAAATATGTTATTTAAGTTTTCTAAATATATTATTTATTTTTTCATCTTCTGTAAACTATTTAACTCTTTCTCTTTTTTTTTTTTTCCGCCTTAATAACTTTAGATGCATATACAAATGATTCTTCTCAATTATAACCCAAAATCATTATTTGTCAAGGGTCGCAATGAACAGAGTAGAAATGGATACATATATACTATTTTACGACTGGAAACATAAGTACAGAGTTGGAAAAAAAAAAAAAAATATATATATATATATATATATATATATAGACATATATGTTTCAATAAGTATATACATACATATGAAATATATTTTCAAATGTCCATATTGATGTCTTTCGTGAAACTTGGTTCAACTTGAGTTCTATTTTCCAAAATGTCCCTTACTTCTTGTAGAGTCAATGAAAAATCCAAAAAACCATCCTTAATGTGAATGGCCCTATCTTCAATATTACCTTATCCTTCATGAAGAAAAGGACATGCCATTTGCCAAAAACCACATAAGAAATCGCTCAGAGAGGACGCGACTACCATGACGACATTGGCAAAAGTTGGGGCTGAGTACAAGAAAAGTAGGTCGTTGAGTACTATGTTAAGGTTCCGCTAAAGAGGATTAATGCCAAATGCACTTGCGACGTGTTTTAGGTCGTTGGTTTTTGTGGGGCCAACGTGAATCCCATAGTAGGACTCATGAGAACGGGTGGTTCAGATCATGAATTCGCAAGTGCATTTAGCATTTCCCTCCACTTAGAACTAAAACTTGTTAGGTACCTCATATTGACTATTGTTTCATTTCGCTAATAAAAAGCAACTTACAGAGATTTTACATCGTATACAAGAACCGATAAATACGTATTACTAGCACACTCACTCTTTAAACGTAAAAGCACAAAAGAGACGCACCAGGAATGGAGCAATTTAGCTCTCAGATGTTGTTAATTTACATTTCACTATATCCACCTTCAACCGACTCCAATCTGGTCTCTATGTCACTGAAAGACTGTGTTACAACGGTAAAGTACGACTATAAATATTTCCGGCTCAATGCATTAGTTAGCTCCTTTCGATTATCTGCTTCTATTTATGGTACAATTTAGTAACTTCTTCTTCTTCTTCTTTAAATGACTGAAGACGAATCTGGTATGTACTGTCGAGTGACGTACTTACATGAAACGCTTCTACCATGGTTCTGAGCTATTACCGAGAAAGTTCCGAGCAAATGATGGCCTGCTCCAACCTTCCTCCATGGCAATGAGATTAAGGCGTACTTTCAATTTCTCTGTAGCATCTTCCTCCAACCTGCTCATTGAATCGAGGGATGGTTTTTTCGGGGAAGAACTCTGCGGCATCAGAGTGAATGTTAGTTAACTAGAAATGTACAAAAGTCGAATAATACCCCTCAGAGATAGAGAACTAACCTCTGATTCCTGATGCAACTTTAGATATTCCATCGATCGCTCAAAAAATCCACAGTGGTAGAGAAGAATGCTGTAATCTCTCAATTCCTTTGCATCGGTTTGTAAGAGGATAAGACGTTCACAAGCTGCAACAACGATGTTTCAAAATAAGTTACAAGTAAAAAAGGGGTGAAAAGAAAAAGAAAATGGCTGTCTTTTAACTTTTGAAACATCCTACGTAAAACTCGTGCAGGCAGGGAAGTTAACTTGTTGAAGATGGTTCTTTTTCTTGGTCACCGTGATTGTGGGCAAGCACGAAATGTAGAAGTTAGTTATTTTTCCATTTTTTTTAATATTTAAAAAAATTATTTTCGCAACTTCACTATTGGCTAAGCAGTAAAAGCATGCCCGGAAGGCAAAATCTGAGTGATTAGCCTAATGCATTAGATAGATCTCATGTTATAGTCCCTTGGCTTAACAGTACAAGCAAGAAAAACCTATTGAATATAACATCGGCATTTTCTAGAAAAGAGTAGGTAAAGGTTGAGTTTATTTCAAACCAGCTAATGCGCGCCTCATATCCCCAAAGCATACACTGGTCCAAACGCCACGTTCTAGTCTATGTTGAGCAGCCTTGGCAGATGCAATCTGAAAACCACTACAGAAGGCAAAATGTTTAACTAACAAAACAAGAAAAATAGATTCATTTGTATGGAGAGGGGAAAAGAATAAAAGAGCCTTAGTAGAGGTCAATAGTTGGACATATTTTACGAACAGATAAATATAGATATACTTGTATATTACATTCATATTTGATTGAATTACCTGTTCTCATTTAAGTTCGGTCTGGCTACACAGTTAGCGGCACGTGCAGCCCTTAAGAACAAACTAGCCGTGTTGTCATGTTGAAATGGCCAGAAAGCATCCTTCAAATTTCTCAACATCTGCAGACATAGTCAACTATGAGGACCACATCCGACCTGGATTTGTGACTCGCATTTATGTTGACAAAATTTTCACCTCCCAATTTGCTCTAAGCATGCACTAGATATTAAAAGGAAACTACTATACAATGTACAAAGATTGCAGCAGAAATTTCTCGTATTAATGGAAGTAAATATCTTAAGCAAGCAACAATCAACATATAATGGTTTATATAGTTCTCCCTACCGGGCAATCTATGAAACCACGTTCACTGTTTCCTAGGTCTCAGCATCCCAACTCGTGCCTCCACCGGCATACATGGTTATAGTGACATAGTTTATGTAAAAGAGGAAGCAACGGATTTGGCAAGAAAAAAATAGTCACCTCCACTAGTAGGGCTTGTGATGTCATAATGTGTGCTCGATCTGATTCCTTACTTTTGTGCTTATGGTAGCCTCTGGGAAGACTTTGAAGGTCGTGAGGAACAAATATCTCCGCATCAAAATCCAACAGGCCCCATAAGCGAAGCATTTTCAGAATTTCCGAGTATATAAGTGAAAGCATTGATGTGGATCCTGAACGGTGAGTCAAAACCTGTTTGAAGAAGAGTAAGATAAATTATTGAAACCAACGAATATATGATTTCAGCATTGTTTCAAACACAAGCTTGAAATAAATAACAAAGACACCATGTGGAGCATGCAGGCCAGAGATTCAATACCGAGTGAAGATAAAGAGCTCGTGGCTCTAATTGATAGTCTACACTGCTTCGTCGGAAACCCTGAAACAAGAAACAATTTCATGCAAAGGCAAAGGTAATTAAGATAAAGGGCAAAAGCTGTGACTAAAATCATAATAAAAAATACGCTTTCAAACAAGCATTTCTGCAACATGCTTCACACATACAGTTTGACTTCGAGAAAATATTAATTACCAAATGCATATCATAAGCCAAATTTGATGCGGTATTCTTTCAAGTTGGCAAATTGCAAAGTTAGCAGTTTTACAGGGTAAGAAAAATCCTAAACAAGTTATTGTGGTGACATGAAACGTGGTGACATGAAACAATGTAACACCCTATCAAGTAGCACATGATATATCAAATTAAAACATAAGATTTCATTAGGTAAAATAATTTGCAGTGTACTTGTGAAAAACTCAAAAAGCATACCTTCTTGTCATACAAATAGCTTTCTAAACTGTTGAAGAAATTCTCGGGCGACCACCTAAACGATGAGCTGTAATGAGAGCAGTAACACAGTGAAAGATCATCCAATCTATCAATGAAAGCATCCACGGGGAGCGGAACGGATGAATGAGACACGAGGGAATCATCCTCTGCTGCGATGTAAAGAGCCGTTTTCCCCAAATCAACATATCTATTGATGCTAATGCTGGTTTCTCTCTCTATGTCAGAAAGTTTCTCAATCTGTGAGCAGAACCCTTCCCTAGCTTCCTGTTCGATTATCACAAATGCATCGAATTTTCACAAATAATCAATCCTGATTCAAATCCAAGGACAACAAAAAACTGCACTGGTGCTTTGACATAAATTTTTTAGCAAAAAATTTAACTTTGTAGTTGGGATGTATAATTTACAAATGGGAAGCTAAACACGAACAATGATACGCATCTAAAATATTTTTATTACAATGTCACAAATGCACACATATCAAAATTCCGTAAGTTCTACAAAACCGAATTAACTGTTTTATCCCAACTTTTTAATTCTTGATAACTTTATATTTTAGTTTTATGATGTGCTATGAAACTACTTTTTTCATGACGTATACATAGAAACGAAGTTGACCAACAGAACTGCAAGAAAATATTTTAAGAAAACTTTATATTTTAGTTTTATGATGTGCTATGAAACTACTTTTTGTATGACGTATACATAGAAACGAAGTTGACCAACAGAACTGAAAGAATATATTTTAAGATTATATACTGATAATTACTTATCTCTTTATTTTTTCGAAGAAATTCCAATAGTGTAATCATTGAATTAATTTTTCACCAAAACAGATCAACCCACAAATGAAACAGGTCCATTTCAACGAAATGAAAAGAATTCACGAAAAGGGGAAAAATGGCATTCCAAATATTACTAAATTCTGCTAAGAAATTAAATTCATAATCAGTCAAATAATTTACAAGAACAAGTTTGTATAAAAATATGAAAAAATCCGATAATTTAAACACAGACCCTGGCATGGGAGGTTTGGATTCCAGAAGAATCGAGGGCGTCGTGGAGAGAGAATTTGAGGTGGCTGCCTATGGAATTGGACGAGGAGGACGAGAAGGATCCGCTGCGGCAGAGCACATGGAAGCCCGGACACGACGAACGAGAACACCGTTGACTCTTTGACGAGAATTTCAGGGAAGTGATCAGAGACGTCGAAGCGTAAGCAGAAGAAGAAGCAGCTGCAGCTACCCAAGTCATGATCATCTACAGGCTACGGTCTGAAAAGATTATAAGAAGAGTCAAATCAGAGGAATTCAAAAAATTTAAAACAAAAAAAAAAAAAAAAGGAAAGAAAAACAGCTGACCTTAAACGGGTCGAAGGGACTAAGAATCGGTTTTTGTCGGACGATTGCTTTTTTGAACGATGAAGAATGATTGGAGTTTGGTTTGGTTTGGTTGGGTTGAGAAGAAGAAGACGAAGGATGCAATGCCACGAGAGAACTCCATATAGGGATTTTTTTGGCCTTTTTTAATTTTCTCAAACAAATCTGGACCGTACGATGAGAAAGATATTTAATGGTATTCATAAATATGTTAAAAGATATCTTGCATGATTTTTTCTTTCTGGAATAGATATGTGGCTTAATTGAATTTGAGGTGGAGTAGGAACGGAACGTAAAATAGTAATTTTCAGAAAATAATTAAAATAAATAATAAATTTATAAAATATTTATAATAAATAATAGACTTATTAGATAAATGATTTATTTATATCTTATAAATATGTCATTTATTTAGTAAAATTTTCATTTACCTAGTAAATATATTATTTATTTTAAATATTTTGAAAATTTATTATTTTTTTAATTATTTTCATAAAAATGTTACTTATTATATATGAAATTACTACTAGATTACATTTATAAAATTTAATAAATGTCAAATTCTTTTTCAACATGTGTGTATGTGTCACGGTTTTCTTTAAGAGTTAAAAAATATATGTATTTTAGTTTATCAAACTTTGAGACATTTGAGAATAAAAGCATTCTGAAAGTAAGGCCCTATTTGAGGTCAATGTTGAAAAATATTTTCAAAATATTTTTTTTTTGTCATTTTTCTCTAATTTTATTATTTATTTTTTCAAATATTTTTAAAAAATTCAAACTTTAAAAGTTCATAACTTTATTATTTTAAGTCGAAAGGAGATCATTTTTTTTTTTCAAATTATATAGAATTTCGAAAGGAATAAAACAAGATCCATATTGCTAATTTTTTTTCCGAACATATTTCAAGTTTTTACACTTTCTCACTTTAAACAGTTTATTTTCACAAAACACGCATTTCTAAAACTCAAACAATCTTCAATCTCCAAACAACACCGCTTCCAAACATAATCCCAAACGGACCCTAAATAAAAGTGTTATAATCTTTATCGACAAATTTTAATAAATTATATACAAAAATTTAAGTTAAAATTCATCCGACGTGCAATACTAATTTATGAATTCTTATTATACAAACCAAATTCTAAAAATTAAAAATTAAAAAAAAAATGTCAGTGTTGTAAAACGTCAAAAATCATAGGCAAACAGTGATGAATAATAAGTTATTGTACAAATAGTGATTTATGGTTTAGTACACAGTGACTTCATAGTGATTCAAATAGTACTCTATGGTGTCCTAGTTTCCATTATTATTGATACGAAAGATTCTTTGAACTGTACCTCCACCTTAGTTTCTTTCTCTTAAACTTTCTGTAGTCTTACATCTATCAGTTTAATTTGTAACGCGTTATTAGCACGAATACTCTAATTCTATTACGAGTTTCTACCTAAAGCTTAAGCCAAAAAAAGAAAAAAGAAAAAAATGTTATTCTATTCATTTATTAATACTCGTATAACACCATTACTATATATAAATTGTCACCTATTTATAATACTATGATGTTAAGACAGAAAGTTTATTTGTATCTTTTAATAATATTATTGTTGTTATCTAACTTCACTAATCTAACTTCTTCGGATACTAGAGAGACAGAGATAGAGAGAGAGAGAGGAAAAAAAAAAAAAAACCAAAGCTACGAACAATAACTAACATTCATGCAATTGTTTAATATGCATGGTTGAGTCACCGATTTATTACAATTACTTATTATTATTTATATATATATATCATTCGAAAGGTTTATCTATACTAATTCATTAATATGTATATTCATATTAATATTACTCTTGTTATTCATTTGGTTTTCTGTATCATTTAATGATATAAAATAAAACTTTTATTCGCTTCCAAGGGTAATATAACGACTAGTTTGTATTCTGTAAATTGGTGTATTATAAATCCCTATACTTCATTTCTCAACTTGTTCTCATCCTCCAGTTTCTTCATCTTCTCCATAAGATTCGTTTTCAGTTAAAATTTTCATAATTTGTTTAGTCCACTGTTATTGTTTATTATTGTTTTCATCATCATCTATACGATTTCCCTTTTAATTTGTTGGAGATATTCCTCCAAGGGTTTTTCAACTTTTCATTAGATTGCTCAAATTTCTATTTTTCCTCTTTTATACATTGTTGTTATGATTAACCTATAAGTTTAATTGTACTATCTCTGTTTTGAAATTATAAATTGTGATTCTAATTATATTTACATTGTATGATAGTTATCATCATGTCAAATCTTATAAAGCCTAAGTTCGTTGCACTGGATATCACGGGAAAAAAAAAATTGCATGTCTTGGATCGTTGATGTAGAAATGTATCTTGAATTAATGTGTATACTGAAACAATTAAAGAAAAAAAAAAAATACCACATCATCACAACATACAGCAAAAAGCGATGAAATTTTTGTTTTCGTAGACATCTTGATGAGTGCTTAAAATGCAAATACTGTAAAAGCTCCAAGAATCCTGTGGAAGGAAGGAATGATATAACCATCAAAAGCCGATCATGACCACGATCACGACTATGTTTATGTCCTTGTCTAGAATTTTATTTTATTTTTTAAAATGCAGCATTTGCTTCTAGAGAATGTCGTTGAACTATTGGGACGAGGCTGATGAATTTTTTAATTAAAGTTCATTATTTTGGTCTTCCACTGAAAGAGATGAAATTATTTCAGAATATTTCTTGAAAATCGTGCAATGGATTGTTGATGGTGTAATCATTTCCGTACCAAAGATCACCTATTCACTGGGGAATGAAGCGCACGAGAACCGGTAGGCTCTTTTGCCCTACCAATGGAGAAGATCCGACCACCTAAAAAGACCTGATCAGACTAGAGAAATCGGGTTGCGATTGCAAATAGAGTGCCTTCTCGGGTCATCAAGTTGACCTACCGACACCTCCGTTAAGCTGCTGATCCCTGAATTACGTCTACTTTACGAATCTCGAGCAGATCACCATCGGGCTCCGATATATTGGCCCGAGCAATACTTTCTTGACCATAACTAAGTCCCTTTCAGGATGGTCAGCCTAGGCTGCTCCTGTCACGCTATCCCGTACCGGCTAACAACCGTACTGTGACAGGGTGTGCCACACCTACTACTTTGCACCACCTGACACCTAACACCCGATACCTGTCACTGTACATGTCTTTGTCCCTACTCCGACGCTACCTTCCACCACCTAACCGAACTAACACACTACTGGCCACTTGCGCTAGTACTAATGACATGCACTCGTGTCCCCCATCACCCGAATGGTAGGGCACGTGGCATCCGTCTAGTGGAGGTCAATTATCCATACACCCGGACCATGTCTATCCTCCGGGACCACTCAGAATACGACCCATCGGAGTTACCCAAGGACCCGAACCTGTGGGAAACACCTATAAATAGAGAAGTGCCTCACTTCCTTCGGTATGGACTAATTTTCTAGTCAAAACTCTGCTTCTTAACTTGCTCATCAATGTCCCTTACTGACTTAAGCATCGGAGTGCTCTTCGCAGACACCCCACTAGTGTCCCCCTTACTCCAATGTGCTTTTCTTTTATAGGCGACTAGGTGAAGCATGACTGTACAAGGCTGATCACATCAAGTGATCCCATTTAGTGTTGTGTCAAAGATTTTTGGCATCAACATTTTGGCCTTAGAAGGAGAGCACCGTGTCTTTCCAGCAACCACTTCCCAATCATCCCTATTCTTCGTTCACCTGCAATTCCATACCACTTGCATACCTTGCTAAGCCCCTGGAAAAGCAGGCCAACTAGGACAATCCGGGCCAAGAGAACCCCGCCCAGATCGTTTCTCAAAGCACTCGGTGATCCCAACGCAGGAGCAGTGCGCGAGCACTGCGAAAACCCACACACATGGAGATCTTAACCAGGAACGTCCAGAATTTGATGGATCCCATTCGAGTTCTCGCCGACACCTTTAGGGAGTTCTAGGGCACCACATCCTGCCATTGAGAATGCCACCTGCAAAGCTGAAGCTACATCAGAGCCCAAAACACCTATAGGAAAGTTCCGTCAATGAACTCCCCTAGTCACCACGGCGGAGCACATGATAAACCAGATCTCCAGAAAGGGACTGCTCCGGGACCCCCCACCGATCAAAATGGACTGGTCCCATAGGAACCAGAACAAGTATTGCAACTTCCACAAGGATGTCAGGCACAAAATGAAAGATTGCATACAGTTACTGGACCAAATCAAGCTCCTAGTCCGAGATGGACATCTACGAGAATATGTAGAGAAGGCCATTACCCCGTCAAGCGGGGCCAATAGAACCGGCCAGGTCTGACCACACCCTGCTTCGAGAATGGGTGATCGGACCAACGCCGGGGAACTTGAGCACATTGTCCATACCATTTTTGGGAGAACAACCTTAGGTGATACGGAAAATAGCAGGAGAAGCTACGCTCGGGACGCTAGGCAGGTACCACATGAGGAATACATTAACATGGCTGAACACATCGCAAAGATATCCCGCTAAGACAGTGTTCCGATTACCTTCACCAATGATGAAGCCAACAAGCTTCTTCACCCACACAATGATGCTGTGGTTGGAGAAATCAAGATAATTGATAACGCTATTCGGCGTATCCTGATTGACAACGGGAGCTCCACAGACATCTTGTTCATGGACGCCTTTCACCAGGCTGAAAATTGGCGGAGCAATCTTGGCACCCAAACCCTGCTATACGGATTCACCGGTGAATGTGTCCGAGTAGCCGGCCTAATCTGTCTCCCTATCACTATCGGTGACGGACTAGAAAAGGCTACCCAAATGATGGAGTTCCTCGTCATCGACAAACCATCGGTTTACAATGTTATCTTGGGAAGACCGACCTTGAATATATGTGCTGAAAGTTGTGGTCTCAACCTATCACCTAGCTATGAAATTCCCCACTCCTAACGAAGTCGATATTTTCAAGGGGAACCAAGAGAGGGCTAGGAAATGCTATGTCGAAGCAGTGAACAAATTGTGCTACCAAGTACCTCAACCAACTGTGGTGACCACTATTTTCAAAATCGATGAGATTAACACCCTAACGGCAAAATCAAACCGTTGAGTGACCTAGAACCTCGCATGTCCAAATAAGAAACCTGAGCACAATCTGTTGAGGATCTGGTCTTTTACCACCTGGACCTCGAGTACCCAGACATGACATTACTGCTCGAATCGAAGCTCCGGTTGAAAATCTGAGTGAAACTGGAACAGTTCCTCTAGGAACACAGGGATGTATTCGCCTGGTTCTATGAGAACATGCTTGGGATCGACCCGACGGTGATGTGTCATTGACTGCGCGTGAACCTCAAGCATAAATCGGTGGTCTATAAGAGAAGAGCTTTCAATGCTGAAAGGTACGAAGCCATCAACGAAGAAGTGAAAAAGTTGCTCGCCGCTGGTTTCATCTGAAAAGTGAACTATCCAAAGTGGTGCGCAAATGTGGTCCTGGTCAAGAAATCCAATGGAAAATGATGGGTATGTATAGACTACATAGACCTAACAAAACTTTCTCAAAAGACTACTTCCCCCTGCCCCGGTCACAAGCTGTTCAACTTCAGGGATGCATATTCTGAGTACAAACAAATCCCTATGAGCGAAACCGACCAGGCCAAAATCGCATTTACAACAGACCAAGAGTTATACTATTACCGAGTTATACCTTTCGGTCTAAAGAATGTCGGGGCCACGTATCAAAGATTGGTGAACAAGATGTTTGCCCCACTGATCGGGAAGTCCATAGAAGTATATGTAGACGACATGTTGGTGAATATCAAGCGAGTGAATGAGCACGTTGGGGACCTGAAAGACTGTTTCGATGTTCTTAAACAATATCAGATGAAGCTGAACCCGACCAAATATGCCTTTGGAGTCAAATCCGGGAAGTTCCTTGGGTTCTCAGTAAACCACCAAGGCATTGAGGTGAACCCGGCCAAGGCACAGGCTGTAGTAGACCTGCAATCACCACGCACCATTAAAGAAATTCAAAGACTAACTGGGATTATAGCAGCTTTCTCTCGATTTGTGTCCAAGTTCATCGACAAGTGCCACCCTTCCTTCCAAGCACTCAAGGGCATAGGCAAAATCAACTGAAATGACAAGTGCAAAGTGGCTTTTCAGGGTCTTAAGATGTACCTGGCGAGCCCGCCTCTACTGTCCAAGCCATTGAGTGGGGAGTGCTTTATATGTACTAGACAGTGTTTGAAAAGGCGATCAGTTCAGTCCTGATCCAAGAAGAGAACAAAATACATTCGCCCGTATATTATAGTAGCAAAGCATTCCAAGGAACAGAGGGAAGATACACCCCCTTAGAGAAACTTACCTTGGCCTTAGTCACATCGGCCCAATAGCTGAAACCTTACTTCCAGGATCATCTCATCTATGTCCCAACCAGTTACCCACTTCGTCAAGTCTTGTAAAACCCTGAGTTGTTTGATCGGATTGCCAAGTAGGCCACTGAGCTGGGGGAATTCGACATCGAGTACATTCCCCGGACAATGATCAAGGTGCAAACTTTAGCTGATTTTGTAGCCAAGTTCACCGAGTATCCTGGACCAGCACTTAGGGCAATGGAGAAAACAACTAACGCCGTGTCTACCACAGAAGGCTTGAGCACACCCATTCCTGACCTCCCTCGGTGGAAGTTATTCGTGGACGAATTATCTAGCTCAGGAGGCTCCAGAGCGGGACTAGTACTGATAAGCCCCGACCAATACAAAACCAGCTACGCCCTGCGTTTCGACTTCAAAGCATCAAACAATGAAACGGAGTATGAAGCTTTTATCGCTGGTCATGACCTGGCATGGGAATTAGGAGTAGAGGCCATTGAGGTCTCCAATGACTCAATACTAATAGTCAACCAGGTGACTAGGGGATTTTAGGTCAAGGAGGAATGAATGACTACATACCTTAGAAAGGTTAAAGGCCTCCTCGATCAATTTAGGAAGCACACTGTGACCCAGATATCTTGGTCCGAAAACAACGAGACAAATGCACTAGCCCAGTCAGCCTTCGGAATTGATACCGAGTGCCTAGTCTTTGTACTTATGGAATGCCTTCACCGGCCTAACATCTAGTGCACCGAGCAGGTGTTCTGCAACGAGAAGGTCAAAACTTGGATGGACCCGATTGTGGACTACTCATCACATCTTGACTCCCGGAGAATCCGTAAAAGGCCTGTAGAATTAGGAATACTTCAGCAAGGTATGCCATGATCAACGAAAAATTATATTGAAGATGACACTCTACACCGTATCAGCGATGTGTTGGACCATCAGAAGCTAAATATTTGATTAAGGAAATACACATTGGGGTATGCAAAAATCACTTTGGGGGGGAAAGCTTTGTCCTTCAAGTGCTTTCGTCAAGAATACTACTGGTCGACCATGGATAAAGACACTAAAAAGTTTACCTAGAAGTGTATCAAGTGCCAACAATTCGCAAAGATGATTAAGTCCCACCCGGAGAAACTCACCTTAGTAGTTAGTGCATGGGCCTTCGCCAAATAGGCATTTGACCTGGTTGGACAACTATTGATGGCCAAATCTCAGTTCCGATACTGCCTAGTTGTAACGACCCGCCTAACGTAGGCCGTTACCATACATAACATACATAATTACTTAACTTATTTAACTTAGCGGAAATACGGAATAATTTTTTTTTTTTTTTTACAACTTGAAACTAAAATCTAACACATTACATATTTACATGCATATACATACATACGTACTTCAGTACTGAATTGTCAACTTACATACAATATAATTCATAACTAATAATATAATATAGCAAAAGACGTAGCGGTCTCCATCCCACGTTTCACATCCCGTCTTGTCAAGCCCCACCGTCTTGTATCAAAGATTGCCGATAGGTTGCTTACCTACAGCATAGACGTAAGTCGTAAACTTTTGCTCAGCAAGTACAACTATGAATTCGCAAAACATAACTTAATAAAGCAATGTATGAGCCAATTATGCTTCATTATGCTTTCTTAGGTTATCATATCTTTGGGCCCATTACTTAACATAAGTGTACGTACCGTGGCGCACTGTCATGGAGTGGTTGGGGCGACCAGTCCATTTCCAACTCAAACCATGGACCAAACCCGACCTAAGAGCGGGTCAGTACGACACGAGGTAACTTGTTTGCCAACATACTTGAGACTTATCTTAACAACTTGTTCTTATCTTAAAACATATTTCATAAACCGTTTCATACTTGAAACTTAGTCTTAGTCTTACCATATGAATTAGTGAACATGCTTCGTGATGTCACATCATAAATCATAAATCATAAATCATATGCATCACATAACTGCATAAGTTTTAAACAAATCATACAAGTAACAACACAAAAGCCTAAGTTGTAGGCGGAGTTGTACTTACCTGTTATGTTACGTCCTAATTTTTGTTGCTCCAAATCCGGTCACAACAACAGGTTACTTCCTGTTTTTCAAAAGGGACATAGGGTAAGGATCACCCTTACTTATAAATCATAATCATAAAATGTTGGTATCCTTACCAACATTCATGAGTAACCTTAGTAATATGTCCCCTCATATACACTTATGATAACTTACTTGGTTACTAAATGTAACCCTAGGGTTTATGTCTCAACCAACATAAACAGTATCTTATTAGGTTACCTCGGGTAACCCTTAGGATAAGCCCAAGTTATATTTAGTTAAATCCTATTGGGTTACTAAGGCCCAACTTTTAAAATTATTTCTTATTAGGTTACTATTTGTAACCTTGGGCTTTAGGCCCAACCCAATATCTTGGTAACCTATCGGGTTACTAATGGTTACCATCTTGTTACTATGTCTTAAAATTATTTTGGCCCAATAATATTAGTAACCAATTCAAAGACCATATGTCTTACTTATGGTTACTCTATTACTTGGCCCAATTCAATTATCTCATTTTCCTAATTAAACTTGGTTTAATTAACCATTTAATAAACTGATTTTAGAAAACTGCCTAAGTCTGGGGAAGTTTACTAAAAACAGTCCCATTAATTTAACTATTAGTATATGTACATGAATTGCTTGTTCATGTATTGTTTTACAAATCCTGTGCAAGAATTTTCTTGATTCCTGCACAGTTTTCAAACTCCAGTTATATCTTCAAATCCGTTTTGAATTTGAAAAAATTTTCTTCACCAAAGTTTTAGATCTTGAAAAATCCTACAACTTTCATTCTTTACTTAGAACCCAGTTTTGTCTCGAACCTTCTCTTTTTCGCTGTTGAACTTGCCTGGCCGTGCATAGGGTCTGGGCATGAGCAGGTTTGGATTTTTGTGAAAACAGAGGCCTTTGGAGTCTTATTTTTAAAAACTGTTCACGATACTCCATAGGATTTTCCATTTCCTACAACTTTGCAGTTTTAACTTTTCTCAAATTCGGTCTCTAAAGGCCTCAAAATCATGTTTCCAGATTACTACACAGTCTTGACCCGAGACTGGCAGTTTCTGCTTTAATTGACTCTTACGAAATTTTACGCGCACACTACCTCGAACGGTTAAAACCGTGAGCCTACATCAAGTCATGCAGCGCATTACATACTATTTTCATTGCCATACATTAATTCTCATTCATAAAATCATACATACAAACTCATATGGCAAATTATTACCAATTAGGGTTTTTAGGGTTTTCATAACCCTTCGAACATCATACATAAATTACAACATGATCAATCACACTCTACATCTTCTTGAGTGTGTGGGGGACATATTACAAAAAATTGCTAGGCATTCATACATACCATACATACTCTAGTAATTGAAATCATAAACATACACATAACTATAAATCAAGACCATTAACCCTAGTCATGCACAAATCTAGGCTAATACAATGAGCTTATGCTCTTACATACCCACATAAAATACACATAAAGCTTGAACCAAAACTTAATTGGATAGCTTAAAGGTTTGTAGAAGGATACCTTTAAGCTTGGAATTTGGTTCTAATCCTTGAATCAAGCTTTTCCTTCTTGCTTGGTTTCTCCCTAAAATCCGACCACCACTTCCTCTCTTTCTCTCTTATTTTTTTTTTTCTCTTCTCTTTCTCTCTTTGGGGTTTCGGCTGCTAAAGGGGACGAGAGGCTGAGGAGAAATTTTGCAAGAGTTTTGGTAAGGTCACACAAAAATGCTCAAAAACCACCCCCCATCACCTATTTATAGGTGAAAAATAAATTTCTTTTTGAATTTATTTTTATTTCCAAAATTGCATATGAGTCCTGGTGAGCAAAATATTTGCCCAAAAACCCTTAAAGTGGCCGGCCATTAGGGAGACTTGGGGGCCAAGTTACCTAATTCTTTCCCAATTTTCTAAAAATCCAATAATTCATGTATTTATTCATTGATGAGGTGTCCCCCCTTTTGGGCCTTGTTTGGCTTTCCTCCTTGAATGCAGTCTATTTTCATACTAACACAGATATTACAAATACTGTTTTTACTAATAACAGTACTGTCTTACTGAACAGCAGTCTAGAATTTATCTGCGTTTTATTGGACTGTATAAAAACTTTTCTTATAACTTAAAGCTATTTAGTCCTTATTGTTCTAAATAATGTGCTTGATTTTTCTATAGTGGTCTTGAACCTTATTCTTACTATTTTATCTGTGATGACGGTTTTTTGCAGTATAATTCCTATATTGCTTGCTATCTTGCAGTACCGTCATTTCTATATCTTTGACTTTTCTTGATCAAACTTTGATCAATATAAAAGCATAAATTTTATTCTACCTTTTTATTCAAAAGGTCTTATGCTTATTATTGAGTCTTATAAACTATAAGAACTCACACAAAAATCTGATAAAAATCAGATCAAACATTTCATAAGTACTTACATAGTACATCCTAAATTCCTTAAAAAAGAAATCGTAATTTCATTAAACGTTGGCTATTACACTTGTAACTATAGACTATCTCACAAAATGGATAGAAGTGGAACCCCTGGCTTAGCAAACGGAGGTTAAGTGCACCAACTTCTTATGTAAGAACATCATTTGTAGGTTTAGGCGCCGTATACCGTAATCATGGACAATGGGAACAGTCCGACAACCCAAGCTTCATCGCTCTCTGTGAACAATTCGGGATCAAGAAAAACTTCTCTTCCTTGGGGTACCCTCAGAGTAATGGGTAGGCTGAGACCGTTAACAAGACCATAAAAGAGAACTTGTAAAAGAAGCTGGATAAACATAAAGGGACCTAGATTGAAAAACTGTCCACAGTTGTTTGGCTTATTGGACTACTAACCACACTACAACTAAGGAAACCCCGTTCGCCATGGCCTTTGGTTTAGAGGCATCATACCAACCAGAATGGACTAACCAAGTTATCGAGTAGAGAATTATGACGAGGAAAACAATGCTGAACAGATGATGGTTGAACTCGATCTGGTTGAACAAAAGAGATAACAAGCCTTAAATCGCACCACCGCCCGTAACCATATGGTAGCAAAGGACTTTCAAGGTTGGAGACCTAGTCCTCAAGAAAGTTCTGGTCCAAAAGCTTGGGTTGGGTTCTTTTAGCCCCAAGTGGGAAGGACCATTCAAGGTCATCGACATTGTGCGATCAGGGACATATCAACTAGCCAGCCAAGATGGGATGGTCTTCGGTCACCCTTGGAACGCCAATCACCTCAAGCATTTTTATCAGTAGTTATCCCATTTCTCAAAGTTATGTATTAGTTAATTATCTCAAAGAAAAGAAGTCTTTTTTGATTGTCTCTATTCGTTGCTTTAATTCATTATATCCCAGAGAAATTAACATGGTCTGCTCCAGCAGCCCACATCGTTCTCGAGGTCCAAGGACGACCAAGAGAAGAAACGGGGTTCTGGCGTCGGGATACCGACTAGAGTATGAATAGAGGGATTATTTAGGAGACACCCGACCTGGTCTGCCTCAGTAGACCACATCGTTCCCACGTTCCAGTGACAGTCGGGAGAAGAAAAGGGGTTCCTGTGCTGGGACGCCAACTAGAGTATGACTTGAGAGATTATTTAAAAAAAAAAACTTCGAGCCAACTAAAGGAGGCATCCGAGCAGGTCTACCCAACCTGGTCTGCTCTGACAGACCATATCGTTCCTGGGGTCTAAGGATCATTGGTAGAAGAAACAGAGTTCCCGTGTTGGTTTTCGACCAGAGTATGACTTAAGGGATTATTTAAAACAAAAACCCCAAGCCAACCACAGGAGGTATCCGAGCAGGTCCACCCGACCTGGTCTGCTCTAGCAGACCACATCGTTTCCACGGTCTAAGGATCGCCAGGAGAAGAAATGGGGTTCCCGCATTGGGATGCCGACCAAAGTATGACTTGAGGGGTTATTTAAAACAAAACCCCCCAAGCCAACCACATGAGACATCGGAGCAAGTCCACACGACTTGGTCTACTTCGGCAAACCACATCATTCCTGCGGTCCAAGGACTGTCGGAAGAAAAAATGGGGTTTTTATGCCGGGATGCTAACTAAAGTATGACTTGAGGGGTTATTTAAAACAAAAACTTTTAAGCCAACTACAGGACGCACCCGAGCAGGTCCACCTGACCTGGTCTGCTTTGGTAGACCACATCATTCCCGGGGTCCACGGACGGTCGGGAGAAGAAACGTTCCCTCGCTCAGACGCCACCAGAACTGGTCCACCCGACTACGTCTAGACTATACAAGTTTATATAAAATCTCCAAGTTTAGGGGAGATACTATATGCACACGTGCACTATGTGCACCAAAACCAAATATATATATATAACCAATAAATAATAAGAGAACAAAAGAGAGAAGAAAAGAGGAGAATTTCATTGATGAAAAGTAGAGGGGTACAATTTGGACACCCCTGAGCCAAAAAAGAAGAAGGAGAATTTCATTGATGAAAAGCAAGTCGTTTACTGCTCGGATGGAGGGTCCGTCAGTGTGTCAGCCTGTTCGGTCACCCTTGGCTCAGTAACGACTTCTAACTATTTGACCATCATCACGTTCTCCTCGGCCACCCTGATGTCCCCGGCCATCTCGCCCTCCTCATTGTTGCAGATGACCTCACCACTGCCAACTTAGGTCTCCCTAGAGATCTAGGGCATAAAAAACCAGTCCAACCGGGTTAAATTAAGGTTGGCCAAGGTGAAACTAGTCTTCATATCTCTCATGCCTTCCTTGTATTATTCGAGGAACCGAACTTCAAACTTAAAAGAGTTCTCGTAAAAGGTGACCGTTTGCTTGCGGGCCTGATTGAGAGTGGCAACAAACACCTTCTAGAGGTAGCGGGAGTGCTTGGATCGCACCATGGCCAACTCATTCTCGACCTTCTTCTTTGCCTCTTCGGCTTTCAGTGCGCACTCCTTCGTTTTCTTAGCCTTTTTGGTTGCAACCTTCTCGGCGTCCCTCCATTTCTTTACGTCAGTGACCAGCCCAACCACATTTTCATCCATGTGGAGAGAATGACTCCGCACCGTAGCGTTGCCAGGGAGCGTAAGGGAGACCACCTAAAGCGAAGAAAGTCACAACCTGGTCGGAATAAAAAAAAACAAAAAAAGTGACCGGGGAAGGTACCTTGACAAGCTTCTAAATCATGTCCTCGCTAGTCCGAATGTAGTTGGAGCGCCTGGAGGACTCAGTAACTTCAGAAGTTAAGCAACAATCGAACTTAGCAACGATCGTCATTTGGACATAGGACTTCCTCCTAATCGGCGCTGCCCCAGTCACAGACACTGGTGGATCCCAAGACCTCTAGTCGTCCCGCCTGGTTTTGGCAGGGGGGGTCGGTTAAACCTGGCTGCTCCTCTCGAATTAGCCCGGGCCTAGCTACTGGAGAGTTGACTCCGCTCATCGAGCCAGACCCTTAACCCCCTGATTGAATCTTGTTGCCGTTGTTCTCTTTCCCAAACTTACCTTGCATCCACGCAGCCATATCCTGTTCATTTGAACACTTAGATCCCCGTTGCCTTTGGTGGGCCATTGTCAGTTCTGCAAGTAAACAAGACAAGTTAAAATCTGGTCGGGCCACATCCTAACGAAGGCTACGGATGGAGGTGACCTATGATCCGAAGACCATGTGCAAGATAGAACTATCGGATCACTTCGTCTAGGTCCTTGTCGGCTATCCTCGGGCACCACTCTCCAAGGGAGGAACTGTCAGACTACAGACCACATGTTGAATCGGTCGGTACTCCCTAGGGAACCCCAGATAGGCTAGTTAATGTAATGGCCCCGTCAGCCACGACCATTGTCCGAGCATTACAGTGGACAGAAGGTTGGGCATTGAGACCACGACAGTCACGGTCTTCTCCTCTGATCGGCATGGTTGGGACTGGTCGATCAGAAAGTTGAATGTTGAGGACGAATCGAACAAGTTGTACTTCGCCAAATTTTTGCAAAAGTA
This sequence comes from Ficus erecta, assembly GCA_008635985.1. Lineage (NCBI taxonomy): Eukaryota > Viridiplantae > Streptophyta > Magnoliopsida > Rosales > Moraceae > Ficus > Ficus erecta. The sequence continues at coordinate 665,475 of BKCH01001387.1, forward strand.
ACTAATCCTTTTAATAATCTCTACAGTTCATGATTGATCAAAATTAAGATGTTTTGAAGAATTTAAATGGATTCTTAATTCATTTTTTTACTCTACCAAACAATCATACATGTCAATTTCCTTATATTAATTCCTTCACTCCTTTCCATTCTTTCATTTTTCTCTCCTACCAAACACATCCTCCTGTTTGAGTCCACTTTCTCCATTGGCAATTTCCAATATTATTCACTTTTTAGGACTTGGAAAGAGACATTGCCTTTTCTGGTCAACCCCCGCCCCAAAAGTCACGGTATCATTGTCCACTCACATGCCACACGTCATTTATTTTTTTCCCCCCGAAATGAGCCACACATGCTTAGTTCTTGCATGCACAAAACTGAAAAGTGACAAAATCTTCAGTGTTTAATTTATTTATTTTAATAGTTAAGTGTCCAACTATACCTGTGTACGCGTAGAGTGTTTTTGAGTAAGTGGAGTGAAAGTTTGTGAGCGTAGACTTGTGACCAATTAATAGTAAAGTGTGTGAGTGAGAGATTATGGTGTGGTAGTCGTGTGGTCTTTTGTAATCCGAATCTTGTTTGGTGTGTCATTATTATTTCTTTAAGCATAATAAAAAATATAAAAAATTACTCCACGTGTTATATTCAACATTATTTAAGATGCGTTCCCTATTGGGGAGACGGGGACATAGTTATAAGGGAGAATGACCAAAATGACATAATCATATGTTGGAATTAAAAATTATGGCATAATCTTTGATCTAGTAAAATTATAGCATATTTTTAAGTGTTTGTTCCTGAAATTCCAAAAACACCCTTTTCTCTTCTCCCACTTGGCCCGCCGTCGTCTCCCGTCGAAGCTCGGTCGCCATCGTCGCCGGCCAACCCAACGTAGCTCCAGTAGATCGGACTGATACCCAGGGAACGATGGAGAGGGAGACCAGTCTCTCTGAAGTCGTCGTCAAAAAAGAAATCCGATGGAAGTCGCGATCTCATCGAATTGTCGCGAGATTCTCCAGCCAATAATGGAGGGGTTTCAACCTGGCAAAAAAAAAAAAAACCAACATTTGCGGAATTGAGTTTCGCGACGGCGGCTAATCGGAACTGAGTGAAGTTCGGGAGGGGAGGAACTTCGTGCGTCGGGATTCATAGGCATTCTATGGCAACGGCTGGGCTTCATCCTCTCCAGCAACGGCTGGGATTCAGCTTCGCGTTCTCCATGCCGTCACGATCTGGTTCTCCGCGCCGCCGTCTGGCTCTGATTCTCGTTTTTGCTATAATCTTTCCACCGTCGCCGGCGCTGGTCCTCTCCGGTCAACGAGGAGAGAGAGAAGTGAGAGAGGGAAAAGGGAAAATGTACATGTGAAAAGAAAAATGAGCAAAATTGGAATAAATTAAAATATGAAATTGAAATATGCTATAATCTACATCATTTTAAAAATATACTATAATTTTTATTAATACCTTTTAAATATGTTATATGGTATAATTACTGTTAAAAAAATACATAAATATAGAATCATATAAATAAATATAATAACATAAACTAAATAAAAAGAATAATCATATAAAAAACTACATATAATCATTTTCAAATACTAAGAGTTTTCAGATACTAAGAGAAAAGAAAAAAAAAGCTCAAAACATAAATGAATTAAAAATTTTAAAATACATATTTTAACAGTTGTTGGTTTTTTAAGTGACTTTTTTTTTTATTTCACTTGAATTCTTCATTAAAAGTTTTCATGTAGCTATAAAATTTTTTAAGAAAAGAAATTGATGAAGAATAATTTAAAGTTTATAAAATGAACATTGAGTTTAGAACAATTTAGAATAAATTCTTAAAATTTTTTAATTTGTTTTAAACATTTTTTCTATTTATGGTTAATGTGGTGTTTGTTGTTTTAATTATTTTATAAAAAAAAATATTTTCATTTATATGTATGTGGGAGTAAGAGCATTATATAGGCCTTGTTTGGCAAAAAGTTTAGTTTAAACTAAACTGTACTCTTTTCATCATGTTTTTTGTCTTTTTCCCCAAAAAGTTGTTTGTCTTTTCTGAAAATTCAAAAAAATTCAAAAAAATTTACTATTTAAACTTACAAATCTTAACTCAAACTTATACACCAAACACCCCCTTAATGATTTTAAGGTAATTTTCTTGTAGGGGTAAAAATACATTAAAAATTTTTATTGACTTTATAGGGATATTTATTGATATTGTTGGTAAAAATAAAATCTCCCTAAAATATAAAGAATTATTAATTTAAAAGAGGTCAAGACTAATTTATACACATAATTATTATATTAAATTTAAAAAAAAAAAAACCCCCCACTATATTAATTAAAAAAAAAAAGCCTAGGGGGTGGTGACTTCACCGGCTCTGTACCATGGGCAACAGACAGAGATGAGTGCAATCTGGAGAGAAAGGGGGATAAAATTGGAAATACAATACTTAATTTAACGAGAAAAATAAAAATCACTGTAATTTATCACATTTTAAAAATCTGCTATAAATTTTATTGGTACATACAAAATATGTCATTTGTTATAACTTCTCTAGTGATAATAAGCTCACAAACTGGTAGCTTTGTCTCCATTGCACTTATTTTTTTTTTAATAATTAATTAACCGCGCATTATTTTTTAACACCGTGATCAAGACATCACCATCAGATAGGCAGGTTCCACTACAATTGTGTCTGTAATATCCTTTTATATATATACACGCATATATATATATATATATATATATAGACGCGCTAGGTCAAAGTCAACACATAAAACAGAAACAACACAACTCTTTCTCTCTTTCTTCCACCACACTTCCTCCGTAACCAAACTACATATATATACACAGCAGGCTTCACTTCAGAACTCACTCACACAAAATCTTTTATCAACAAAACCCAGGTAGATATATATTTCGTTTAACTAATTACAATCAAATTCACGCATTTCTTGCTGAAACCATATATATATATATATATATAGACATATAAATGGCGAAGTGCTATAACTACCCAGCACGAACTCTAGAAATCACAGTCTTATCAGGTGAAGATCTCCGGCTGGATAGAAGAAGCATCAAGAAGAACGCGTACGTCGTCGTCCGATCCGAATCGGAGAGTTTTCGAGCGACGGAGATGGACAACGGAGAAGGCGGAAGCTGCCCAAACTGGAACGAGAGGCTCGTCCTCGACATGCCGCTCCACGCCCAGGCCGTGACTCTGGAGGTGCACTGCAAGACCGCCTTTGGCGACAGAATTGTCGGCTCGGCGTCGGTTCCGGTGTCCGACATTGCTGGCGGGTACGTGCCGGACACTTTCCTGCACTTCTTGAGCTACAGATTGAGGGACTCAAGGGGCCAGAGAAATGGGGTTATTAATATTTCTGTGAGAACGAAGGTGGCGGCGCCGGAGTACACGTGCTCGGCGTCCGTGTCGGCGCCGGAGAAGATGACGGTGGGAGTGCCTGTGGGGAAGGGTAAGTGTGGGGATGTTGTGACTGGGGTTCCTGTTTGGTGTGCGTATCAAGGGAACTTTTAAAAGGAAGCTTCCTAGCTAGTGTACTATTATTTATTTATTTTTTTTTTAATGACCAACATGATTCGAAGTCCAAAATGTGCAAAATATACGAGGAAACTGCAAGTCCTAAAAAAGAATTAGGCTCCATTCGGTACCACCCTTAGAATTGTAATATTTCAGTTTGACACATTTAAATCATAGGAATTAAAAAGAAAAAAGCTTAACCATATAGATTTTTTTTTTAAAAAAATGAAATGGAAGGATTCGAGCGCTGCACTAAATAAAATATGATATTACTGTTAGATTATACCTGTATCCGCACATAGATTTTTGAGTTTTTGTGTTTTATGCTCAAAATTTGTATATATTTGTTCCTTTGGTTTTGGAAATTAAATTTGAATAATAAGAGAGAAATTACTGCATAAAAGTTTTTAAATTATATACAAAAAGTATTTCGAAAAAGCGTCTCATATCACACATTTAAACTTAATTAAAAAAAATAAAAGTAAAAATTAGTAAATGGTTCTAATCAATACCTGCATATTAATGCTCCTTGAAAAAAAAAATGTAGGATGGATATGCGGGCGTTTATTAATAATTTATTATTATTATTTGAGCAATTACACTAAATGACATTAAAAGTGGAATTGGAAAAGGTAAGTTTTTAAAGATATATTATATTTTATAATTACTGTGTAATTATCGTAATAATTGTTAAATTAAAAATTACGTAATAATTAGTATAATGACGGAAAGTTTTTCTAATTGTAAAATATATTAAAATATTTTATTATTTTTCAATATCAATAAATAAGACAATGATGTATATTTAATATCTAAACTTTCCAAATTTTCCTAGTTATTAAAAACAGAACGATGACAGAAGAAATCGATGGTGCAAAACCCCACAAACTAATAGAACGGTAGATTTCATGATATAACATCTTCAGAGCTCACATTTTATAGTTTGGTGATGATACTCTCAATTTTGACAACTAAAGATATACATATAACTGTGGATAAATTAAAATTCATTAACAAATGCACTCGATTAAATTTTATTTAAACAAGTTATGAATTGTAGCCAAATGTGCTTTTAGACCCCTTTTCATTCATTAATTATTATTTTATTTTCTATGAGCTCTTGGACTTAACGTGCACGTGTTACGTGTTCCCTATTTGGCGTCATAACCAAAACCTACCCATAAGCAATTTGGAAGCTTCGTCTCCATTTGCTTTTAAATTTGGCAATAATTAACCACGCGTTTATTGTAGAAACATAAATACGTCACCTGCTAGACAGCTTCCGATCCACTAGAATTGTTTCCGCTTGCTTTATGGAAAAAGGTTTAAGTTGGATCAAGGAGTAGAGTCAATTTATTGTTTTAACAGATATATATATATATATATATATTTGAAGATAAAGTTTTTAAATTATTTATATATAAATAATTATTATTTTTTGGTGAAATAAAAATGTAAAATTATTAGAGGTAAATTGGAAAAAAATTAAAAAAATAAATAAAAGTTTAATGGACGCGAAAACTCTCACTTGATTATGAATGACTGTTTGGATTATATGTTGTATTTGAATATTCATTTAAGCTGAATATTGCATATTTAAATATAGAATGTGAATTGTAAATTTAAATTAATGCCTATTTTGATATTTTTTTTAAATGTAACATTTGAATAGCATAAAGATAGAAAAAAATAAGTGTAGCACGGGTTTTTAAAAAATGAAAATTTTGAATTTGAATTATTATGAAATAGTGAAAATATTTAAATTTAATTGAATCTTTCGTTATCAACCGAATACACATTATGTTGGAGTTAAATATTACTTATAAGAGATGATAATCCAAACACAAAACTTACAGTAAATATATCATTTTCAAAAATATATATTTTTGATAAATAACATATTTTAGAATATTAAAATAGTTATAGTACATAAAACATTTAAAAATAATTATAGATATAGTCTAACAGTAATCTCATAACTGACTCTATCATAAGATGTAGAGTTCGTTCTCTAACCAAAATTCAAGAAAATAAAATAAAACAAAACAAAACATTTAAAAAATATTAATAAAATAATTTCACTGTAACTATATTTTCTGAATAAATTTTACTACCATAAACATGTTATTTCTCTCAAACATTTTTTAAAAATAATATTTTTCATAACTGTGTTTTATTGAAACACTATTTACATCTACATAGGAATTCAACTGAACAGGGTCGAATCTTTATTATCACTCATATCAGGTTGCTTTTCGTTTGTAGACCCCATCATTTTTTATGTAATTGGAGAATCTTCCTGTTATTCTTTCTTTATGTATGACTAGTGGTAGCACGTGCTCCGCACATGCCATATATATTTGAAAAAAACAATTTGACAAATCATATAAAAAACAATTATGAGGTATTATATTATTAATATTATTATATATATCTACATTCAACTAGATGTTTATCTTAATAGTAACGTGTCACTCTTTCAGTTATTTGATTTTATTTTATTTTTGACTCGGTTATTTCTTTTTTTCCTTGGTTATTTCCGTTTTAGTTCGCTTTTCAATTATAAATAATGATGAGAAAATATGGTGTCAAGAGAATGGGATTAAAAAAATTTTAGTTAGATTAGTTAAAAACAAATTAATTTTTTTAAGGTAGTGACAAATGTCAAAAAGAGAAATGAATTAGAAAGTTTTTAGTTGGATTAGTTTTTAAAGTGATGATAAATATCAAAAGAGAAATGAGTTAAAAAAAAATTTAGTTAGATTAATTAAAACCAAACTAATTTTTTCTTAGATGATGACAAGTGTCAACAAAACAAAAAAAAAAAGGGTTACAAAATTTTTTTCGTTCAATTGATTCTTATATACATAGAGGGTCCATTTGATGAATGAGTTTGAGTTGAAAATTTTAAATTCTAACAGTAAATTAAAGTTGAATTTTCAAAAAAGATAAAAATTTTTTGAGAAAAAAATAAAAATTAAGATAAAATTTTTGAGTTTGAATTTGTTTACCAAATAAAGCAATAGTAAGATAACTCAGCTCGCTACTCTCCAAAAGCATTTTCTATGGTCCACGTTTCCACAAAGTCGACACCGCACCAGAAACCACGCATATCTTTCTCTCTTTTCTAGTTTCTTCCATCACACTTACTCGCCAACCAAACTTATAAATATATATCTGCTACTGGTACATCTGGAAAGTGGAAACATTACAAGCTCAGAAAGTGCCCACTACAACACGTTACTGTAAACCAGTTTTTACACTGCTCAATCACATCCATGTTCCTGTGGAACTAGATTAATTTCCACATTTGCTGCCCGCGTTGACTTCAAAAGCTACAGCTTCAGGTTTGGTCTTCACTTCTATCGCTCTATCACCTGCACGGCTGCACGGCATCCTGAGCTCGCCATTTGTCGCTAGCTGCAGCAACAATTTCGTCCTCAAACTGCAACAACTGACAGCCCTAGTCCCCACGTCAACACCGCACCACATCCGGATACAAGCCTATCGCTATATATATATATATATATATATGCACGGGACCACAGCAGGCTTCACTTCAGAAGTCACTCGCACAATATCTTCTCTGACAAATGCCCCTGTTGCTAATTGATATATTAGGTTTAACTAATTACAATCAAATTCACTCATTTGGCGAAAGTTGGATGGTTGGGACTGCAAAAGTAACTAATTAATATGAAATTAATTGCATGGTTGGGACTGGTCGATCAGAAAGTTGGATGTTGAGGACGAATCGAACAAGTTGTACTTCGCCAAATTTTTGTTCGTCAGTAATCGGTTCTGGTTTGCTCGGGGTCTGTCTTTTCCCGGAGCTTCTCAATTGTCTCCCGGTTAGAGGATACAGTGTGGGGCTCTCAGGTCCACACATAACCCCTTCGGAAGGTAAAGGAGACACGCTTCCCTGACGGCACTTGATAGTAATCGCTTAGACCAAACAACCACTTGCCTATCAAGTAAAACTACAAATGTCTGTAGTTCTTATATGAGTTCGGGCAGCTAGCGATGAATGTCCCCTAGTAGCCTTCGAAGTAATATGACCCAGTCACGAAGAGAGCTGTCGTCATCCGATAAAGATTCTGTAACACACTAAACGGCAGCTCCGCGCAAAAGTACTTTGCCCAGAGAATGAAGCAGCTAATCAGTATCTGGTAAACGTTGGCGTTCAGCAGCATAGGAGCTACGTTAAGTCTCCGAAGCGTCCACCTCAGAAAGGGGTGGAAGGACAAACAGAGGCTAGTTCAAAAGAACTCTGCTGACAACGTAACATGACCGGGCGAAGGACGAGAAGGCAGGTTGTCCGAACTAGGCAGATCAACTAGATGTCCTCCAGGATCTTGAATTCTTCTCGTAGCAACCCCAAGTACTCAAAGGTAACCGCCGTAGTGAAATAGTCCACCGTGTAAACAGGGCGGCCCCTAGCACAATCGACCATCTCCATATCCGCCATCCGATAGACTAGGATGCCATTGATTCAGATCGGACGACTCTGACCATGCTGGTTGGCCTGGATAGGTTCACCCAAAGGGGCCGCACTCCCTGAGCTCTCAAATTCTTCGTCTAAACCCCACTTTGGACTAGATGTACTATGTTGCCTGGCTGCTCTGGTCGTCCTCTTCCCCAGTCATGTCTGCCACCTGCGAACCTGTTCGCGTCCTTAGTTGCTCGGAGGCCTGCACATCGCTCAACTCGTCCATGAAAGAACGATCGGGGATAGTGATCGGACCTAATTCTAGTATCTGCCTCAGTTGCTGAACACCTTCTCTGTTGGGAATGCCCCAAAATTGAAAGACATTTGAATTGTATTTCATTTATTTTGAAATAATTAATAAAATATATTTGAGGTTTTTTCATTACATATTTACTATATTGTCATCATCTAGATTTACAAGTTAAAGTAAATGTAAGCAAATATGGCTCATTGACTACTAGGTGTTTAAACTGTTTAGAATGTTACATGCAATATATTTTTGTGTGTGAGAAGACAATGTTTTAAAGTAAGTAATCTAAATCTACCATATGTAGTCTATAGGATTAGAGTGAGCATCTAACTCACATGAAGACTATTATATTGTCTAAAGCCAATTGGAGAGATGGTTTGTCTTGACCATCTGGAGTGAGTTGACTCCCAAGTAGAGACATAGATATAATGCCTAGTGGTGGTGATATATTAGACTGGACCAAAGTGTAATTAATCTATAAGTCCGCTTGATTAGATTAATTCACTTTTGATGTTCATTATGCAATAACCTTAATCATGAGTAAGTAAATGACATTATATTTATCACTTGTGTACTTTGAAGTTTCATAGGCTAAAGCGTCTCGGAGTAGTAAGCTAATAGACCGGTTCGTTGGGTACATAACTTATATTTGATGTGAGCTTTGCTTATAGATATGGAATCATAGCTCTCATGAAGAGTAAATGTTACCTCTTAAACGACATTATACATGATGTGAAAATGAACTAGGCCTCGGGTCATTTGCTGGGCAAATGACTAATTATTCACTTTGGGTAAATAATCATTTTCCTATTGGATGTATAATAGATCTTAAAGATAGCATGGTCAAAAGATTGAACGGATTTTGACTTTAAGTTGATTATAGATATCATATGAGGATGTTGTATATATGACAAGGTCATTGGATTGCGTCTACACACTAGCTTACGTAATACGATATATAATTGGGAATGCATTTTTAGGTTTATAGTGGTGTGATTCTGATACTAATAATTGTGTAATTAATTTATTTAGTATATAGTAATTAAGTATATGTAACGCCCCAAATACTACCTAATAATAACGTTAGAAAATTAACATTAGAATTAACATGGATAGTGTGATGAGATATCAATTTCTTAATTATAATATTATATTGAGTATTTTTCACAGGTGACGCGACGAGGACTCGATGTACTAGAACAAAGTTCATGTTAAATTGATGAATTTTAATGATAATTTGATAATTTTGTGTGATAGTTTAATTAAAAAAATATTTTTAATATAAGAATGTTACGTAATATTATCTATATGTGTAGTATGATGTATATAGTTATATACATATATGTATATATCATCTATAAATGGCAAAAAAAAAAAAAAAAAAGGAAAGTATGTTATCCGAAAAAGACCAATTTTATATGATGTTAATTTCCAACTCAATTATGAACCTTTAAATGTCAAAAAAAGTATTTCTGTAAGTTAGATAAACTTATAGAGCTTTTCATAAGAAATTATAACCAGTATACTATCCGGATACCTACTAGTCACCAACCAGTTTATTGTGTGCGATTGTATGTGCGAAAATTCTAGAATTTAACTTAGTTGCTTCCTTTTTCCTCCCACACATTTTCACACCCTAATGACAGCCATTCCCCACCTATTAAGAGACAATTAAACCAAAGAATTCAGTCCCAATTAATTCCAAAATTTATTTGGGATTAAATTACTCACAATTTATTTTGTAATATTCAAAATTTTCCTTTTTACATGCTCTCTCTCTCTCTCACTTCCATAGTCTCCCTATCCCTATCCCCATCATTCTCATTCTCTTTCTCTGCTCTTTCTACCACGTTCACACACACAAATAGAGGGGAAAAGAAATCCACCAAACCTCCAAATTCTTTCAAGCCAAAATCAAAGAATTTCAAGGTATGTTTTGATATTGTTTGATGATGATGATGATTTTTGTTATTGTTTTGGTTTGGGATCCTTCGAGGGACTAGATGATTTTCTCGATGAGTTTCTTCATATTAGTTTGAGGAAAGGATGAGAAATATCTATTTAAATGATGATTGGGGGACGCTTAATGATTCATTGACGATGATTGATTGTATTTTATCAACAAGATGATTTTAGGGTTTTTGATTTCTTAATTCATGATTTTGTTGGTATGGTAATTTAATACTTTATATGTTAGAAACATATCTTATGGCTGTTTTGGTGTGTATGAATCATGTACATTGTGGTGATAATTTTTATATTTTTAATGATTTTCCGATTTGACCATTGCTACTGTAATTTTCAAATTTTTAACAAATTGTAAACAGACTCCATTTTTAACAAATTTTCCGATTTTATATTTTTACGAATAAGTTTTCCAAACTGTTTTTAAGGGTGTAAACAGACTCCATTTTTAACAAATTTGGTATTGTTGGAAAGCCCTGGATATCCATTTTCATATCATTTTGGAGATATGTGTGAATTTTTATGATTTTTCAAAGAAGCAGAGGTCGGACTGTCAGATTCTGTAAAATTTTAGTGATTAGTTTTCAAAACTATTTTTGAGATCCAAACAGTCTTAGATTATTACCAATGTCTACTTTTTCAAGTTCTAAGAAATTTTATAATTTTTCTTCTTCCTATATAATTATTCGTATTTTATACTTTATTTTATTTTATTAATAACTAAACATGTGTATTGCATGTGTCTAAACTAGTAATATATAAAAGAGAAAAAATTAGAAATATGAGTATTATAAGGAAAAGTTGTAAATCTCTCAAAGGATTATCTCCAACGAAAAGGAAATAATACAAATGGTGATAAAAATAATAATAAACATTAACAACTGACTAAACATATTACGAGAATTATAACTGAAAATAAAACTTATGAAGAAGATGAATAAATTCAAGAGGATGAAGAGTAGTTAAGAAGTAAAGACAAAAAAGTAGTCATTATAAAACCGTTGCAAATGAAGAAAATTTCAATTTTATACCACTGAATGATGTAGGAAAGTAAGCAATTAGCAACAATAATATTAATACACACTACTACAAAAAGTGGATTCCACGACGACACTTCCACAACCGTTTTTAAAAAAACCGTCGTGGAAAATGCGTAAAAACACGGAACAGCTTTGAGTTTCCGAAAACCATCGTGGAATCACCTTACTTCCACGACGGTTTTTAATAACCGTCGTGGAAGCAACCCGCTTCCACGACGGTTTCTAAAAATTTTTTTTGGCCAAAAAATCGTCATGGTAGGTCCAAAAAACAATTTTCACCTACCATGACGATTTTTGGAAAAAACTGTCGTGGTATGTCATTTTTTTTTTTTTGAAATTTTCAACCTACGACGACGGTTTTTGGAAAAAACCGTCGTGGTAGGTATGAATGTGGGAATTTTGAAAATTTTTGAAGTTGTTCAACTTTTTGGAGCGTATATTAAAACCCAAAAAAATACCTTCTTTCCCACCCCATTACACTCCAAGCCTTTTTCACTCTCTAATACAAACTCTAACTCCAAACCCAAAGCTGCCCATATCCTCCCTCCATTTATCGCTCTCCGCTCCCTCTCTACATTCTCGCCGCCATTCCTCTCTCTCTCTCTCTCTAACTCCAAACCTTTTTCCCTCTCTCTCTAGCCGCCATTCCTCCCTCTCTCACTAACTCCGCCCGTACCCACGCTTGACAATCCGGTAAGTTGAAAAGTATCTTGCTTGGGTAAGGTATGGATTTGGGAATTTTCTGTCCAAAATGTTGATTTTGTTGATTGGGGTTGTTGATTGTGAAATTTCCGTCCAAAATGTCAAAAATCCACAATGTTCCTTCCAAAATGTTGATTTGGTTGATTGTTAATTTGGGAATTTTCTGTAGAAAATTGTCCAAAATCCGTCCTTTCGGTGATTGTTGATTGTCGTTGTGATTTAGATTGTTTTAAAATTGATTGGATAAGACACGGATTTGGGAATTTTCCAGAAAAAATGTTGATTTTGTGAGTTAAATTTTCCGGATTTGCCACCCGTGGGAAATGAAATCAATTCGAAATTTTTTTTTCGGCGGACCCTACCACGACGGTTTTTTTGCGTAGAACCGTCATGGTATGTTCTTAAATGTCCACATTTAGGTCATATTTTTTGCCTATTCCACGACGGATAAAAAACTGTCGCGGAATCTAAAAAGATTCCATGACCCTGAATTCCACGACGGTTAAAAAACCGTCGTGGAAATATTACCACGACGGTTTTTAATCATCGTGGTATCCACATACTATACTAGTGGCATATATGTATGAATATCAATTTAAACACGAAAAAAAAAACTCGGTTAATCTTTGTAATGGTGTATATGCATTTAAAAATAATAATAAGTAATTATAATAAACTGGTGGCTGAACTGTCCATATTGAACAATAATAAGAATATTAGTATAATTTGTAGGTTGAATTTTTTTTTTCCCCTTCTCTCAAGCATCAATAGAAGTTAGATTAGTGAAGTTAGATACCAACAATAATATTAGTAAGAGACAAGAAAAGAAACTTCTCGTTGTCACACCACAGAACTATAAATATATAGGTGGCAGAGCTTCCTTAATATATAGTAATAGTGTTACACGACTATAAACTAAATGAGTATAAAAATATGCCCCCTTTTTTTTTTTGTTGAGCTAATATAGGTAGAAATTCGTGATAAAACTGGAGTGTTCATGCTTAAAACGAGCTATAAGTAATAAGATTGATATGGAAGACAACAGAGAGCTTTAGAGAAAGAAACTAGAGCGAAAGAGAGAGTTCAATCAATTCTAAAGTAAAATCTGAAGTACATCTTGTTAGATCTTTCGTATTTGTAATGAAGATTGGGATACTATATGCAACTGTTGTGTTTTTTTAACCCAGTATATCATTATTTATTACTATTTCTACAACAACTCACTATTCATCACAGCATGCATGGAAGCTCGTCATTTGTTTTTTCAACAATTATTCACATGCCCCAAGACCCGTCGACTCTATTATTGTTTTTGAAGTAGTCATTTTTCCTTTATGAAATTGAATGGCATCAATTTTCCACTCAATAAAATTCTTTTTCTTACTAAATCAATTATCTTTTCACCGTTGACAACAGTAAACACTTCCCTTCTTAACACTTCTTAAACATGGCAATGATCACTTATATCCCCAACTGAAGACACTATACAATTTTTCATCTATTTCTCTCTAAGAACCTTACCATTCAAGCCAAAAAAAAAAAAAAAAAAAACTTTGTTTCTGTTGTCTTACTTATTTTTACTTTTATTGTTTCACTTTCCTCATTATCTTTTTCTTTCTTCATTTCTATCAAACATTTGATTATTCCTCAAAATTAATTACTAATAACTGACGATCATGCATATCAAGATATGCAAATTTAAGTTCAGTAATTAAATATTATAGAAATCAATGAACTTTTATTTATTTATTTATTATTTATTTTTTGTTAGAAGACTAAGTTTATGTTTGAATATTGAATAATAAATATTTGTACTGGTAAATAATAAATTTATTAAGTAAATGAAAAATTTACTAGTAAATAATGAATTTACTTGGTAAAAAATATATTTACAAGATATATAAAAATATTTACTTACTATTTACTGCATTTTAATTTGAAAATTTTAAAAATATATTATTTTTTTAGGGAAAAAAATATTATTTACTTTAATTACTTTTAAATACTTTTTTTCCCTTTACTTTATTTATTTATAAACGGGTAAATCTACAGTAAAACTCTTTTTATTAACCGTATCGATAGAGCTCATTTTTTAAAACCGTTCAGATGTAATCAAACGGATGAGATGTTGTTTATATATGGTAATTATTATGTACTTTATCTTGCAGTAGTATTTGACTAAAAATTTAAAAATAATATTAAAAAAAGAATTTAAAAAAAATCCATCTTCATCGGTGGAAGGTTGGGGGGGGGGGGGGGGGGGGGGGGGGAAGACGGGCGAGGGGAGGTTTCCGTTGCTAGGTTCGAGAAGGAGGGAGGGACTAGGCTTGTCAGCATCGTGTGGTGCCTGGGCTCGAGCGATAAGGGGGGGGGGGGGGGGGGGGACTCGTTGGCATTGGGGGGCGGGAGGACTGGGCTGGTCAGCGTCAGAGGAGAAGGGGGGGGGGGGGGGGACTGGGTCCAAGCCGATGCGGGAAGGGAGGTGAGGCAGATCTGGCTTGGGGGAAGGGGGGTTCGTCGCCGACATCGGGGAAGGGGGTAGGTCATTTTTAAATTAAAAAAAAATTATTTAGTAATCTATATAATATAAGGTAAGGTGTATTATAATTATTATATACAAACAACATTTCGGCCGTTTGATTACATCTTAACGGTTTAAAAATGAGCTCTATTGATAGGGTATATAAAAGGGCTCTACCGTAGCCATTCATTTTATAAACTATTATTTCTTTTTTTTTTCCCTTTATTTATTTATTTTGAAGTACCCACTTTACTTCATTTAGATTTATAAAAAGGATAAGGCTATGGTAAAGCCATTTTTATATATCCTATCAGTAGAATTAATTTTTAAATCGTTAAGATGTAATCGAACGAATAAGATTCTACTTATGTATAATAGTTAGAATGCACCTTATCTCATACTAGTATAGACTAAAAAAATTAAAAAATAATATATAAAAAAATTAATTAAAAAAACTCCCCCTGTCTGATGCCAAGGAAGCCCCCCCCCAGCACCGACGAGCCTTGTCGCCCCCTGACCCTACGCCGACGACCCAGATCTGATTGGAGATTAGGGGGGGGGGGGGGGTGGTGGACCTAGGTCGTCGACTTGGGGGGTGGAGGCCACATGGCTCGTCAGCCGAGGGGGGCTGTCGATGTTCAGGGGGTTTCGTTGGCCTAAGGGAGTTTTTTTTTTTTAATTTATTTTTTATCTATTTTTTTTGTTAATTTTTTAGTCTATACTAATATGAAGTAAAATGCAATACAATTATTATGTACAAGTAACATTTCAACCGTTTGATAATATCTAAACTGTTTAAAACGGAGCTGTACTGATAGAATATATTAAATTAGCTTTATTGCAATATTACCCCATAAAAAATGCTATTTATTTTCCAAAAAAAAAAAAAAAAAATTTACTTCCGTAGTCATTAGGTGCTTCTCTGAACTCTGAAACCATTAAACATGGACTGCTCCATTGAAACGATATCGTCTTCTTCCTCATCTCCCGCAGAAATCCAGTGGGGAAACAAAGTCTCCGACAAGGTTTTCTCTCTCTACAACTCCCTCCCCAAGAAAGGGAAACCTCAGGGCCGCGAAGTCACTGTCTTAGCTGCATTTCTCCTTTCCTCTCCTCTTCAAGGTCCTTTTCCTCTAAACTCTCGCCCAACACTTCACTTTCCTGCGTTTTCTCGGGAAAATAATTCTCTGACAATTTTCCTTTCTCCTGAAAGCAGATTTGGAAGTCGTTGCGCTTGGAACTGGGACGAAATGCATCGGACAGTCGCGATTGAGCCCCTACGGCGATGTCGTCAACGACTCGCACGCCGAAATCGTCGCCCGAAGATCTTTATTGAGGTTTTTTTTTTTTTTTTTTTTTTTTTTTTTGTTTGCTTTCTTTGATGTTTTTGAATTTTGGTCGCTTTTGTTTATACTCGTCGCTTGGTACTTATGCGTATAAAAGATTTCAATGGAAGATATTTGCCTCTGTTGATGTTCTTTTACATGTGACTGTCTTGAATTATTTTTATTTTTATTTTTTTAATATAATTTTTTCGTCGTTTAGGGTTGAGAATCATTGCAAGTTTTTGTTCAAATTTTCCTTAGTTCTACTCTTAATTGTTAGTGATTGATTAGGATTAAATTGTTATTAAATATGGATTAGACGCCCTAATCTTGTCCTAACAAGAGGAAAAAAATCATACAATCATAAAAAAATTCAGAGTAGTTCACCATTAATGTAACACGTTGCGTCCACTTTTAGCTATTGCATAATTTCGCTCTAATAAAAAAAGAAGATTATAGAATAAAGGAAAACAAGCACACACGCAAAGTCGATCTGCGTCAGAATTTCATTTTTCATTTTGTTTTCGTCACTCATAGTGCAGCTTAAAAATCCTATTTTGAATTTTGTATTTATATTTATGTTTTTATTTTTCAAATCCATGATTTATGCTAGTAAATTTTTTTGTTTGGTTGAATTGTTTGCATTTAAATTTATTGCTTGGAAACTCGTAGTGCAACTTATGAATTCTAAATAAGATGTTATGTAGAAGATAATGCATTTCTTGGATTTTTATTTTTTGGCACTAGGTTGTTTTATACACAGATTCAGCGACCTTTTGAGAATCACAGTGAGCATGAACGCAATGACAGATTTAAACGGTTGCGAGGAGGTGACACTGAAAACTTGCCTTTTGAATTGGACCAAGATTGTTGTGGCCGTGAAAAATACAGAATGAAGGAGGGTTGGCAAGTACACATGTATATATCACAGCTTCCATGTAATTATGTGTATTGTTTAAGTACCATAATTGTTTTTCTATCGGTATTACCCTAGTTTATAGTCTTTCTGTAGAATTTATGAGAACTTGATCTTGCATTCTCTGTAGGTGGGGATGCTTCATGTGGTTCACAGTTGGCTCCCCACAAAAATATTTTACCAAGGGAACGGGGCTCCCAGCCATCTTGTGCTGAGCCCGAGTCCAAGGAGTTCACAAGTAGGGAGACTTCAGCATTGTTTAATGGTAATGAAGCTTCAAATGTTCTCTTGACTGTTTTTGTGCTTTTTACTTTGTAATAAGTAGTTAATGACTGCAAGATAGTAGTCTTGAGAAGAGGAACTATTTCATCTTGAGCTAACTCATCTTTCGGTGATGCTTCAGAAGTTACAGATTCTGTTCAAAGAAAGCCTGGTCGAGGGGATACAACATTATCAGTTAGCTGCTCTGACAAGATATCCCGTTGGAATGTTGTTGGAATTCAAGGTTTGTCATATATCATTAATCAAGTCTGAATAACAACACCAATCTATACCTTGTTTATGGTGAAGAAAATAACAAGAAAAGGAAACTAACACGAACCAAAAGTAGGCTAACAAGTAATAGAAACTACCTAACTATCAGTGAAATGAAACTCATTGTTTACTCTTAATATAAACATTAGGAAATTAAACTTAAAACCACCATATAGTTTTATTATATTGATCTTTCTCATGATCTATTCCTTTTCCTCATCACCATCCATCTTGTTTCAGGAGCTTTGCTTTACCACTTTCTGCAACCTGTTTACCTATCTTCCATTACCGTTGGTCAATCTTCTAACAATTCTGGAGAGGTTCTTGTAGAGGATTGCTTGAAAAAGGCTTTACATGATCGAATTCTACCATTGTCGAATGAGCTGAAGAGCCCCTTTCGGGTTAACCAGGTCTGTGAATTGAAATGGGTCTGTGATGTAAATAGCAAGAGGGTACTAAGACAATCATTTCACTTGCAGCCGCTATTCTGTGGAGCTCCAATACCGCCAAAGGAGTTTCGACATTCAGAAACTGCTTCATCCACTTTAACATGCGGGTATCTAGTTGTTAAACCTGACCTTGCTGGTTGGAGAAGATAATCTTCAATTGTTTGTTGCTACTTATCTTTCTATATTGGCTTACAGATATTCAATATGTTGGAACAAGTCTGGCTTGCATGAAGTCATTCTTGGAACCACTGGAAGAAAGCAGGGCACATCTTCCAAAGGCGCGTTATCTCCATCTACAGAGTCATCTTTATGCAAGTAAGCTGTTAGGAATGTTTGAGAAGATTTCAACTGGAATATGACCGTTATTGCCTAATTTTGTTCTGATTCCACAGAAAGCGGTTATTGGAGATTTTTTTGGCAATAAGATTTGAATTACCTCCCAACAGCCCAGAAAATAAGGTTTCTTATCAAGAACTCAAGGTATTTTATAGTTTAAAACCTGTAAACTTTAAAATAAGGTATTTTGTTTCAGAAAGCGTTGCTTTTCATCGAGTTTTACTACACTGCGCAATGTCTCTTTCCCCCCTTCCTGATGGTAGGTCCGCAATTTGAATAGAATCTTAAATCGAGATTTTACCCAGTAACATATTTCAGACTTGCCGTGTTCTTTGCAAACTTCTACTAATATTAGTAGAAGTTTGTGCCTCTAGTCCCTTCTGTAGCTTTGGAAAGAAAAAAGAGGGGGGGAGGGGGGGGGGGGGGTGCGCATTTTTGGGACCAGATTTTCTTTTACAACTGCGGTTTTCAAAATATGTATCATATTCATGTGCTATATTAACTTCTTTGTTTGACATTTAAGTTTAACTCCAACTACACTATACTTTTCGTCTCAGTTTTTGTCTTTTTCTAAAAAGTCAACAAAATTTATAACTAGTTTTTGGAAAGTCAATTAACTCCAATTTAAAAATTTCATCTTCAACCGGCGAACCAAACGCAAGCTTAATATGCTTAATTACTTTTATGCAGGAAAGGGCTGAAGCATACAATTTGACTTCAAAAATTATTAAAGGAAGACCGCCTTTCAGTAACTGGCCGCGAAAACCCCAAAACTATGAGGCACTCTCTGTTATGAGATAGAAAGGAGTGTGTTACTCGGTCTTCTGGTGTGTTTCGGAATATTGGGTAGAAATTAGTTTTTTGTGGAGCTACTTCTACCATTATCTGGCATTGCTTCGCAGGTAACTTACTTCTTCTGTAACTTGTGGGATTCAACAGCTGTCAGACGAAGGTGCGAATGGCTATGCATTGGAATATGAAGTGTTTTCATGGATCTTTGTAGGGACTGTATCAAAGTTCCTGACAAGGTATTTTATTCTTTCAGTCTTCAAAGACCATGAAAACATAATCAGAATGTCATCACATGCTGTAGGGCTTTGACAGTCATTTCGTCTGTACACATCTCAACGGCAAATGTGACTAATTTTTTTGTTATAAAGTTTCATTTTCATCTTTTTGGTTTGCCTTGGTTAACTTTGCATCCATACTTTAAACAAAAGAGCAGATTTTTTTATTGTTATTTTTATTTTTTATTTTTTTAATGTGGAAGAAAGCATACACATAATAATGACAATTCCAAGCTTATTATTCATTTGGTGACACCTATAGCTAAATTTTGATCAGCAATTAGATCACTAGAGTCACACTATAGTGTTACTGTTAACTGAATAACAAAAGGTATTTTCTATTGAAAAAACAAGATATTTCTCAACAAAAATATGAAGGAAGAATTGGTTGACCAAATATAAACCATAGACTGAATCTTGATATATCTCCGAACTATACATATTTTTACAACTTGTACTATATTTATTCATAGATGTAATTAATATGATTGGAATGCAGTTTTGAAGTGGTGTACTCGACGGTATGAATCAATTGAAAAATAAACGTATTTGTTTTGTAGATGAGTCTCAGCAAGATCAATTTGGATTTTCCCTTGATGGTTTATAAAATATGGGCATAAGCGATGAGATCTCATGGTTACTCTTATGAGTAAATCAGGGAGTTTGTCCACTTTGCCTACCCACTTATATTCATGATTCTCTTTAATTCTCTTTCTTCAGACCTCTTTTCTCTCTTTCACTGGTGTTAGTATAGCACGAGCACCATCGTGCTCCGCCAACATCGAACTTGCACGAGACCCACTGCCAGTGTTGTGTTTGCCTCATGCACCACAGGCATCGGCGCAGCACACGCTTTGTGAGGCCTCACAGCGACATCTCATCCCTAGCCCCCTCTAATTATATCATGTTGGATCTGGCAGGAGATGTAAAAATCTTTTTTTATTTTTATTTTTTATTTTTTTATTTTTTCATTTAATTGTTATTATTATGGTTATCATCTTATTTTAGTCGTTGATTCTACATGGCTCAGCGATTTAGAAGTCACCCCTTAAGGATTTGGCTTATGCATTCCCTTTTCCTATCCCATTTTATGCCCTTCCAATAATATTGTTCATGCAAGATTTGGATTTTCCACCGTGGACGCCTTGTTGGCTAGAACCTTCGCTCCACATGGACCTGCATCACAAAAATAAAGAGAGCTACGGAGCGGGGGACACCGACGGGGTGCTCCCCTAAGGGACTCCGATGCTTAAGTCAGACATGGGTTCTAGGGAAAAGTGAGCATAATTTGGTAAAAATGATAAAAAAGCATAATGGAGGTGCATTGATGCTTTTTGCCAGCGAGATTCCAGTCGAAAGCTCCCCGGAGTAAATGTACAGAGAGATGATAGTAGTAGCGGGGAGAGTGTATTGAGAGAAATCTCTTTGGGTCGGTCTCCTCTAGAGTGTGGGAGCCTTTTTCTTCTCTTCTTGAGAGATAATTGTGTTAAGTAGAGAATGAGTTGTGGCTAAAGAGCCAAAAATGTTGGAACCCTTGTAACTTGTAAACGAGGGGTATTTATAGAGTGGAGAATAGTAGAAGTAAAATGGGCTAGGGCTAGTGATGTCCAGCTTTTGTGGGTACGTGTTAAAGCCCAATTGTGACGCTCATTAACAAATAATACGAGGGTACAACAAATATCATATGACATTAATTAAAATACACTAAGTGACATGATCTTTTAATTGATTTGTAATTGACTTGGTATTATATTATTAGATGGATATAAAAGGGTATAAAAATAAAGGGACATGAGAGTCAGATATGTTTGAGATGGGTTAACCATGTTGTCAACTTGCAAAAGGAAAAACAATCATTGTTGCTGCCCCGCTCATAATATGGTGAGGGATCCTTAGACACGTTGGCATCTCATGTCCCATTACAACTTGAATATTTATCCCATTTATAATTGAAGGTCCTGGTTTGATCATAAGTTTTGAAAAATAAATTCAAACTTTTATTAGAGAACATTGTAGTAAAAAAATTTAAACAATTAAAAAAAAAAAAAAACAATACTCAGACGGAATGCTAAATAAGCTATAAATCCAATTACATCGGGGTTAACATGTCCAATAAAAGGCGGTTACTCACGCATAATTGTCATCCATAATAGTATCCCATACGTTACTTGGCTACCTGTGCCAACGGATTACTAATGGTCATCCACTGACTCAACGATAGGGATGTCCAATGGTCACTCATTGACTTTGGCTACTAGCGCGAAGGGTCATTCACTACAAGTTTTGCGGATTGTAGATTCAAACTCACAATGTAAATAGTAAATTTAAATTTTCATAAGAGAAAATAAATTTAAAAAAAAAAGTGTATTTAGAACGAATTGTCAAATGACTGTTAAAGCTCTAATAACTTCTGGCTGTGACAACTAGATAAGGAGCCTCCTTAAATAGTAAAAGTGACTATAGGAAAAAAAATAATTAGGGAAAAAATAAGGGACATTTGTTGGAATTTCCTGAGTATAGATATAGTGCATTTACATCAAAAAAATATTCAGACTCTCTCAGCAGGAGAAAAAAAAAAAAAATCATTGACTCTCTTGACTGAGTGGCAACATAACAGAATTGATCACTTGTAATGCTTGCCTTACTTAGGAAACGAAAATTTTAATTCCATTGGTGTACTGGCATCACTATTTCCGACATGGTTTAGTTTGTGACATTCTATGGATTGCTATGCAGTTGAGTTCTCTTTCAATTGTAACAGGGAAAGAAAGTTCTTTATATGTTTTGACTTTTTAATCTTGAACAAATAATGTGTAATGTCACCTAGCTACGCTAAGCCCCAATCTAAGCTAATCTCAAATTGGGTTTAGAGGGAGTGACTATGGGGATAGCTCATCCAAGAAGCTGTAGATAATTCTCTCTCTCACTGGTACAGCTAGAAGATAGGGCATGCGTTTGGTGCTAAGGTTTGGATCGTAGAATTTGAGTTTGAATTAAAATGTACATTTGTCGAAGTGTTTAAATTTGTGGAGTTAAAAACTGTAAAAACTTGAAATGTGTTCGGAAAAAAAAAATTAATATGAAATTTGTTTCGTTTGTATCGAAATTCTATACAATTTAAAAAATATATATCTCATTTGGACTTGTCTATGTAAAGTTATGAACTTTTTAAAGTTTAAGTTACAAAACTATGTGAATAGTAAAACTGAGGGAAAAAGACAAAAATTAGATTGCAATTGTAAGGTTTGAACCTTGACACCAAACACTAAAACACCGTTTGGAACACCAATTAGAATTGGAGTTTTGGAGGTTTTCTTTCCTTTTTTTTTTTTTTTTTTTTTAATGTGAAATAAGTGAATGTTTGAAAATGTGTGTTTGGTTGAAGTGTGAATTAGAACTGAACTATGATATAGGGAATATCATAAAAATTTAAAACGTATTTGGGAAAAAATATGTAATCTAGATCTTGTTTCGTTATGCTCATTGTTGTGAGCATACAAGAATCATTTTTATTTTGGCATTAATAAGAATCATTTGGGGTCATTATTGGAGAATTGTTTTCTAAATTTTTTATTTGTCTTTTTTCTCCAATTTTGCTATGCTATTCACTTTTCCAAACATTTTCAAACAATTCAAACTTTAGAAGTCCATAACTTTATCATTTTAAGTCGAAAATGAGATTTTTTTTAAAAATTTCGAGATGAACGAAAAAAGATCTTTATTACTAATTTTTATTTTCTAATGGATTTCAATGTTTTACACTTTTTTCACTTCAAATAGTTCATTTTTAAAACTCAAGTCATCTCTAACATCCAAAACACCATTCAAAAAATGACTCCCCAAACGGGCCCTTAAAGTTTGAGTTCTACGAAGATGAAAGAGAGAGAAAAGGATATGTAAATTTGAAAGGAGATGGTGAAGCAAACAACTTTTGCAACAAAAAAGAACAAAGAAACTAAAAAAAAAAAAAATCTACAACAATGGTTGTTCCAAACAACCCTTAAGATATTTATTAAGGGTTATTTATTTATTTATTTATCTTTTTTTGGTTTTGATATCGGGGGTTATAACCGTCCATTTATTAAATTTTAAGGGAAACCTAGGTTTCAAACTTGGGACCTAAATCCCGAAATCATCCTCCTCCTTCTCATCTATTGAGCCAACCCCAATAGATTTTTTGAATATAGGTTAATTTAGAATTGAATTAAAAAAAAAACTCTCGAATAGAGATTTTAACTTCAGATCAGATGAGAGTGCAGATTTATCATTATAATCACATTAATATTGGTGTATTTTTGTTGCAAGCATGTTTTCAACTTCTTGCTATTAAAATTATTCAATTATTAATTCACCCTACAAGTTACAACTATCCAGAGAGAGCGTTCACGTTTCTTGTAGCTTTTAACAATATGTTCACGTTCTTGAACATACTGATTTATCAGTTCAAAAATCCTGCCAAAGCAATTAATTAATTAGTACTTTTTTGGTAAATAGTTAATTAATTGGTACTAACATCCTATAACACATTTTTAACGATCACATGTAAGTTTGAAACACAGTATATTCACGAGATTGTATCTCTAATTCACTTCTTTTCAACCATCGTTTTTTAATTATTTTTCAGTTTTCTTTCTTGTGATTAAACCAAAAAACGAAAAACAAAAACAAAAAACAAAACAAAACAAAACAAAAGAAACAAACTTTGACTTAACAGCGATGATTAAAATTTTTGGCTGCTGTTGTTATTTTGTTATGGGGGCTTCTTATGCAAAATTTCCTACTATCTAAAGGGGAAAGAAAACCATTAAATGGGGTTTTGTTTTGTTTTTGTTTTTGTTTTTGTGTTTTTGTGTTTTTTTTTTGAAAGGAACTAAGTGGTGAAATTGGAGAAGAAAATTTTGTATTTACGTAAAATTTGAAAGAACATAAACCGGAAAATATTGGTTATTGAAACAGGAAAATTAAGGTTGAATTCTTAGTGTGGGTCAAATTCACTATTCAAACATTTTTTTACAGCGTTTTTTTAAACTAAATTTTTAATTTTTATTAAAAAGTGAGTTTTAAATGGAGATCCACACCACGTTAAGATTGTTAAACACCCATAATTGCCTAACGGCGTGGAAAAGGACAAAGTTTGCCGTAAGTAGCTTAGTCTATATTAAATTTTTACTTCATTTTATTCTGGAAAAAAGGTAAATTGGACAAAGTAATTAAATGTGAATAATAATTTTCATTTAATTAGAACGGGGTGGTCTAGTGTTTGGAGTCCGCCAAACTTGTTGAGGGTTTAGCCTTTGGAGATTAGTTATTTCTCTTCCTCATAATATCTGGAATATTCTTGCATGATCTGGGGCGGAGTAAATTAATGTGGCCACAAAACGTGAATTGACCTTCAAAAAGAAGAAATCACAAATTCAACGAGTTATAACCCATTTACATCATGATTTTTTTTTAAAAATATATCATAAAGTTGATACTGAGAAAAAGCTTCATGGTACTTTTGAAACGTAGATTTTCTTGATTTGATGAATTAATCATGCAGTTGGCACAATTTACCCTCAATTTTTTCATGATTGATTAGATACCATCTAAATTTTTAACTTTAACAAATTGCTACTTTAACAAAATGTTAAAAAATGCACCCCGTTTCAATGACATTTATTATAAAAGGGAAATTTTATATATAATGAAAATGTTTTGTATCAAGTATCGGATACCATCTGACGCTTATAATTTTTTATTTAAAAAATTATAATAACTAATTGATTTATATGTAACTTTTATTTTAGAACCTTGTAACAGAGTAAGTTACTATTAAGAACATTGCCACATGATACTAGTTGAAAAATGTTATATTACCATTACCTGATTGGTATAACGATACCATAAAAAAAAAAAAAGAAAAAGGTTACAAAGTGTCGTATAAGGAGGGTGACGGCTAGCAGTCCCTCCCTATATATATCTTGTATTTTAAACTTATTTCCAAATTACACTATTGATTTTGGACTTCATTAGACAGATAAAAGATATTTCAAATGAGAAATAAATTTCATTCAATTAATCGATCAATATTCAATTTTGACCGTTAAAAAGATCAAAATATCTCAATGGAAAAGGAACGGAAAAAATGATTTTTTTTTCAAAAACAATAGTTTTTTATTCGGTTTTGTTTTGTTTTGTTTGGTTTTTATTTTGTTTTTTTATTTTTTTTTACTTTTATAAATTATATTTATTTAATTTTTTTTCCCTTGAGATATTTTTGTTATTAAATTAATCAGAATTGAACATTGACCTTTATAGGAAATGAATTTATTATAAATTTCAAATCTATTGTTACACATTTGATGAGGTTCCAAATAGATTATATACTTTCTGAATAAACCCATAATTCATGATGCTCTTTTAATAATTCCAAATAATAATGGAGCACGTCATGTCACGTGTATAAGAGTGCTTCCTTTCACGTTTTGACATCAATTATTGATTTATAATTTTTTTTTTTGGTGTAATATCATTGTGAACTTAAGGGCTAATTTGCCACAACTTAAAGTTTATGGGAGCAACTTGTTAGTAAAGTCAAAATTCAAGGGCACCAAAATCAGTAACAGCTAACTTAAATTTACCTCTCTTGCTCGCTTGTTTTTCATTTACACACACATTTTAGGAATGTAGAAACACAAATCTGTTCTGTAAGAGTAAAGTACGGAGAAACATAAGCAACGCAAAATTCATAATCATTTTACTAAGATAGGCATATATACATATATATGTGTGCGTTATAACTATAGCAAAAAAGGTATAAAGATTACTGAGATTTACTAGGTATTGGAAGGAATAAGGCAATTATTTTCCTAGAAATTAGGAGAGACTAGTATTGCTCAAAACATGAAGAGGAACAATGAGAAAAATCACCAGCTCTACGGCTTCTTCACCGGCGTAGGACTCCATAATTATCCCGGCGGAGGACGTAATTGGCCTCGGTCATCGAAGAAGAAATCCGTAGCTACCACTACCATCATCTTCCTGTTCTCTCTCATTTTTATTGTCTTGGTTTCTGCAGGCTGGATTGATGCTGTAAGTCGAAACAATATTTTACATATGCATAAGATTTTGTGAAATACAAAATTTTTTAAGCGAGATATTACCATTAAATTTACATTCGGTTTATTTTTAAAATATGATTGGATCTGATATTCAAAAATATGCAAACATAGCAACTTACACTAGTGCAAACTAAACCATCGTGAAATAATACCACGACGGTAGAAAAATTATTGCAGAATTAGTAATTACTTGTAATATCTATCAAAATCTGCTAAAATTTCATCTTTTTTTTTTTTTTTTTTTTTTGCAGTCTTTTTTCTCGGTTATTTCCTCTTACAAATCAATCTTAGTAGTATCAGAAAAACCAACACCACCACAAAAACCTGAATTTCCCTTGATTTGCAACAAAGGGAACGCAACAAAATGTCCAAGAAACTATCCGACTTCATCATATAACACCACGTTGAATCTCAGCCGTCCAATGACATCAAAGAACGTGGCATGCCCGTCATACTTCCGGTGGATCCATGAGGATCTGAGGCCTTGGAAGGAGACTGGAATCACCAAGGACATGGTGGCGAGGGCTCGCCGGTGGGCCCATTTCCGCTTCGTGATCGTCGACGGGAAGGCCTATGTTGAGAAATACAGGCAGTCAATACAAACTAGGGACATGTTTAGCATATGGGGAATTTTGCAGCTCATGAGGTATTACCCTGGAAGATTGCCTGACTTGGAACTCATGTTTGACTGCGACGACCGGCCGGTGGTTAGACAGAAGGATTTTCGGGGACCGAACGCCCATCCCCCACCGCTGTTTCGGTACTGTTCGGACCAGTGGAGCTTTGACATTGTGTTCCCGGATTGGTCTTTCTGGGGCTGGTGAGTTGCATTATTGCTTGTGTCCTAATCTTGTAACTCTCCTTTTTTTCGTCTTGTTGAAGGTGATCATGTGCCCTTTTTTATTTTATTTTATTTTTTTCCTTGATTTGAGTTTTGTGTAACTGAAGGGGTAACCTGCAAAATTTTTTTTTTTTGGCAAATTTTGCATCAACAAAAAACATTTTTAAGAATTTTTCGGTAGGATACAAAAAGATAAAGATATATTATATGTAATCCGTTATATTTGAATAATTATATTTTTATTATAATCTATCAGTTTACCACATTTTTATTATAATCTATATTTTGCTGTGAATTTTGATTATTCGATCTAATTTTTAAAAATATTGTGCATGAATATTTTTACAAAAACAATTAAAGTAAGGGGGTCTATTGACATCCCCTTGTCTATTTTTCTTATCCATTTTCTAAATTATCTACTAATTAAATTTTAAGTGTCAATTATTACTTATTGCACCCATTTTATTGTTTCAAAAAAGTCTCTACAACTAAATTCTAATATTTATCATTTTTTTTTCACCTAATAAATAACCCTCCTTTTTTCAAACAAATATTTTTTTAATCATTTTTGTTGATTTTTTTCCCCTAGAAATCTAATTATTCTGATTTTTTTAAACCAATTTTACTTGCAATCTAATAAAATCATAGTTTTATTTGTATCCATTTCATGAAGTAATGTCTACATATATAGTATATACATATATATACTGGAATTCATAATTTTCATTTTAGTTATTATTGAAAGTAGTTGCTCGTGACACAGAGGATAAAACCCCATATAAAGTTTTTAATATTAATAACCTCTTTAAAATATAAATCAGGAAGTTTTTCTCATTTTTTAGAAAAAGAAATTCAAGATTTTGATTTTTTTGAAAAAAGAATTACGTCATAAAAAATATACATCTAAAACTATATATTTTACTAGTCTCACTAAATCGTATTTAAAGTAAAATATGGATATTAGCCACACACAAAAAAAAAAAAAAAAAGGAAATATGTACATAAAAAAAAAAAAAAGAATAAATTTCTACCAAAAAAAAAAAGACACAAAAAAAAGTTGATGACGAAAAGCAACAAAATTGATAAGAAAATGATTGTTTTGAGAAGTTGAGGATTATTTATTAATTGGTGGGTGAAAAAAAAATTAGAAGTTAATTATAGATATTTTTTGGAATAATCAAAGAATAGATAGTTTACATTTAAAATTTAATTAAAGAGTAGTTCAAAAAAATGGATAGAAAAAGTAAACTGAGAGGTGTCAATAGACGTCCTCTTAAAAGTAAATATCAAGTTTTAAACATATTTAAAGTGATAAACAAATTTATCAGGTAGATGATTTATTTAGTTCTTGTAAAAATGTTATTTACCTAATAAAATTTCTTATTTACATAGCAAATTTGATATACTGCTTCAAATATTTTAAAACCTTACTATTTATTTTAATATTTTTTGTAAAAATGTTGTTTACTATAATTCTTTTCTTTTTTTAATTTGTAATATTTTAAGTAAGAATTACCTCTCATTTTGGTAAATCGTTGATTGTAAAGTGTGTGTGTATATATTCATGTCTCTCTCTCCTATAGTAATAATGGACTCTCTGTCTCTTTGCTTTTGTTTAATTCTCCGGTTTGTAACTTAAAATTCCATTTCAATGTTTTTTTTTTTTCCTGAAAAGTCAATAAAAATTATATTATTAATTTTTAAAAAATCAACGAATTTTAATTTAAAAATTCCATTTTAAATCCGTAAACCAAGCACATAATTAATTAATCAACTTTATTTGGTGGGTAGGGCTGAGTGCAATATAAAACCATGGGGAGATGTGTTGGGGGACATAAGGGAAGGGAATAAAATAACAAAGTGGAAGGAAAGAGTTCCTTATGCTTATTGGAGAGGTAACCCAATTGTGGCTCCAACTAGAAAGGACCTTCTCAAATGCAATGTTTCCCATAAAAATGACTGGAACACACGCCTCTATATTCAGGTAATAAATTTCTCCACTATTTCTCCGTCAAATGCTACCCTATATATTTATTTTACATTTTTAAAAACTATATATTACTATTCTTTCACCAAACGAATGGACAACCTTATGAACATGTTATTTGTGTTTGAAAAATCAAAGTTACATACGTTGGACTAAATTTCATGTAAACGCAACATTCCATTTATATATGTTTTTTTTTTTTCATTCCAGAGTTGGGATGAAGAGAAGAAGCAAGGGTACAAGCAATCGAATCTACAGGATCAGTGCACCCACAGGTATTGTTTTTAAAGACTAGTATTTTGCTCACATAGCACTGTATTATTTTACCAGATTCTAAGGGCTATATTTTTTAGTATCCCGGTTCAAAAGTTGATCAAATTATAGTTGTTCAAATAAGTAACTTGCAAAATGCGGAACCAAGGCAGTTGATTCACAACGATAAACCTCTTGTCGATCAAAAAACCAAACCGCCCGAAAACCACAAGGTTTGGCGGTTGGTTCCACGGGCAAGGGCATCAGTCAACAACAATTTGGATTTGCTGCTATTTATCGTTTGGACAGCATGTCGGTTCTAGCAAAAGTTGGAATCGACCCCATAAACGTTGCAAAAACTAATCAGATCGTCGTTTATTGACTTTGAATGTTTCAGAATTGCCACTCTCATTCCTAGGGTCGCTCTGCACACCATTAGATTATCGAACGGTTTGATAAACTAAAAGAAGTCAATGTTGGTATGGTATCACCGGCTAATTAACGTTAATCAGCTTACTCATGAGTGCTGACAATTTTACCAGTTAAATTTAAAATTACTAAAAAATAAAAAACTGTTTTGTGTTTTTAGTGAAACAAATTTATGGTTGTCACAGGTATAAAATATATACAGAAGGATGGGCATGGTCAGTGAGTGAAAAATACATACTAGCATGCGACTCAATGACCTTGTATATTAGGTCTCGCTTCCATGATTTCTACATAAGAGGCATGGAACCTTTGCAACACTACTGGCCAATCAGGGAAAACAGCAAGTGCACTTCTCTCAAGTTTGCTGTGGACTGGGGCAACAATCACACAGATAAGGTTTACTACTATATACAACTCCTTTATGGACCCTTTTTAGCTTAGGTCCTCATTCAATGTTTAAAAAACATTTGTTGAAACATCCTCTTAAACAGACTTGTTTTTCTTTTTTGCCCTCCCTTAATGTTTGTTTGGATTTTTGACCGTCCATATTTATCTGATTAGATGTCAAAAAACTGAAATTATTACAGCTGGAGCAATAATGGCAGAGATATATTTTTGAAAAGCATCCTACAAATCACCCTAAACATTTTCACATAAACTTTAAAAAAATAATAGAAATATTTTCGCCGATCGATGCTAGTTCAATAGGTAATCACCCTAAATGTAACTTAGAAAATTATAGAAATATTTTCACCAACTGATGCTAGCCCAGCTGGTAAAGGTGGGGTTGAGTAAAAAATCCAGGTTTAAATTCTGATAACATCCAGCAATGTATTAAAAATAGAAATCTATCCACTAGGGTCTAGGAACAATAAAATTAATAGTCCACATGGGTACTACACATAAAGAAAACTAATTATGAAGTTCTAAATTTTTAAGCTTTTTTTTTTTTTTTTTTTTGGGCTAACATTTTTTACATCACACAAAATATATGTCAGGCACAGGCTATAGGGGAGGCAGCAAGCAACTTCATACAAGAGGATCTGAAGATGGACTATGTGTACGACTACATGTTTCATCTCTTAAATGAATACGCAAAGCTCTTCAAATACAAGCCAACTGTACCCGCAGGTGCAGTCGAGCTATGCGCGGAGACTATGGCGTGCCCGGCAAGCGGGACGTGGAAGAGTTTCATGGAGGAGTCGTTGGTGAAGTCTCCTACTGAGACTAGTCCCTGCAATTTGCCTCCTTATGATCCTCAAGCTGTTTCTCAATTGGTTGAGAGGAAGGCCAGCTCGACTAGACAAGTTGAAACGTGGGAAAATGAGTACTGGCAGAATCTAAATAAGAAGCATTAATAGAAAAACTCCTTTTGAATATCTGAAATATTAGTACTGTAATTTTGAATTTGTAATTTTCCATGTCTATATCTCTTTGATAGTAATGTATTTAATCCGTAAGTACAATTTTTGCTAATTGAAAACTGAATTACTGAGGAAGGTACAAATTTTATTAAAAAAACTAATGGCCAATTTGGAGGGACATATGGAGACAGTGTTTTAAAGGTTAAGTTGAAAATATATGTTTAAATGAAAAACTTTTGAAAAAGTTCTGTGATATATAAAATGGTGCAAAATTTTAAAACATATTTGGAAAGAAATGTGCAAAATGGATCTTGTGTTATTCGTCTCGTTGATATGAGCATTTGACATAAAAATCATCTCATTTCTATTTAAAATGAGAAAGTTATGGACTTTTAAGGTTTGAGTTTTTTGAAAATGGAATAGATGAAAAGTTTGATATAAAGTTGAGATTTTAAAATTTATATGAAAAAATATCATTTGGAACTAGCACCCCAAACAGGCCCTCAAACTTTAAAAGTTCATAATTTTTTTATTCAAGTCAAAATGAGATGAATTTTTTTTTAAATGGCACAAAAAAAAAAATGATCGAAACAAGATTGATATTGCATTTTTTTTCCTAAACACTTTAAATTTTTACATTATATTCTATATCATAGTTCATTTCCAATTCACACCTCCCCAAACACATATTTTCCAACCAATCTCCAAAACCTCATCTTCAATTGTCACCCAAAATAACCCCTTATTCTAGAGTCTACCAAGTAATGCTAATTGCAGAGACACATATAAAATGGCATGACAAGCTGTGACAGAATAAAATATAGTTTTATTCTTACACAATTTTTTGCTGATTGAAAACAAAATTATTCAGAACGGTACAAATAGAATTTTTGTTAGTAGATATATATATATATATATATATATATATTATTGAGAAAAGGGATTCAAGATGACAACACTCATATTGCCCTATTTTGTATTATCTCAATACATAGTAGGGGTCTAGCACTCTTCCTTAATACATAGTAGGGGTCCACGATCATTCCGTCTATCCTTTGGGGTATTTCTGTCAATAGATTGGTAAATAAATGAAACAAACTATAATAGGAGACTTATTCTTTGTCTACCAATGCTAACTGCAGAAACGCATATAAATAACATTATGAGCTTAACACAATGAAACATATTTTTCTTTTCACTTTAGCCCTTGTTTTGAGGCTTCGTTAGGATGGTTCATTTGGGCTCTTCAAACGAATGGCACATCTTACAACTTTTGTATTTATCTTTGCCAAAAAATATGTTGTTGCAAGAAAATCACACCAACGCATTCGGAAGAACATTTTTTTTTTTTTTTTTTTTTTTTGTAATTATCATATCAGGATGTCGGCAGCACCCCACTGATTACCGATGGTATCTTACCTTGATACTCAACAAAGAGCTAAAGATGTGGCGGAGGATGTAGCACCATCAAAGGTGAGGGACGTGACTCAGCCACCCCAAATGTCGATTGCAGACAAAAATCCCGATCAAAGCTCCAGCGTAGGAGATCGGATCTGGGTCTTCCCCAGCCAGATTTATTCATTATTTTATTAAATCCACTATTGATTGTGTTGAACTTTTTAAAAAAGTTTTGGTGTCATGATTAAGAATTGAAGATCAAGTCCCTACTTTATTATTGGCATACAAACTTTACACCAAATTTATTACATTTTAATAAAAGAGAAAATCAATGAAATAGCATACTTTATGCAACTAGTTTAACAAAATAACAGATTTTGAAAAACAGAGAAATAATAGCAGTTTTTTTAGTGAAATTTCTTTGGAATACCAAATCTACCCTTGGAAGTTCCCCTCTTCTTCTCCGTCGACGTAAATGGATTCTTCGTTGTCGCCGTCGAGTTCATATCTATCCTGACGGAATCGCGATGGGATCGCCACCGCGTTCTTCGCTCGTCGGTCTTCCTCTTCTCAGCGACCGCGACGGGATCGTAATGGCGACAAGACGACTTTGTCATGTTCTTCGCTCGTTGCTCTTCCTCTTTTCACGCGACATCGAAGGGATCGCGACAGCGACAAGCCGGCGATGTTCTTCGCCGAATTTCGTAGGGTTTTCGCCGGTGGGTGGCGACAATGCTGGATAGATTTTAGGTACAGTTAGGGTTTGGATTTTGGGGCTGATTTGGGGCTAGTTCGGAGTTTTTGGTTTTTTTGGGTTATTTTACAATAATTATTAATTGTGTGTAATTTTGTAAATACAAAAGAGTTTTGATTTTATATTTTGACAAAAATGGTGGAAGTACTTTTTTTTTTTTTTTTTTTTTAACGGTGGAATTTAGATTGTAAAATGTTTGATGAAGATAACAAGGTAAATATTCTGTAAATATTGGTTTTCTTAGAAAATAACAAAGTATATAGGATCTACTACTAAAAATTACTATTAAATATTGTGATGCCAATTTATTAGTAAATATTATATATATGTGACATTAAATTACGCACGTATAATTTGAGATTCACCAGTAAATATTTAATAAATACCTAATAAAGATATGGTAATGATAAAGATATGTAATTGATAAATATCATATTGCTTAACAAACAACACTGTAAAAATAAATATATTTACAATATTGGTAAATATTAGTATTTGCAAATTGAAAATAAATAATGGTATTTATTAATTCAAAAAAGTAAACTAGATATACTAGTAAATATGTTATTGATATTTACTAATAAAAAAAGGTAAATATATAATTTATTAAAACGAAAATTTCTTTTTGTTTTAAATAAAAAATCTTTTCATTTTGAGAATAAGATGATGTTTGGATGTATAAAAAATTTTCCTTTTTTAGAACAAATAATTGTTTGGAATGAGAAAAAATGATATTAGAGAATAGTGCATTATAAGAAGATTTCAAAAAAAAAATCATTTTATTTTTCTAAAATGATACTGACAATGTATATTTGAAAATAATATATTCTTTTTCAAAATAAAAAATATGAAAAAATTGAGAAAAATACTTTTAGCTAAAATTTTCCTATTTCAAAATTTGGACATCCCATCAAAACAGAAATTTAGTAAATACCGATATTTATTAGTAACTACTGATATTTACTAATTTGAAAAAGTAAATATCTTATTTACTCATACTGGATATGCTAGTAACTTCAGTAACATCCGGTATTCACCTTTTTATTGGATTTACTAGTTAATACGGTATTTACTAAGTAAATATTGAATTTATTAGTAAATATTATATATTATTACATGTATTTTTAGGGAATATTGTTGGATTTTACTGTTTCTTTTCCTTTTTTTTTTTTTTAATATTTTTGTTTTTTTATTTGAGCTAATTTTTTATCTTATTTTAAAAGCAGTCCCAAAATTATTAAAACTCCCTAATCTACCCCAAAATCCCTAACCCAAACCCGCAGCGCTCCGGGCTCCGCCGTCATAGGAGAAGGCGAACTCGTACCGTGCAAGTCAGATCGCAAAAAGGAGATTGTTGGCGACAAGATCGGGGTCGTGAGCTCGCGACTTCTCGTAAGAGGTTCGCGACCTCTGGCAGTTGGAGGCCGATGCCGATGATCCTCACGGCGAACCGGTCGAAGTCAGCTGGGGCGAGCAGATCGTCGGCGATGAGATCGGGGCGAGCTCACGACAGTCGCGACTTCTTAGCATCTGATTGAGATCCAATTTTCACCCCTATTGTCGCCTCCTCAAGCCTCGCGATGTTCATCGCCGTCGCTCACGACGGCTACGGCGGATGGGGGGGAGAAAAAACAGAGAGGAGGAGAGAGGATGGCATTGTTGATTTCAGAGGGGTATTTTCGGATTTTCATCTTGAACATAATTATGTTATCTGATTATAATACTTTAACTCCTGTTATTATTTTAAAACATTAATAGGAACGTAACTAAAAATTAACACAAAAATTAATAGGTAAAATCAAAAAAAAAAAAATTTAAATGTGAGTTGGGTCAACTTATACGATGGAGTCTTCGCTACTGCATGTGTCATGGGGTTAATTCAGACTATAAAATTTTGGTAGTTAATTCGTATGACTTTTTTTTTTTTTTTTTTTTTTTTGAGCCATTGTGTTGTGTGACTTGTTTTACTGACAAAAAATTGCTAAATTGTCGATAATTATCATTTTTACGGTCATGAAGAAAAATGTCTACAAAAGTACTTTGTTGATTTTAATCATCCAAGAAACCATGCCTTATGATGTGTGACAGAATTTTTTATTGGGAGAATGGGTGATATAACATATTGAGTTATAAGATTTTAAAATAATAGTATAAATGAAACTATTGTAATCAAATTACATATTTTAATCATATTTTTTTCCAAAGATTCCCATTTTACCCCTATGTATTTGTCTTCCCCATCACCCCCGACCAGACTGACCTCGCTAGAACCCGTCCAAGCCATCGTCGGACCTTCTCTCTCCTCCGTCGGAGATGTCGTCGTCGTTTGTTGCAAGGCTGGACCTCGAACTTACCTTCTCGGAGAAGCTTTGGGCGATAACGATGGCGATGGCGATGGCGATGCTCTAGAGATTGCGTGATATCTCCGTCTTCATCTTCGTCTCAATCTCCATCCACATCATCTCCTACATCGGCTTCTGGAGGCGACGGCCATTGCGGGGAGAGAAGATTGCAACTTCGACGGCCGACAGTGTCGTGATCTCCCAAGTGATGACGACGTAGGTCCAATGACGACGGTGTCAGTGCTATCTCAGGCAAAGTTGAAATTGATTTGGGATTTTTCAATTTGGTGCTAGGGTTTTGTAATTTGGGATTAGGTTTTCTTATTTTTGGGGCTGAATTGAAATTTTTGTAAATATATGTGGTAAAAACATATAAAGCTTGGTCAATACATGCATTTACCATTTTCTTATTTTTGGGATTGAACAAGAATGTTTGTAAATATAGGTAATTTATGGTAAATACATGTAAATACAAATAATTCGTGATAAATATTTGTATTTTACTAAATTTATATTTGTTAGTTTTTGTGTAACTTATTTAAAAAGGAAAATATAAAGCCATAAAGGTTTAAAAAAGAGGAAAAATTAAAAATTATTATAATAAAAGGAGTCAATTATGATATTTATCAGTAAATCATGATATTTATCGATAAATAGTGATATTCACCTGATTTGAAAAATAGAAATGCTAAATTTGCTAAGTAAACTATTTTTATTAACTTGTAAATCTGTGTATTTACAAAAACAAAAACAAAAATTAGATTTAAGATTATATAGAAAATTCAATATCGGGTAAAAATTAATATTTACTAAGTAAAATTTAAAATATAACTCTCAAGTTCAACCTATAAATACAAATATTTACAAATAAATAATTACTTAATTTACCTTATAAATAATAAATTTGTTAAGTAAATATTTTCAAAACTCTTGCATTTAACCTGTAAATACAAATATTTACAAAGAAATAATTACTTAAATATTTACAAAGAAATAATTACTTAATTTACCTTATAAATAATAAATTTGTTAAGTAAATATTTTCAAAACTCTTGCATTTAACCTGTAAATACAAATATTTACAAAGAAATAATTACTTAAATATTTACAAAGAAATAATTACTTAATTTACCTTGTAAATAATAAATTTGTTAAGTAAATATTTTCAAAACTCTTGCATTTAACCTGTAAATACAAATATTTACAAAGAAATAATTACTTAATTTACCTTAAAAATACTAAATTTGTTAAGTATATATTTTAATTAACTTGTAAATCTACGTACTTACGATGTAACTTATTAATCTGCATACTTACGATGTAAATATGTTATTTTGTGTACATTTAGTAAATCCAAATATTTACATATAAATATATTGATTTTCGTAAATAAATAATTTTTAAATCAGTATTTTATTATTCAATAAATTTTTTTTTTATCTATTTACTAAGTTTCTTAAATTGTAAAACCCCAAAAATGTCCCAAATTAAGTACCAAATTGAATCGAAGCTAACCCTAATTCCAAATTGCCGCCGCCACCGACATCGTCGAAAATCACGCGAGGCTTCACGAGCCGCAGCCATCTCCTGCTCAACTCGTCTTCCGAAATCGCCGCCATCGCCTGCTCGATTCATCTTCCAAGATTGTGTCTGAAGATCGCAATCAAGACCGCTACGTCTGCAAGGGAGTTCACAATCTCACTGAGAATCGCGAGAGAGGACGCATCGGAGAGTCACCACCACAATAATCGTTGCTGGAGAAGACGAAGAATAAAGCAGCGGACCTGAAGCCGACGACCGAGAAATTGCGAGACGCCACTCGAGGGAATCAATCACCTCCAAAAAGCGATGGAGAACCCACTGCGCCAGATCGCGAAGAGAAAGACGAGCTATCCCATCGCTATCTGTCACTGCGTCCTCCATTGCAACTGTCCTCCGTCGCCGGAATGCATAGACGGCCCCTTTCGGTGATGGAGTAAAGAGGGAGAGAGGAGAGAGAGACATAAGGGAGAGAGAGAGTGAGGAGAGAAAACAAGGGTAAATTTAGAAATAAATAAATTTATTTAAAAAAATTAATTAAAATATGCTGTAATTTATTAATTTTTAAAAATATGCTATATATTTTATGGGTACCTATCAAATATGTTATATGATATCATTATCGATTTTTATTTTCCATATATGTGTGACAGATTACTCTAGCAAATTTAACGGCTATTCTAATATTTAGTTTAGAGTTCCCTAATTTTATTTGTGCTCCCATTTACAAAAATGTTTAAGATTTTTAATACTGTCCTCAATTATTCAATAAAAAAAATCTCCTATATTTTTTTATAGCACATTCACGAAAATGAGTTACAGAGATCTAAAACAAAAGGAAGAAAAAGTGATACATTGGACGAGTAATGTTAAAGATACTGACTCTAGTCATAATTACTGAGCATCAATTCACATAACGATTAACTATTATATTTTTATTAATGGATACTTTTTGATAATAGCATGACAAAGTAGGTTTCCTTTCTCGTTCTCTTTTCCCTTTCGCTTTCGTTTATTTTCGTACGGTGGAATATGCATTTTTCTGTGGAGAAGGAAAAAAAAAAAAAAAAGGAAGTAAGATTTTAGTGTGGGGGTAATTACATGTAAGGTTCCCTTTAGCTTTTACTGAATTATTATTCAGGCTAGCTAATCGTGTTTACAACAAAGCTTTGACGTGGCCACGTTAATTGAAAGGTATATTGCAGAACCTTTTGTGATTGTGAGTTGTCCATTAATGTTGGCCAATAAAATAACTTGTTAGGCTATTCAATAAAATATTATTGGTTAATCACGTGTTTAATCATGGGCATTGTTATTTATTTTTATATTATATTATATTATATATATATGTAAAATGGTCATTGATAACTTAGGTGTTTTCTTCCCATTTTTCATAATTCTAAAACCACTGGTTTTACTTCCCTTCTCTCTTATATATATTTGTATAGTTGTTTTAAAGGGTAGATAATTTGGTGGAAAATTAGTTTCAGACGATAGTTTATTCAAGGAGTTTTCACTGGCACACCCTAAATTTGTTGGTGTTTGGCGTTTTCGGCTTCGAACTTGACTTTATTAGTAAATGAAATCTATATATCATAGGATTATTGGTGCCTTTAGCCCTACCTCCTAAACTTATAATTGTGGCAATCTACCCTAAATTTAATAAAATACTGTAATTAGAATGCATTTGAATTGATGAATGATGTTAAAATTTAAAAGGAAAAAAAATACCCTCTCAAATACGTGACATAAAATTCTCCGATCATCACCCTAAATTTCAATATATTTCTCTAAACGAGCTCATGCAACATCTACCAAGGTGTGTCTATCTAATTTTAAGAATCATCATCAATTTGGGGCGCTCGACATACACATTTCTAAATTTAAGTATTTTATCAAAATTAAAAGTTGAGAGAGTAACTTACCAATCTTGAAAACTTTAGTGAAAGACATGTCAAATACCATGTTATTTACAACGAATCTCACATGTGTCCCAAATTATAAGGTTATTTTTATTTTTCTGTATGAACTAATTTAAAACTCATCACTTTACCTTAGTCTCACCCAACTCATTATGTTAACTAGAATTTTTGTTAAAAACAACTGAAAAAGATCAAGTGGCAGCACTTAAACTTTTCCTTTTTTATTTGTTTTTAGAAAAAAAAAAATCTAAATGAGGTTAAACGAGAATAATTCAAAATTTAGGGGTAAAGTGTGTTTTAAGTCTGAGGTGAGGCAAAATAGAATTATTCATGAAATTCGAGGGGTACATGTGAAAACATAATACTGATACTGATAATGTATTTCATTTGTGTTCATTTTAGTAGCCGTCTTGGTAGTGATGGAAATTGAACGCATAATTTAACTGAGCTTTTGTATTATCTCACCAATTCAGGGATAAAAACATAATTTTTAAAGTAACAACCACAGACTACTAATTTTGAGTATAGTAGTAAATGCTGAAACTCTATATACTCAGTAAGATTCAAATTCGAACTTTTTCATAAGCTTATGATTTTTTTTCTTCTTTTTTTTTTAAAGCTGAAATTCATAAGCTTATGATTGTGTTTTATTACTATAAAATATAAATCCATTTCAGATTTTTATTTTTAATTTTTTAACGAAAGAATTAACGAATGAAAACGTGTAATCAATAATCTCCTACTCCATAACCGGCCCTTAGTATGAATATTTTAACATCTATACGTACACACACAATATATAGATATATAAATATATATTTATAACAGACACAGAAATATTTTAAAGGCATTTTAGGTGTTGTACTACATATCCTAAATGGTGTAATCTGAGTCAGCTTCTTCCTAATCTGTCAATTATTTATTCCATGTCATAAGCCTTTATATCATGCATTGTGTGAATAATTTCAAGTTAACTAAATTTGTATTGACCAGTTGTCAAGACGACGATTCTCGTTCTATGACATGATCATCAATCATTATTTATACATGCTATATACATACACATATATATACAGAAACATAATACATATAATAAGACTTGCTTCCAGCTTGATTGACAAGAAACAATAAACTAATTAAAGATACAAATATCTTCATAGTAAAAAAAGAAAAAAAAAAAAAAGAAAAGAAAAGAAAGAAAGAAAGCTACAAATAATGCACACCTCATGTTATGAATAGCTTTAAGGGATTAATTAATGAGACATTTACTTCTCATAATCTAATCCAATTCCAAGCACATATCCAAGTCAAATTGCCGCAAGGAAAACATTGCATTGCGAAGAATATATACATAAACAATGACCAAGTGAAGTATGAATATTGCTTCAAACTACTGCATTGTCTATTTGTCATGATTGGTGAAAATGAAATCCCATCGTTAGGTTGTTGGTTCTCTAACAACTGGTAAGTTGTTATGGTACTATTGTCACATTCAAAAAATTAGAGATTTCTACCATAGAATGTCCACGTAGATAGTATACGTTTCTGAATGTTTTATCTGATCAAAATTATGAAAAATCCACAAAATAAATATAATCCGATACAAATTTTAATGGTTGAAAACGTGTTTTTTTTTTTCCAATTTTCTACCATAAGTTAGTAACATATTTTACTATTTTCAACTAGTTATATATTTTTTTAGAGAATTCTATGACAGATTTTTTTTTTTTTTTTTTTTTTTTGTAAAAAAAGAAGAATTTTATAATAGGGTACAAAAAGACATTTATTCTAACTAATGCTATCATAGTAGAGAAACCCGAAAAAGCTCCTCTTTCAAAATTGAAAATAGACACACTATTGAAACTTAGTATAACATTCATGAAGAACATCGCTTACTTGTTACTAGTTTGAATCTTATGTAAATTTGCTTATATTATGCAGTGCTACTTCTGTACGAGAAAGAAAGTTTGAGATCTAAATAGCTAAAATTTGTGTGGGAGAGGTTGGTTGCGTTTGTCCTATTTATTTGTAAAAGGTCATAAACATATCATTAACGACTGACAGAAGTACTAATTAATGCAAGAACCTCAAAGAAAGAGAGAGAGAGAGAGAGAACTAGAAAATGACATTTTACCAACACGACTAGATTATTTTTTACCTTTAAAAAATTAAGATTTTTTTTTTTTTTCATGTTTGCTTTTTTGAAAATTAGAAGAATCTATTTATTTCACGATGAAATCAACAAATACAACTCTGGATATACACATGGGAGTTTCATCAATCAAAATAGTCAAAGAACGAAAATTAAAAGTAAAATGGGATAACAAATGTGCCACATGATTAGCAGACATTCTAATGTGAGAGAGGCTAGGACCATTAAGGGAGGCTAGTAGCTCACAAGCATCATCCAACACAATGCCTGCATCATCCAAGGAAGGAACACCTTGGTCAGCTATTATAACATTAAGGGCATCGCTTTCCACTGTATGGACTAGCAACCCAAGATCGCAGATAAAAATTAAGCCTTCTTGAAGAGGAATGCATTCCACTATGAACGGGCCAGGAACCCGGAATCACTTTAGCAAATGCGGCACAGACAAACCTGTTGTGATCCTGCACAACCCCACCCACACCAACGATATTAGCGGAACTAATCACTGCGGCATCTACTTTAAGTTTTAACTCTCCCGGCCAGGGAGGCAGCCAGACATCCATCCCCTCAATAGTTCCATGCTCCATGGGGCTCTCATAAAAAAAATTTGGACCATTCCCCCAAGCCTACCATGCCCAACTCAAGAATTGATTCAGGAGAGCTTATAACTTTCCCATGTGAAGTATTATTTCGCTCACCCCATAGCCTCCAAGACATCCAGCAGAAAAAAAGCTAGACCCACCTCCGAGAGATCAAAAGCCAACTGCCGCAACACGTCGGCAAAAGAAATTTTGCTCTTCTTAAAAATCAAAGGCCCCAATCGAGAGAGGCACCAAACGGCTTTCGAAACCGGGCATTCTATAAGAGCATGATTCGTCGTCTCCGCTATCTCCCCACACCACAAGCAAGTATCATCATTAATCACGCCTCTACCCTTTAAAGAGAACATCATGGGCAAAAAATCATGGAAACAACGCCAAATGAAGATCTGGACATTGGGAGGAATCTTCAACGTCCACAGCAGTCGGCGCACAAATGAAGTATTTTTTTCACGTTTGTTAATCAATTGTGTTGAAAGCTGCATTCTGCATGCTTGAAACTCAAGAATGCGTCACCACAGGGGTGATAGCTTGATGACAAAAAAAGCCTATTAAAGCCTTCATTTTTATCATGTCTGAGGTTCGAAGTGTGATAAAAATGGATATATATATATATATACTACAAGAAATTTCACCTTCAACAACTAATTTTTTGGTCGTAGAAAGCCTCAAATTAGTCGTAGAAAACCTTTTGTGACTAAAAAAATTTAGTCGCCCCAATGGTCGCTGAAAGGCCGTCGTAGAATGTCATTTGTGACTAACAACTTGTAGTCGCCGAATATGCCGGCTTTTCGCGACTAATAATTTAGTTGCAAACTAATTTTATGTTAGTCGCAAAAGAACTTAAAGGCTACCAAAAGTTTGTGTTACAAAGAGACCAAATTTACTTTCACCGATTACGTGAAAGTTAATTGGCGACCAACGATTAGTCGGTGTTAAATCAATTGTTAAACATATAGTGACTAGTATTTTAGTCGCTATAAGATTAGAGTTTGTGACTAATAATTAGTCACTAAAGTGTTTTCATTTAATCTTTATACGACTAATGGTTAGTCATGAAACAATTTTTCTGCAAACTTTAAGTGACCAACTTTTAGGTCGCTATTTAATGGTAATTCAGAGATTTTTTTTTACCTTCAACGACTAAAATGTAATTGGCAGAATGAATTGAGTTTCACTTTTTGTGACTAAAATTTGGTTGTCAAAAGTTTTTTTTGTTTTTTTTTGTTTATATATATATAATTGGATTAAAAGAATTTAGAATCAACATCTAAGAATCAAATATACAAAAATCAATAAAAAAAATTGCTGCAAAATATACATATTATCACGTAGGAATATATCTAAATAGTATTATCACCTAGTTAAAAAAGATCCAGTCAATATTTAAAAATAAACATCAAACTAAATAGATGAGTATATCTCAAAATATAAAAATATGAAACCAACTAGATAGGTGTGTCTCCAAAAGAAGAGGGAAAAAGGAAAAATAAAAAACCCAAGTAATATCAAACGGCTGGTGCAGGAGGTGGTGGTGGTGGTGGTGGTGGCGGCTGCTGTTGATATGGTGTTGATGGATGCTCATCCGGTCCATTCATAAGAGCTATCATCTCCCTTCGCACCTCCTCAAGAAGCTCATCTCATAGTTGACGCCGCAAGGTTGTAACCATCTCGTTCGTTCTCTTTGAAAATCCATTCACATTTGAGGGGGGACACAAACGACATACAAACAAAACAAAACGAATTATGTCTTGGGTTTATTAAAAGATAAAAAGAAAAAAGAGGAAGAAGAAGAAGAAAAAGGAAAGAGAAAAAAAATAATAATCATCATTCTCGTACTCACGGGGACAACAGAGGAGGAAGTTATATACCCAAAATAAAAATAAAAAATAATATTTAATTAAAAAAAAAAAAAGCAAATGCAATGAATAGAGGGCGTTTAAAACATGACAGGAAGGCCTGAGCTGTTGTTCAACACAAATGTGAAGAAAACGTTTTAAAACTAATTGTAGTCATAGAAACGCCCAATTATTTGCCACTTTTAAACTGCGATTTCATTAAACAAGAACAAAGGTCACAAAGGCTACAGATAGCTAAGGAAACAACAAACTAAACATACCAACAAACAAACAAGAGCGGCCAAAAAAGCAAAAAAGGCACAAGCACACAACAAATGTTTCCGAATACTCCTTTTCGAATTAAACTAGTTGGAACATAAAACAATCGATTTATTCCGACAAAGGGATTAATATGATCTGACTACTGCTTCAAGTTCAACCTTTGAAATTAATTAATTACAAAACAAAGAGAAAAAGTAAAGCATAAAAATGTTAAAAAGTTCCATAAAG
This sequence comes from Ficus erecta, assembly GCA_008635985.1. NCBI lineage: Eukaryota > Viridiplantae > Streptophyta > Magnoliopsida > Rosales > Moraceae > Ficus > Ficus erecta. Next base: position 709,649 of record BKCH01001387.1, read on the forward strand.
AAAATTGAAAATATCTAACATATTACCTTGCTATCATTCTAGAAAGATATAGCACTAGCTTCTCAAAGTCACAACTGTTCTTCGTAAGACAATTTGTAGTACTTAAGATTTCTCTCCTCAAAATCCCAAACCTGAAAGAATGCACGAGAAAACTGGAACTTTACTTTTCAGTGTTCATAATTATCCAACAAGAGTAACACAAACTTCAGGAAAAAAAAAAAAAAAAAAGGAAATAATACAATGCTAATAAGTTCTTCCTAAGTTAAGAGACAAGTGAAATTGAAAGTACTCCTAGTTTAATAATCACAACAAAAAAAAAAACAAAAAAAAACATAATGCAACAAACCTGTTTCGTAGTTCTTCTGACAGGGACTCTAGAGCATATACAAGGCATGTATTTGTAAGGGACGGTTATATGTTTTCTCATAAAAAGAAATCAAAAAGAAGTTACAAAACTGTAAAGTGCGCACTTAAATTGATAAAATGTGGGTAAATTGAGCGCCAAATTTTATCTTCTTTTTTGAGGGAAAGTGTTTTTTTCATTTTGGTTTTATATTTAATCTGCCTTTTCGCCTATGGAGAAATACTCTGTTTTTCATTTTAATTCAAATAGTATCTAATACAATGATTTTAAAAAGAAAATTAAAATTTTATCAACCCAGAAAGAAGGAAAAAGTTAGCCAAAGACAACATGTAAATTAAGCAGCTACTCACCACCGTAGCCGAGAGTGCGCCACCGTGTCGAGGCTGCTTCGAGACCACCGGACCACTCGGCATCTTCCCCTGCTGCAAATCTCCTTCCCACACAGTCAATGACAAATTTTGGCAGTGTCTAGTATCTGTTGTCGAACTGGTGCGCCATTGACGTCTCAACTAGACTTGTCAGAGTCGTTGCTCTGTTTTTTTTTTTTTTTTTTCTCTCTCAATGTTGTTGTTGAAGTTAAGGTGAGCAAGTGTTATTATTCGAAGCGTGTGGAAGGACGGTGGATCCGGTGAATAGAGCCGTCGAACTGCTATGGACGGGGAACTGGCACGTAGGACAGGAGGCGGCGGTCGTGACGGTCCTCCACGGAGGAACTTTACGGCCGATGCCGGAACTCCTCGGAGGCGTCGGCGGTGGAGGGGGAGAATAAAGCCCGACGGCGGCGTCCGACGAGGCATCCGAGGTAGATCGGTCTCTTGTACGGACTTTTGGAAGCTTCGAGATCCAAGCTTGACCTCTGCCTGATGCCGATCGCCTGAACGGTGAAAGCCACCGACTGTGGAGAAGATCGAGCTCCAAATCAAAACCCAGAAATGGAAGTAAAAAAAAAAAAATCCAGAAATGGATTTTGGCAAACATTTGTTGGAGATTTTCGTGGGCATTATTAGGGGGTGTTTGGTGTGTAAGTTTGAGTTAAGATTTGTAAGTTTAAATAGTAAATTTTTTAAAATTTTTTTTGAATTTTCAGAAAAGACAAACAACTTTTTGAGGAAAAAAACAAAAAATATGATAAAAAAATACAATTTAGTTTAAACAGAGCTTGTTGCTAAACAAGCCCTTAATCTGCTTTGACACAGACTATTTAGATGAGACATTATAAATAATTATTCAAAAAATAAGCTTTATCACCGTCTCCCCCGATAATAATAATAATAATAATAATAAGTTGAAAATCCATTATTTTAAAATATTAAATACAAAGAAAAATTTTATGTGTAGTTGACAATAAAGAAGTTTCCTAGTGCGCATTAAAAAAAAAGTGTTGGGCCACCACATGAGTGTTTCAATTTTCAACGACTTGTCAAATTATCAATAACTCACAAATCAAACATCCAAATTGTAATGAAAATAAAACATCCACAATAATAAATAAAGCATCCTTAAGGAAACTAAAACACTCAAATCCATAAGAAATAAAATATTAAATTTGAGAGTTTTAAAATAAAATATATTATATGTTCTAAACTTTTTAGACTCCCAAGAAAAACTTTCTCGATGTACTTGCAAACTTCTTCTATAGTTAATACGAATCTAAAAAAAAAATAGTATATTTGTTAATTTAGTAAGTGCTTAATAATTTAAAGAACTAAATAAAATATTGCTTATCTAAACATATTATAATTTCAAATATAATATAAATAATTATCACTTGCTATAAGTCAATCACTCTCATCACTCTCATCAAGATCATCAATTTCTTCAATTAAATCATGTGTTGTAGTGATATCATTTGTTTCCACACTGTCATATGTATCAAATTCTTCATCACTGTCTATATCTGCATCTAATTCATGTTGAATTTGATTATCAAAATCATCTAATGGCACTTCATCGATCTCTATTAGCCCTTCATCTTCACGATTCAGAGCAATTTCTACATTAATTGTCTCATCAAATGTTACATTGATGTCATCTGATCTTTCCTCTTGGTAAGCTTCACTAGAAAAATTGACGTCGTCCTCAAATTCTTTTGCATTTTCTAGCATTTCTTTTGGAATATCCCAGAGGTGACGATGATGAACCTTTTGCACAACTTTCCAATTCGAACCCAGCTTGTCATCACGCAAGTAAAATACTTGATTTGCTTGGTTTGCAAGGATGAACGGTTGATCTATATACCACTTCAAGCTTACATTAATGCTGGTAAGATGATATTCTTCACATATATTATTTCTTCCATCACTCTTATACCATGTGCACTTGAATAATACTACTTTATGGTTTAATAAATAGGAGAGCTCCCATATATCAGATATAACACCGTAAAAGTCACATGTGTTACTATTATGTTCACCCTCTACCCAAATACCATAATTTTGAGTGGACCGACTAGCATCTCGACTTTCCGTATGATATCAAACTCAATTTACTATGCATCCACTGTATCGATTAATTCGGTAATCCGACACAATTGAAGCCCACTGATTATTAAATGTTGCAACCGAAAATAGTGGCCGTCGCACCCAAGCCTGCCTTAATTCCAATTCATTACACCCACCCCTGTCACGGGAACAATCATAGTCCTTGTAATATCATCCTCCATCTTTTATCAAAAAAGTACTATAATTTTTTTGTTTGTTGGCTTAGATGTAGTTATATATATTTTTTTTTCTATGTTGATTTTCTTTTTAATCAACATATGAAAAAAATAAAAGGTAAATAGTATAAAACTTTTACATGATTTGATTAATATCTTTTACCTTCTACAACTAAAAGGTTAGTCATTTAATTATTTAGTCATGTAAAAAAAAAAACTTACACTTTTAATTAAATGTTTTTGTGACTAAAGCTTAGTCGCAATAAAGTAAATTTAGCGAGAAAAAGAGTTTGGTTGTTAAATGTGTAATTTCTTATAATTTTTTGTAGCTAATATTTTAGTCACGAAAGGTTGTTACTCTTTAGCGACTAAGTTTTGGTCGTGAAATAATACTTTCAATGACGAAATTATTTTAGTCGTAAAAGTTTGGTCTTCCCTCCATTATTAATATTTGGCGCCATAATGTTTTGTGACTAAATATGCCTTTAGTCACTGATTTATCCTTTTAACGACTAACGGGTTAGTCGTCAATAGACTTGGTGTCGAAAACATTATATTTCTCGACCAAATATTTTTATGACTAACTTTTAGTCACAAAATGATATATTTTGTGACTATAAGTATTTAGTCGCTAAAAGTTTAGTCGCTAAAACTACAATTTCTTGTAGTTATATATATATTTATATTTATGCGCGCGCACCCCCAAAAGGAGTAGAAACAAATTGGGGCAAATAAAGAATCTTCCTTTTATATTCCGCATGGTTATTGTCTCCTTTATTGGCCATTATAAATATCACGTGTAATTATCATCTCCTTCTCCGAAAAAAAAAAAACACGTTTTCTATTTTTATATTCTCTTATTGTCAGTTAAAAATGCCATCTTATTTTTTTTAGAGAGAAAGAGTAAAATAGGTTTTTTTTTTTTAAGAGAGTAATAGTAAATTATAATATTTTTTTATCACGTAAAAATGACCAAGAATTTTATTGTCTTTTTTTTTTTAATATTAGGGGTGGGGGATTTTTCTTGTTGAAGTATTTTATTATCTTTTTCAGTTTTTTTTGGGTAGTATTGTATTTTAAAAAAATGTTTTTGTTCGGTAGTACTAGTAAGTTTGCAATTTTCCTTTGGAATAATCTCACAGATTAATTAATTCCATTTCTTAAGTAAAATTTGGAATTATTCCTCTACACCATGATAGAAAACACTCTTTTTTCTTTTTTAAATTGGGATCGTGGAAATTCGAACTCAATACTTTACAGTAAAGTCAGACATGATATCATCATTAGACTATATCTACAACCATAAAACTCCCTTATTTAAGAAATGATAGAAAACTTTTTTTTTTTTTTGGTTACCGTTTAACTCGCCATTTTTTCACCTCTTTAATTTTCAGAAGAAAAAAAAAGAACTAATTTTAAAAAAAGAAAAATAACTAAATAAACGAGCTATATATTTTTTTTTCTTGTGGAAATAAACAAATGATTATATTTTTGCTATATGGCTTAATTTTACCAAAATCCCATGTTGAACATATTTGTTGATGATCAAATGACGTCCCTATCTGCTATTATTACTGACAAATTATTTAAAATCAAATTTTAACCTTCTCAATATACATCATGCATTGACGCATCTAACTTTATTATTTTTTTTTTTTTTGGAAAATGAAAATTATATTTCTAAATATAAAGGGCAATACAATTATCTATTGAAGAATCTAAATAATTATAAATTTGGATTTTATTAATTTTATTTAATTAATTTCCAGATTAGATTTCTGATTTAATTTGATTTGTAAAATCCTTGATTTAAGGAAAGTATCTAGATTAAGAAAGGTATCTAGAGTAGGAAAGTTTGACTTTTGTAATTTGTGTAAAAATATTCAATCTCATCAATGGAAATCCGACTTTGTCATATCTTCCAAAATTCTATATGGTATCAGAGAAGGGTTAGCTCATTGGGTTCCCTCTCTCTCTTCTATTCTCCATAACCTAGAAAAACCAACCGTTAGCATCAACATCTTCTCCCTTACAAATTTTCACAGCATAGCCCGTTGGCCTAGTCCGACGGTACAGTCCATACACAGTACAACCGTACACGTCTGAATAAATTGTACCTAATACGTACGACCGTACATAGTCCGTATGCCCTGGTCAACGACCACTGTAGTAGCTCCCATGGCATCTACCTTGGCTACTATCAGGCTTGTAATGCCCATGGTGACACTGTCAAACGGTGTCCTATTTTTCACCTAATCGCACAACCCCGAGCATCGTGGCAACCGCATGCTCACTACGCCGCCACTAACAATACCAACCACTCCAATTGGCTTCTTGATAATGGAGCATCACACCATGTTACCGTCGACTTGACTAATCTCATCATTCGTCTATAAGAGCGCGGGCTAAAGGCCAATTTGTCTAACCTGACCTATATTTACATTTTCCTATTTGGCCGATTAATTGAAAGTTGTCATTATATTATTAAAAAAAAAAATCTTAGAACAATAAATGTGAATATCCGAAGCTAAAAAGGTGTAATGGCCTACAATAGTCAGTCAAAGTAACAAAAACTACGTTTATAAACGACATAAAACAACTCAGTCTCTTATGCTCTCCAGTCGCCACCAATTGGAGCCGAAGCACCCAATGAAATTTCCTAAAATCTCGTACTTCGTGTTCTCACTTCTCACGTCAAAAATAAGATTGAGGTGAAATCAGTCATTTCGTAATCCTTTCCTAGGCCACATTATCCTGGAGTGCCGATTACTTTACAGTGTGGTCGACTCACAAGTCACACGTAGATAATCAATTTTTATAAGATAAAATTTCACTCAACTAAAGTCTTACAGACACCAAAATAATACGAATGACCATGGGATACAATTTATAAAACACTCGATAAAAACCGATTCCATCAAAAAATTATGATGAAGCACAAGTAGAACGACGCAAGACACAAGACCGTATTAGAAAAATTCATCCACACATCAATTTGAACTAGCATAAGCAATAACGGAGGGAGGGGGGCCATGGCCCCCTAGTTCTTTTTTTTTTTCCTTTTAATTTTAATATAGTGGGGGGTTTTTTTTTTTTTGTTTAATTTTAATATAGTAGGTATGTGTATAAATTAGTCTTACCCCCCCTAAATTAATAGTTCTCTATATTTTATTGGACAAACAATTTGGATTTTAAGTAGCAAAAAATGTTACATATATATGTTAGTATAATGTTGATTAACAAATTTTTTGGCCCCCCTACCAATAAATCTTGGCTTCGCGTTAATAACTCGCCAAAGCTGAAAAAAACCAGAGGTTATTTGTATTCCTTAGAACCCTCCACTTACATCACCATTCAATATTTCTTGACCCACTATTGGCCAAACCACCTGCGCATAAGGTTCTTTTTTAAACCAATATAATCAATGGAAGCTTTCAGATCAAAAGCATACATCATGTAGCTCTAAGGCCACAAACATCTCTACATAGACTCATAGCTAGTTGAACTTCTAACTCGCCAATACTTAAATGTGGCAGACCCAAAACAAACTCAAATGGTGGGAGAACTATCTCAATTATTTCAAAGAAAATATTAAAATTACATGGTGGAAATATCAACACCTTTATTAGACTAAAACATAAACAATTAAAGTCTAAATCACGACAGGCACAAGCCTTCAATGAAAGTATAGCTGACAAGAGGACTATTAGAGTAGGAAAAATGCTTTGTGAGGCAAGTGACATAGCCGATGAGATGCCTTCAAGCAACAAAATGTGAAACACACACAACACCACGGTCAACGTCCGAAGCCGACACCACCACTCCACAAAAAGCTCACCATCATTCGGAACAAAACCCTGAAAGAGTACAACCACCATACGATAAATGCGTCAAAAAAATGCCTACAAGCTGTCCAGATTTTATAAAAAAAACCCACAACGATATGAGACATGTTGTTGAGGTGTACCTCATCTCTCACCGTCCATGTGACAATACAAATCAAGGAGATCAACGACTCAAGAAATCGACTCAAGAGTCGACCCATGCACTTACCCGAAGTTATAGCATGGAAATTTCAGGAAACCTTCCTTAATCATCCCTGTACAAGAATCGCACCAAGATTAGTCCAAATCAAGTTAAGAATCAGTCAAGAAGATTACTTTCCCTTTCCGGAAAAACTCTCCAAATAAGGAAAGTTGACCTAGATCAAGAAGAGGCAGCTTCCCTTCACCAAATACGATATGTTCAGCACCAAAACGGACAACAATCATCATCTATAAATATAAGGCATCATCATACGTCTAAAGGATCCCAACTCTCATCTCACAGCATCCTAGATCACCTCGAATTCTAGCAATTCCCACATCTTTGCCCGATTCTCTTTATTCCCTACAATCTCTCTCTCTATTTCCTACAATCTATATCTCTTTTCTCCCTATTCTTACTACTAGGACATTCAATGTACTTTTACATCAACAATATTGAAACCCCAAGAGCCAACACAAAGGACTGTCTCTCACATTAAGAGTGAACCTCTATAAATCTCTTATGTTTATTGTCTCATTTATTTTACTTTATTGTTATTTTACAGCTGACACTAACGGTCAAGTCAACACACGCTTAGTCAACTCAATAATACAGCTGTAGGTCCTAACCCGACTCGATCCCATTCGATTGTAAATTTTACCCGCTACACCTGTAACCAATTTTCAAGGGGCCGAGATCCAACAACGCGTCCAGGAGAGGTCTCAGAACTTCGACTGACTCACTCTATTAATTGATATCAAAGCTTAGTCGATTTTTGTTTCCTGATCTAGTTTGTTATTTTCATTACACGGAGATTATCATACTACTTCTTTTTAATATTCCTCAAACCGTGAAACGCATGGAAACTCCGACAACAAATAGGTCCCACTTTGCCATTGACCATTGTTTTTATTTTTTTTATTTTTTTATTTATTTTTAAATTCAACCCCATGAATCATGATCGTGAATTAATGAAATGTAAGCAGAAGATCCAAAGGCCAGAAGCCTGATCAATTTCTGATACTGAAAGGGTAATTTATAGGATCACCTCCAAAAAGATATTTATAGGATTGCCTCTAAAAAATATCTCTGAATTACTCTTTTAACAAAGGCAAAAAAAAAAAAAAAAAAAAATACTCCTGTTTTTTCACCTCTAACTAAATAAGTATAGAAGCTCAAAAACAAATAAGAGGGTAGAAAATATAAATTTCTCTATTTGGGATGTCGTTTTCACGGTTTTCTCCTTTTATTTTGTTTTCTTTTTAATAATAAAATGGTTGCTTTTAATAATATGTGTATTTATTTATTAAAGGTTCCGTGTCGTTGTCTAACTGGTATAGATACACGTAACTGAAATTGACAATTAGTAGCAAAAAAGAAAAGGAATAAAGTTTACAAAACAAAAAGAAAAAGAAAACAAAGCAGATTTTGGGTCCAATTTGTAAAGATCTAAAAAGAAAATGAAAAAATAAAATGAATCATATGTTTGAGGATACAATTTGTTCGTCCAATTAAGTGATACCACGTGTCGACTTTTTATATTGTAATAAATAGATGGAAAAGTTTGACGTGCTCTCACATGAGGGACTCGAGAAGGGGCAAAAAAAAAAAAAAAAAAAAAACCACATTATGACGAGAATAGATGTAAAGGTTTAGGGAGATAAATAAAAAATGATTATTCTAATCTATGCTCTAAATTTTAAAATCATTCTCATTTTACCCTCTTAATTTTAAAAACTCCCCATTTTTTCATTTAATTTTGAATTTAACCTCATTTTGCTATTTTCTATCAAAATTCATGTTAAAAATAAACAAAAAAAAGTGACTTGAGTACAGTCATGTGATTTTTTTTTTCTCATTTATTTTTAGTATAAATCCTAACAAAATGGATTTAGTAAGAGTAATTCCCCTATTTTTCCAGTCTATTTTTAGCTGAAGTTCTGATAGCAGGGATAAATTACATTGTTTTCCCCTGAACTTTAGGTCTTATTACAAAATGCCCCTAACTTCAATTTTGTAACATTCTTTCTCCTTGACCTTTGAAAAAGTTTGCAAATTTGCACCGTGATTAAATTTTAACAAAAAGTGCACATTACACTTATTGAAAGTATGAGTTGGTGGTATTAAATATAAATCTATAAAGTGACACACATTGGTAGCACTTTAAGCACCCGTTACCCTTATTAAATGTGAAATTACAAAGTTATATAGAAGAGAAAAGTATGAAAAAAAAAAAAAAAACAATCAGCCCTAAATATTTTCTCTTTTAACTCATTTATAAACGTTTTATATTTAATATCCGCAACTCATGCTTCCAACAAGTGTCTATGCATTTTGTCATCAAAAATTTGATTGAGGGGGGAAATTCATAAACTTTTTCAAAGTTCCGGGGAATAGAATGTTAGAAATTGAAGTTCACGGAGTATTTTTTTTGATAAGTCCTAAACTTCAAGAGAAATAAGTGTAATTTATCCTTTTCAGAGAGTATATGACTTTTTACCAATTCATACATCGACATGGATTCTTTGATTATTCAAATTCAAGCATGGTACACATAAACTAGATTTAAAAATTATTTTTATTTGTTGAGAAATACTTTTTTTTATTTACTATACACTTACATAAAATATATAGTTTAATTTTTTAAAAGAAATAGTCAATATGATCTTTAAATTGATTTTTCATTTTGATACGTTCTTAGGATATTCTCGTTTTTGTCCCTTCAATTTTTGAATTCATTTTCACTTCGTATCCATGACCATATAAAAATGTTGCTTCTGCCCTACTTTCGTCTATTAGAGGCCCTTGCATGGCTTTCAGTCCATTTCTAGTAAAAGATGTAACATAATAGGTTAAATGGGATGGTTTCATATTTTAGAGTAGTCACATAATAATTTTAAAATTTAGGGACATAATAGGAATTGCCACGGTTTGTACATTATTTATTTATTTATTAATTTATAATGTTTTAAATGTGTACTTAAATGAATCACGGTTCTAAGATCCTAACATATTTAGGTGTAGATCATGTATTACTAAGTAAGATTTTTGTTACTATTAATCATCTTTCTATGGAAAAAAACAAAATGAAATTGCAGAATAGAAAATCTTAGGTTTCAAAACAAATTTATGTAACTACTATATTAACTTGGTCAACAAGATTCTCACCAATAAATTGGTTACCATTTTTTTTATGTTGTTTTGTGATATCCGGACTCTTCTCATATGCATAAAGCATTATGATATCTTGTATTTTGAAAATAAAATAACAAGTATTTCAGTCAATGAATCAAAGCTATACCTAACTTCATGGCTTATGGCTATACATGGTCCACTTAGAAGTTCTTCAATAATTGAGAACAAGAATCGGATACTAAAAAAGACACAATTTGTGGTTTTAAAAACCTTCATAGACGAAATGTGTGAATTAATATTATTAGCTCAACGAAGGGGAAGTTTGGATAGTAATTTTTAAATTTAAAATTTGATAATATTTTTATTTATTTTTTAATAAATGATATCCATAAGTTCCCAAAAAAAATAAAAATAAAAATAAAAAGAAGTTATCATTTTGAAAGTTCCCCAAGCTTTTAAAAAAGGGGAATTCTATGATGATGTAAGCTTTTTTCTTATCAATGGCTAAAAATGTATTGACTTTGAACGGTTGAGATTAAAAAAATACACTAAGATCATAACACTTGAAAATTAAAAAAAAAAAAAAAAAAAAAACCATTACCTACCTCTATAGAGAACTCCGGCGAGCTGTGGGGGGACTCGAAGCACGCTTGGCGTTGAAGGATCGACGGCGCAGGTGCGGATCGTGACAGTGCGGCGGCCGGAGAGCAATTGTCGCCGTCGCGCCGGTGATTCGAAGCCCGGAGGAGATCTCAGATGGATCTGGGCGAGCTCGTGATTGGCGGTTGGTGGCTCTCGAGGTCGGCAAGCTCGCGATTGGCAATGGGTGGCCCGCGAGCCCGGTGAGCTCGCGATTGGCGGTGGGTTGCCCTCGAGGCCGGCGCGATTGGTGGTGGGTGGCCCGCGATTGGTGGTGAGTGGCTCACGATCGGCGTTGCAGAGTGCGAGAGCCAGGGCCTGTCGATGAAGACGATGGTGATGGATCTGAGACTGGGCGACGGTGAACGCCGACGTTCTCGCCGGTAGTTGTTTGAACGCCGGAATTTTTTTTTTTTTTATTCTGGTGGGGTGGGCGTAATTCAATGTGGGTGGTTTATTTTAGTTTAGTGATCATTAACGCTTTTCAGCCCTTGGATTGAAATTCAAAGGTGAATAATTTTTTACCCTATCATTGAGATAAAAAAGCTTACCTCATTATAGAAGTGCTCTTGAAAATAGTTAGGGTGGGAGGATTTGAAATCTGCTCATCTTGACGGAGTTAAGTATAATATTATCACTAAATTATACCTGTAACAATTCAAGTCTAAACTTTCATGACACTATTTTTTTAAAAACCAAAATAATCATATGCAAACTAATTAATTATCTGGAGCTACCCATTAGGAGAGAAATGCTAAGTTCACATATTATTATGTAATTCTTATGTAATCGTAAAGAGTAGTGCTAAGACATTAATTTTAATATTAATTTTTTTAGGATAAATTGTTTATTTAGTATTTAATCTTTTCAGGAAGTTGTAATTAAGTCGCTGACTTCATTTTGTTTTTTGTTAAAAGCTCTCCGAACTGTTTAAAGGGATTCAAAGTAGTCCTCTTTATTAATAAAGATTAAAAATTGGACAAAACAGATTACGTGCATGACATATGTAAGTTGAATTATGTAATTTTTTTTAATTACTCTTAAATAGTAAATCATATTTATTTTTCATGACATTTTCTGTTAAATTTTTAACGTTTATTAACCAAAAAGACTATTTTACACCATTTTAAAGAGTTAAATGAAAGCATCCATAAATCAAGGGAGAAAAAAAAAAAAAAAAAAAAAGAGCTCACGTACCATATTAATGGATAAAAAAATTTGATGTTAGAGTTCCTATGTCTAACATTTTTCCTAGGTAAAAGGTGAAAACGGAATTAGCTGATTCTTGAAAGTTGACATAAAATCATTATTCATATTACCAAGAGTGAATTTTTGGACCCACATGATCATTAGTAGACTATGTAGTTTTTCTTAAGGCTTCGTAACTAAGAAACAAGTTGGACTATCTTAAAAAATAAAATAAAATAAAATATCGGACCTTTATACCATAAAAATAAAACAAAATTTGACAATCTTAACAACACCATGGAAAAAAAAAAGGAAGAAAAAAAGAGAGTAATTGACCTAAATAGTTTATAATCTATTGAAAATGTAACGGTTTGGTTTCTGTTTTTTAATTTTGGCCGAAAAGATTTAATCATTTCCGTCCAATTCCATTAAGTTTATAACGAAAAAGATCACGTGACCTATTACATGATTTAGATTATCCGTTAAAACACGAAAATACTCTTATTTAAAAAAAAAAAAAAACCCAACATACATTAAAAAAAAAAAGGAGAGAGAAAACTAGCCCCCCCCCCCCCCCCCCCCCGGCCTTTTCTTCTCCGTTGCCAAGCCCCCCTCCCCCGGCGGTGGAAAGCTCAGGCCCCCTATAGGGGGTGGTGGGGACTCCTCATTTAGACTTGTCTATGCGAAGTTATGAACTTTTAAAATTTAAATTACAAAACTGTGTGAATAGTGAAGCTAAGGGAAAAAGACAAAAATTAGATTATGATTGTATGGTTTGGATTGTAGCAACAAACAAACCCTCAATGTTTTAATCAACCCTAAATAGAAAAATGTTCGATCACTTTTTTTTTTGAAGAATAATTGGTCCAAATATTCCCTGAATTTTTTTAAATATGATGGTTTGGTCCTTGTTATTTATTATTTTTTTTAGGCCGAAATAACCCTGAACTCTTATATTTTGGCCATTCTAGTCCTTTCCGTCTGGTTCTGTTAAAAAACTCGTGAAATGATCAAGTGTGAAGCACGTTTTGTGCTTTTTGAAGAAAAATACCCCTAAAAAGGTGAAAATATCCTTAATAATGTTTTTTTAAAAGGAGAGACCTCTTTCTCTCCTCTCCCCTCCCTTCCTCCCACCCCCACCCCCACCCCCACCCCCCACCCCCACCCCCACCCCCCAGATTGGATGCCGACACCGGAGCCAGAGCCGGAGGCCATCTCCCTCCCTCCCTTTCTCCCTCCTTCCCTTTCTCCTCTCTTGCGTGATCCCCCTTGCCCCAACGTGATCTGGGTTTTGCCCCCATCTCTTCTGGTGTTGTGATTTTGCCCCCCACCCTTCGCCGCCATTTCCCTCATTCTCTCCCTCCTTCCCCCCTGCGATCTGGGTTACGGACCCCCCCTCCCTCACGCCGTCGTCTCTCTCCTTTCCTCCTTGTCCCCCTCTTGACCCCCCCTCACCACCGCCATGGGTTTCGGTCCCCCCTCTTTTGTGGATATGGTTTTCCGAAATGGAGAAAGAGAGAGAGAGGAGAGATAAAATTATTATTATTTTATTTTGTTAAATTAATTATTATTAAATTATTAAAATACCCTTACAAATTGGAGCACATACATTGCATATGACTAATTATGTTAAAAGCTTAACGGTTTTGATTTTTGGGCCGAGATAACCCTGAACTCTTATATTTTGGCCATTCTAGTCCTTTCTGTCTGATTCTGTTAAAAAACTCATGAAATGATCAAGTGTGAAGCACATTTTGTGCTTTTTGAAGGAAAATGCCCCTAAAAAGATGAAAATATCCTTATTTATGTTTTTTTAAAAAGGAGAGACATCTCTTTCTCCTCTTCCCTCCCTCCTTCCCACCCCCCACCCCCCACCCCCACCCCCACCCCCACCCCCCACCCCCCAGATTGGATGCCGACACAGAAGCCAGAGTCGGAAGCCGTCTCCCTCCCTCCCTTTCTCCCTTCTTGCTTGATCCCCCTTGCCCCAACGTGATCTGGGTTTTGCCCCCATCCCTTCCGGTGTTGTGATTTCGCCCCCCACCATATGCCACCGTTTCGCTCCTTCTCTCCCGCCTTCCCCCCCTGCAATCTAGGTTACAGACCCCCCCTCCCTCGCGCCGCCGTCTCCCTCCTTTCCTCATGGTCCCCCTCCTAACCACCCCCCTCACCGCCGCCATGTGTTTCGGTCCCCCCCCTCTTGTGGATATGGTTTTCCGAAATGGAGAGAGAGAGAAGAGATAAAATTATTATTATTATTATTTTATTTTGTTAAATTAATTATTATTAAATTATTAAAATATCTTTACAAATTAGATCACATGCTTTGTACATGACTAATTATGTTAAAAGCTTAACGATTTTAAATGAAAATGATTGAAATGAACAAAAAAATTAAGAGTTTAGAGTTGTCTTAGAAAAAAAAAAGAATAAGTATCAAATTGTCATATTTAAAAGAATTCATGACTATTTAAATTAATTATTTTTTTTTAAAATAAAAATATGTCTTTCCATCAATCATACATTAATAAGATGACACGTGTTTCATGACCGGAGGGACTACGGACAATAGTGGAAAACTCTCGCATTTATTTGCCACACAATAATTACTCCGTTGGATTGTTTCCTTTGTTCTGGAATCGTTTATGACTTCGAAGTGGTGGTTGTATTTTGTTCTGTTCGAATAAACATTCTCAAACTGAAAAAAAAAAAGAAAGAAAAGGCCAACTAGCCAATTAAATTATTAAAAAAAAATCGCATTTATCACCACTGTGCGTGGACCCATAGAAAAACCAGTAGAACTTTTCTCTCCTCTTTCTCTCTCCTTTCCTCTCTCTCTCTCTCTCTCCTCTCTGTAACTGTGTGTGTCTCTCTCCATATTTTAAACAAAAACGTTTAACTCGGTTTCGACGACTCCGCTCTCTCTCTCTCTTCTGGGAAACATCCTGGAGTACTGTTGGTCTCTTTTGTCGTTGATGTGTTTTTTTTTCTTGTTCTCTTCGTTTATAAAAGTCTCTCCGAGTCTCTTTCGAAGTGGTTTAATCTAACAAGTCATCGCCTTCTCAACTTTAGCTCCTTTAGCCCAAAACCCAGGTGCGTTTTCTTTTTCCTATTGTCTTCTTCTTTCTTGGGTTGGTTTTCTTTATGGTATATGTATATATATGTTCTGTGTTAAAGCTAATGAGTATTTGGTTAAATTTTTAGAAATAAGGTTGTTTGGATGTGAAGCTTTGACAGACAAGGAGCTATCTGAATCTTAAAATTTCAATCTTGTCCCCAAACTTTTGTTTTGGATGATCGGATATTCTTTTTTTTTTTAATCTGATAAATTGTTAACCGGATATCCTTTTTGGATGCTCTTTTCTTGTTGTTGTTGTTGTTTTTTTTTTCCCCCCTGTAATTATCTATTTTTATTAGGGAAATTGGCAACAAGTCTATCCATTTGTTGGGGTTCTTTTTTCTTTTTTTTCCTTTTGATCTTGGCTTTCATTTCTGAATATTTTTTTGGCGCTCTATGAGTAGGAGAAAAGGAAAATAGAGTTAAAA
Organism: Ficus erecta; assembly: GCA_008635985.1. Taxonomy (NCBI): domain Eukaryota; kingdom Viridiplantae; phylum Streptophyta; class Magnoliopsida; order Rosales; family Moraceae; genus Ficus; species Ficus erecta. The sequence goes on from BKCH01001387.1 coordinate 725,203, forward strand.
ACGAAAAACATGGATTTGAAAAAGATTTTGGGTCAGGAATTTGGTTACTTGATACTCTTTAGAATCTCAAAAAGTCAAGGCCTTTTCCATTCTTTTGTTGATGAATTGTAATTTCAAAACTTCAATTGCAAGCTAAAGTGTTACAACTTTTTTCAGAATCTACTTTTGTTTGAACTGAAAAGTAGATTCCTGTCCTTTTATTTACCCTTTTAATTTTTGAAATTATTTATGTGATTATTTTATGGTCTCAAGTAATTGGAAAAAAAATCTGCTTTGCAACACTTAAGTAAGGTTTTTTAATTTTTTTAATTTTTTTATTTTGATAATTTAATTATACAAAGCTTCATGACACCCCTTTTTTTCACCCACTTTTTTTAAAAAAAATTTCCCTACTTTTTTCTGGTTTTCAATTACAAGAACTTGAATTTACTATTTGAATTGCGGGTTTGAACTTATGATTCAAACCGCCTTATTTAATGCTTCTCTCTCTTTTTTCATCCTTTGATTGAGCATTTTTGTTCTTTCAGGTTCTGCTTCTTTCAACTTTCCTTAAACAAGGCAATTTTCTTCTTTCTGATCAAATTCCATCTCCAATGAGTAACCTCAAGTTGGGGGTTGAGGTTGTGGGTGCCCATGACCTTACGGCGAAAGATGGGCAGGGCTCATCCAATGCCTTCGTCGAGCTCCATTTCGATCATCAGAGATTCCGAACCACAATCAAAGAGAAGGACCTGAATCCTGTTTGGAACGAGAGTTTCTACTTCAACGTCTCTGATCCGAACAACCTTTCTAACCTCACTCTCGAGGCCTACGTCTACTGCCATAACAAAAACAACTCCTCGAAATCGTTCCTCGGGAAGGTTTGTCTTACGGGAACATCGTTTGTCCCCTACTCGGATGCTGTTGTCTTGCACTATCCTCTGGAGAAACGGAACTTCTTGTCGCGCGTAAAAGGCGAGATTGGCCTTAAAGTGTTTGTCACAGATGATCCTAGCATAAGATCCTCAAATCCGCTTCCTGCAGTGGATATCTCTCACAGTATTGACTCACGTCCAATCCATGATCAGCCGCCACAGCAGTCAAAAGTTGCGAGTTTCGTCTCAAATCTGCTCTCCAATGACAAAACCGACACGAGACACACATTTCGTAGTATTCCAACCGAAAAGAAGAGTGCTCCTCCTCCTGTAATGCAACCTATGCCGAGCTATGGAATGCAGGAGATGAGGGCGGAAGCGCAGGCTTCTAAACCCATTCCTATGTTCTCTGGTTCGTCATCTCAGCCAGTTGATTATGCGGTTAAAGAGACAAGTCCTATCCTTGGCGGAGGGCGAGTTGTTGGAGGGCAAGTTATACCCGGAGACAGATTTTCTATTTCCAGCACCTATGACCTCGTCGAAAAGATGCAATACCTTTTCATACGAGTTGTTAAAGCACGTGATCTTCCTTCAAAGGATGTCACTGGAAGTCTTGATCCTTATGTTGAAGTGAAAATCGGGAACTACAAGGGGAAAACAAAGCACTTTGAGAAGAAACAGAATCCCGAATGGAACGAGGTGTTTGCCTTTGCGAAGGAGAATCTTCAGTCCTCTGTTTTGGAAGTCGTGGTTAAGGACAAGGATGTACTAGTTGATGACTTTGTTGGGCTGGTTCGGTTCGATCTACATGAGGTTCCCACCCGGGTTCCGCCAGATAGTCCTTTGGCTCCCGAATGGTACCGCCTTGCCGACAAGGATGGAGATAAGAAGAAAGGGGAATTGATGCTTGCCGTCTGGTATGGCACACAAGCCGATGAGGCTTTTCCTGATGCCTGGCATTCTGATGCAATTGGCCCGACTGAGAACGCTTTGGCTTCCATTTCCCATATCCGATCTAAAGTTTACCATTCGCCAAGACTATGGTATCTTCGTGTCAAAGTGGTTGAGGCACAAGACTTGGTTGTTCCGGACAAGTCCCGTTTTCCCGATGTTTATGTGAAGGTTCAGCTTGGAAATCAGGCTCAGAGAACTAAACCGGTTCAAGCGAGGACTTTGAACCCGATGTGGGGCGAGGATCTAATGTTTGTTGCTGCCGAGCCGTTTGAAGAACATCTAGTTATTTCGGTTGAAGATCGAGTTGGTCCTGGCAAAGACGAGAATCTTGGGAAGGCTGTTATATTTTTGCACACAATTGAGAAGCGCGCTGATGACAGAAAAATCCGTGGAAAATGGTTCCAGCTCGAGAAGTCGACATCGGCTGCCATTGAAGCTGAAGAACACAAGAAGAAGGATAAGGATAAGTTCTCTAGCCGAATTCATCTCGAAATTTGTCTCGATGGAGGGTACCATGTTCTCGACGAGTCGACTCACTACAGCAGCGATCTTCGGCCCACAGCAAAGCAGCTCTGGAAATCATCCATCGGGGTTTTAGAGCTTGGAATTCTCAATGCTGACGGCTTTCATCCGATGAAGACGAGGGACGGGAGAGGCACGGCGGATACGTATTGTGTGGTGAAGTACGGACACAAGTGGGTTCGAACTAGGACCATAATCAACAGCCTGAATCCGAAGTACAACGAGCAGTACACTTGGGAGGTTTATGACCCTGCCACAGTTCTTACTATTGGAGTTTTTGACAACAGCCAGATTGGTAATTCTAATGGTAACAAGGATGTGAAGATTGGCAAGATCCGGATTCGAATTTCGACTCTTGAGACCGGCCGAATCTATACTAACTCTTTTCCATTGCTAGTCCTTCATCCTTCAGGCGTGAAGAAGATGGGCGAGCTTCACTTGGCAATAAGATTCTCCTGCATATCCTTAGCCAGCATGATGTTCAAGTACTCGAAACCGCTTTTGCCGAAAATGCACTACATTAAGCCGCTGACCGTGATGCAGCAAGATCTGCTGCGCCACCAGGCCATCAACATTGTGGCAGCTCGGCTCAGTCGAGCAGAGCCCCCTCTCCGGAAAGAAGTCGTCGAGTACATGTCCGACGCAGACGCTAACCTTTGGAGCATGAGGCGCAGCAAGGCAAACTTTTTCCGTCTTATGTCGGTCTTCTCGGGATTGCTTTCTGTCGGAAAATGGTTCGGAGAAGTCTGCACCTGGAAGAACCCTGTCACAACAGTTCTAGTACACGCCCTCTTTGTCATGCTAGTTTGTTTCCCGGAGCTTATTCTTCCAACGGTTTTCCTTTACATGTTCTTGATAGGCCTGTGGAACTTCCGGTACCGCCCGAGATTCCCTCCTCACATGAACACGAGGATCTCGTATGCGGATGTGGTGCATCCCGACGAATTAGATGAGGAATTCGACACTTTCCCGACATCCCGAGGCTCTGATATAGTCCGGATGAGGTATGACCGCTTAAGAAGCGTCGCGGGAAGGATTCAAACCGTGGTCGGTGACATAGCCACTCAAGGAGAGCGGGTTCAGGCGCTACTCAGCTGGAGGGACTCGCGCGCTACAACGATATTCATAATGTGCTGCCTCGTCGCCGCTGTTGTGCTATACGTCACGCCATTCCAGGTTCTGGCTCTCATCACCGGGTTTTACGTCATGAGGCACCCGAGGTTTAGGCGGAAGATGCCGTCAACGCCGCTCAATTTCTTCCGCCGGCTTCCCGCGAGAACGGATAGCATGTTGTAGATGGCGAAATTGCTGTGTTTGTTTAGGCCCTGCTAATGTTTTTTGATCTGGGGGTTTGTTTGGCAGTGCATTTATGAAATCTTTGCTGTATCTGCTGCTGTTTTAGGTGTATATTATGTTTAAATTATGGAAAGAAGTTGATAAAGTGCAATGTAATTGTAGTAGTTTTGTTCCATAATTTTGTCTTGATAATCTTGTTTTAGGGGCCGGGACCGGATTATAATGTTGTAAATTTTATTCTTCTAAAGCAATTAAGAAGTATGTCAAATATGTCCAATGTTTTGTTTTATTTTATTTTATTCCTTCCTTTTCTTTTTCTTTTGCACTTGTGATACTAACAAGTGCTGCACGTAGCATTTATATTATTTAATATTTTTAATATGATGTCAAAGTTTGCTATTTCATACTTTCACCTTTAATATCCCCACTCATGCGTTTGAAAGTATTACGTGCATTTTTTCATTAAAAATTTAATTCACGGAATAGATTCATAAATTGTTTCAAAGTTTGAGTGAAGGAATGTTAGAAATTGATGTGCGAAAGATATTTTGTGAAAATATTTAAAGTTTGAAAGAAAAAATAAAATTTATCCTTTTTCTCATTATTACATCTCTCTCCCACATATAATATCACTCTAATCCTTAACCTTCTAGATGTAATCTTGGGTAATGATACATCGATGTTCATTTGTTTCAGGTCTTCCGAAATCCTACGTATATGGAGGTAGTCGCTCGCTATGTTTTTGTAAAGCTTACGTGGTTTAGAACTATGAACAATATTTATATACTTAGAAACCGTCCAACAGGTGCATTTCATGGAATTATTTTAGAAAATACAAATTTTATGTCAAACAATTTACTTAGTTACCAGGCATGTCATTTAAATACTGAAAAAATGCAAAGTATTTTATTTAAGCCTCTGACATAAATCTTTAAATACTTTTAAATGTGTCAGTAACCAAAGTGTTTATTCACCACCCATGTGGGACTTAAAATGCCATAAAACAAAAGTAATACATGTTAATTCGAACAAATGTATGTATATCTTGTTTATTAGTCACGGGGGAGGGTTTTTTATTTTATTTTGCTCGGGGAGGTTAATACAGATATGCAGAACACACCAATCAAGGTTGGCTATACAATTTCACTACTCGATCCAGCATAATTTTATTAGTTCCAAAGTATTGATTTCTGATTGTTTGAACTACTTTCTAACCTTCCCTTTTAGGTGCTAAAGGATAAGGGATTTATAAGATTGTGACGAATTTTTTTTTTTACCACGCCAAGAGAGATTAAATCAGAAGGACCAACAAACACTTGAACAAATTTATCTACCAATAAAATAACATAAAATAAAACACTTGAACAAATTTGAGCATTCTTAAGCATGTTTAATTATTTAGAGTAATTAACCCTAATAGTTCCTGAACTCTTTCAAAGGTGATGGTTTAGTTCCTGTTCTTTTTTTTTTTTGGGCCGAGATGACCATAAACTCTTATTTTTTGGCCGTCATGGTTATTTCCGTATAAACCATTTATTTCTAACGGAATATTGCATGTGCAATCTATGTGATCAAATCTAAAAGGGTATTTTAATAATTTAATAATAATTAACTTAACAAAAATAAAAAAATCATTTAATATTTAAATTTATATATATATATCTCTCTCTCCCTCTCTCCCTCTCTCTCTCTCATATGTAAGGAACAAAAGCTGAAACCTAGATCCAAACCCAGAGAATGGACCTTGGTGAGGCGGCGTCCGGCGCGGGGGGGGGGGGGGGGGGGGGGGGTTTAATTAGGGCGACGGTGGGGGAAGGGAGAGAGAGAGAGAGAGAGAGAGAAGAGATCTGGGTTTGAGTTCGTTTTGGGGGATCTGGTTTTGAACTCATTTGGTGGGGGGTGGTGCTTGTGTTCGGTGGCGGCGGCGGCGGCGGTGGGGGGGGTGGGGGGGGGGGGGGGGGGGTGGGGAGGGCTCTACAATTGTGAAGGAAGGGGGTGCTTGAGCTGGGTTTTGAGTTTTATCGGGGGGGGGGGGGGGGAGGTTGGGGCTGGGGTTGGGGTTGGGTTTTGAACCCGTTCGGTGGGGTGTGTTCGTCGGTGGCGGTGGCTCTTGGGGGGGGGGGGGGTTTAATTAGGCGACGGTGGGGGAAGGAGGAGAGAGAGAGAGAGAGAGAGAGAGAAGAGATCTGGGTTTGAGTTCGTTTTGGGGGGGATCTGGGTTTTGAACTCATTTGGTGGGGGTGGTGCTGTGTTCGTTGGGCGGCGGCGGCGGCGGTGGGGGGGGGGGGGGGGGTGGGGAGGGCTCTACAATTGTGAAGGAAGGGGGTGCTTGAGCTGGGTTTTGAGTTTCGTATCGGGGGGGGGGCGGGGGGGGGGGGGGGGGGGGAGGTTGGGGCTGGGGTTGGGGTTGGGTTTGAACCCGTTCGGTGGGGTGTGTTCGTCGGTGGCGTGGCTCTTGGGGGGGGGGTGGGGGGGGATCGACTAAGGTGAAGGAAGGGGCTGGGTTTTGAGTTCAGTGGAAAGGGGGGTTGGGGCTGGTGCTGGGTTTTGAGTTCGATGGATGAGGGTGGGGTTGAGCTCGGTGATGGCGAAGGAGCGGGGGAGAGGGCGCCTCGGGCTCGGGTTGGGGCTGGGGTTTATTTTATTTTTATTTGTGGTTTGAGGAAAAAGCGAAGAAAGAAAAAAATGAGGGAGAAGGTTAATGAGTAAGAAAATAGAAAATCAAGGGGTATTTTAGTATTTTACTACAAAAATTATGATTTATGTAAGATTCTGTTAGAAATTTAACGGTTTTGGATGGAAAGGATTATAACGGCAAAAATAAGAGCTTAAGTTCATTTCGGACAAAAACAAAAGAGCAGGGACTAAACCGTCACCTTTAAAAGAGTTCAGGGACTATTTGGGTTAATTATTCATTTATTTATTTATTTTTTGACATGTAATTACATCACCCTTGAACTTACCGAATATTAACTCTTAGGGTGTGTTTGGTGTGTAAATTTGAGTTAAGAGGCTGTTTGGCAAACCAGCTCAAGCTGGTATTTATCAGTTCAGTTCGAACTTAAGTGGTTTGGAGGGTCAGTTCGGTTTGACTGATCAACTGAACCGTTACACAGTAAACCCAAATGGGTTTACTATTCATCTCTGCTCACTCGGAACTGACCATCTCGCATGCCTCATCTACTGTTCATCTCTTCCAATATTCTCTCCACTGTCGCCCATGTGGTGGAGTCAGTTTTGATTTTGCTTCTGAACCCGAACCCATTTCTGACCATCTGCAAGTGAGCAGGAGGTCCGTTGACTGCTTTGAAGGTATTTCTCTCTCTCTGGTAAGGTTATATGCTTTCGGCCTGGCTTTCTCCCCCCCCCCCCCCCCCAGTGAATCAGATGCGGCGCCGTTTGAAAATCTCGCACCGACGACGAACCCTTGGGCTGATTACCCACTCTTTCCGAGTGCGACGATCTTCCCGGATACCCATTAAATCCTGCCCTAATCCGACGCCTTCCCCTGTATACTCATCCTCCGGTTCGAATTCCGTTAGCCTAGTATGTATTTCATCCCCAATTTCGTGTAACCTTTTTCGTCTTTAAACATCTTTAGAGTGTTGATCTGTTTATTGGTGTTTAAAATCTCATATTTGTTCTTATTTGGGTTCGGCTGAAGTATGTTTGGTTTTGGGGTTTTTGATTTTGGTCATTTCGAAATCTAAGTTGCAGGTTTGAATGTTGGTTTTTTTTCCATTTGTGATTGTTTTGGTATATGGTGTTTAAGGTGAGAAACGAAAATAAAATTGATTCTTGGGCATGTTTTTGGGTTCGGTTCAAGCATGTTGGTTGTTTGTTTATTTGATTTTCTCATTTGGAAATGTAAGTTGCAGGTTTGATCACTTGGTTTGTGTTGTATTTGTGATTGCTTGACATCCGTACACGGTGTTGAGTGTGAGAAACGGCAATAATTTCGTTTTTTAGGCATAATTTGGGTTCGGGTGAAGCATGTTGGTTGTTCGTTTTTAGATTTTCTGGTGTGGAAATGAAAGTTGCAGGTTCGCAACTTGGTTTTTGTTGCATTGCTGATTGCTTGCCGTCCGTAAACGGTTTAATGCTAAGATACGCCAATAATTTCATTTTTTAAGCATCTTATGGGTTCGGGTGAAGCATGTTGGTTGTTCGTTTTTAGATTTTCTGGTGTGGAAATGAAAGTTGCAGGTTCACAACTTGGTTTTTGTTGCATTGCTGATTGCTTGCCGTCCGTAAACGGTTTAATGCTGAGATACGCCAATAATTTCATTTTTTAAGCTTCTTATGGGTTCGGGTGAAGCATGTTGGTTGTTCGTTTTTTTATTTTCTCGTCTGGACATGAAAGTTGCAGTTTTGAAACTTAAATTTAATTGCATTGCTGATTGCTTGCCATCCGTAGACGGTTTAATGCTGAGATACGCCAATGTTTTGTGTTCGGGTGAAGCATGTTGGTTGTTTGTTTTTCGATTCTCTCGTCTGTTTGATGCTCGGCGTCGTGTCTTGTGTACGGCTGAACCACTTAGTGTCAAGTTGGCGATGATGTATACAGTTAATTCACATATATTGTAATGTCATCTGACTGGTGAGTTTGTTAACCGATATTTAATGTCAGTTACCGGTATATAAGCACATGCTTATTGAGACGGGAGTTAATTGAATGTTATGCTTGGCATAAACCTTTTTTCCCTTTAATACATTGTTTATATGCCATGGCAGCTGTATATATATATCGGGTGATTGACATGCCTCGGATTGAAACTGTCAACCAATTTATACTGAGCCAACTCATTTGCATTCGCAAATTTGTGTGTTTGTTAAGTCAATTCATATGTTTTTGTTATCAATTCGTTAAGGAAATGCCGCGGAAAGCCTCGGGTGACACCTACGTTTGGAATCCCGTTAAGGAAAAAAAATTTCTAGAAAAACTTGATGAATACCTGCAGACCACTGGTGGTAAACAACCCACCTTAGCAGTCCTAAATATTTGGGCCGCGGAGTTTAATGCTGAGTTTGAAGGAGTACCTGCCTTAGGTACAACATTATCTCAAAAGAAGGAAAGAATGAAGAAAATTTATAAGGGCTGGAAGGTGTTACAGACTCGTACAGGCCTAGGGTACGATCCTACGACAGATCGAGTCATATGCTCTGACGAAGAGTGGAAGAGCTTTGTTCAAGTAATAGAGTTGTTTATTTTATAGACTTCCGTCATTATGTTTGACCAACTTCTTGGTTAGATTCTTATGATGCTATAATTCATCTGCAGTTTAACAAGGAGTGCAAACATCTCAGGCACGAGGGACTACGCAACAAGGAGCTTTATTACAGTGTTTTCGATAAATATCATGCTACAGGTGCCTCGGGGTATGGGTCCGTCACGATGCCAGATGAAAATCCATCGTACTTCGACTTCGATGCTTCAATGGATAACTCAGCGTACCGACCGATAATTGAAGATGATGGAACGCCAACCACGGGTCCGCGTAACTTGAACAACATGCAATTCACAGGCTATGCAGGTCCGTCGCGGTCAAGGGGAAGTTCTGGTAAGAGGAAGTTAAGAGACGAAGCGGATGAGATGACAATCCAGGCAATGCAGGAAATTGTCACCCATTTCCGTGGCGGATCACAATCGGGAACAAGTAATGAGCAATCAAGCCAAACGAATCACATGCTGCGCTGTATGAATATAATGACAGAGATGGATATCCCACCCCCTCATCGGGCGATAATGTGGCACTACTTTGATGCCCATCCACGTCTCCAAAGTACCTTCCACCAGCTGTCCGATGTCGATCGTCGTGAAATTATTAAGACTGTTGTTCAGTCACATCGACCCCCCCCCCCTCCGATTGATTTTATCGTTTTAGTTTGGACTGCAATTCATTTTTTTAATTCTTCGGGTTATTGTTTGACATTAGTTTTTCGAATTGACTGTGTTTTTCCTTTCTTTCGATATATGTTTTTCTCAACTCTATCGATGTTGGTCTTATTGTTAATATATTTTATGGATTTACATATATGCATATCTCAAGTACGTTAACCATACTAGGAAAATATGAAAAATAAATTTCAATCGTATTGTGAAGGGATTTCGTGTAAATAATTTAATGTTAATTAAATTGGCTAACATATATTTAATACCAGGTAAACCTAGAATTGTAGAGAAGATCGCAATCTAATCTCAAGATGAACGACGGTAGTTCCGGATCTAACCAGGAAGAAGATGTCGACTACACTGATAATGAGAATATCAACCATAACGAATATCTTCTCAAGGCAGTGGTAGCAGCTGGAGTCAGAATGCGTAATAGGCGTAGAGCTCCACAACCCATGCATAATTCAATACTGACTGGCAGCATGCGTGTGGAAGAGCTATTAAATGGGCATGAAGATAATTCAAGGGTTGATAAGTATGAAATCAGATACATTTAGATCCTTGAGTAACCTATTAGGTAGTCGGGGGTTATTGATGCCGACGTGTAACATGAATGTGAACGAGCAATTGTTCATTTTTTTATCAATATGCTCTCAAGGCGCAACCAACCGACACATTTCATATTTGTTCCAGCACTCCAGAGAGACAACGTCCCGTTGGTTCTATAAAGTGTTGCAGGTTATTTGTCTATTAAAGGACGAATTCATAAGACCCACCCGACTACACAACGATTCAACATTTGATTATGGAGCATGCGGACAAATATCGGCCATGGTTTGATGTACGTTATCAATGTAACATAGTAGGCATTATCGTACTAATAGCAAGTAATCAAAATTTTTTTTATTGTCAATTATGGAACGCAAATTAAATATTTTATAAATTTATGCAGGGTTGTATTGGCGCGATAGATGGCACACACATCCCTTGTGTCCCCCGGCACGAAAATGCTGACGCTTGGATTAATCGGAAAGGGTTTCATTCGCAGAATGTATTAGCAGCATGTTCGTTTGACATGAAATTCACATACATGTTGACCGGGTATGAGGGATCTTGCCACGATGCCAGAATGTTAGACGAGGCAATAGCATTCCATGGATTCCCATTACCTCCACCAGGTAAGCATGTTTGCTTAATATAGCAGTAGTAGTTTTTTATTGTTAATTAGTTAATGAATATTGAACATTACTTCTTATTGCGATGTTTGTTTTTGTAGGAAAATTTTATCTAGCTGATTCAGGATACGCCAATAAGAAAGGTTTCCTGAGCCCATATCGACGAGAGACGTATCATTTACCGGAATATCGAAGACGAACCGTCGGGCTAGGCAACAGGAAGGAAGTGTTCAACTACACGCACTCCTCGCTGCGTAATTGTATTGAGAGAACATTTGGTGTCTGGAAGGCTAGATTTAAAATACTGAAATGCATGACCAGCTATCCAATGGACAAACAAAAAATGATCCCAGTGGCGTGTGCGGTTGTACATAATTTCATAAGAATGGTGCAGGTTGGGGATCCCTTTCTTGAGGAGTATGTGGCGGATTGTGTGCCTGTAGGGGGCAATGTCGATGTTAACGCGGATTACGTGTTAGACGACGGGATCGATGATACTGGCCCAAGTATCGGAACGCAGCCACATGAATCGAGTCGGGGTGCAATGAATCGGATGAGAGATGTTTTGGCTGATGAAATGTGGGGAAGATATCAAGCATCTCCGTGGTATATATTTACGTGAAAGAATGTTCATCTGTATCTTCTTGAACAACTGTATATTTTCATTAACGCTTAATTTGATTTTATCAACTTTAAATGACCAACTTCTTGGTTTTTGTTGGTGTATTTTATGGCAACTTATTGGATATTTTACAAAATATTTTGATGTCTCAAGTTGGTTGGTCTAATTTAATGAGGGCATTAACTTAAATTTAATTTTTTAAAATTTTCAGAAAAGACAAAAAAAATTCTGGGAAAAAGGCACAAACATTTTTTGGAATATTATAAAAAAGTTTGTGTTGAATGGTTTGAGTTGGTGAAACAAACACCCCTAGAATGCTATAAAAAATAATAATAATAAATTGATTTTTTCCAGATTTTGTTTTGCCAAACAGGGCCCTTGTTTTTTTTTTTAAAACTTTTCAACTTAAACTTTTTCACCAAACACTCAACTCAACTTAAACTACTCAACTTAAACTTTTACCAAACACTCAACTTTTAAACTAAACTTAACTTAACTCAATCTAAACTTTAAAATACCAACTTAAACTACTCCACCAAACTCCCCCTAAGATTTGTAAGTTTAAATAGTAAATTTTTTTGAATTTTTTTGAATTTTCAAAAACACAAACAACTTTTTAGGGAAAAAGACAAAAAAACATGATGAAAAAAGTACAGTTTAGTTTAAACAGAACTTGTTGCCAAACAAGCCCCTAATTCATTCTTCTCTCATCAATTGGACTAGCCCTAATGGTTTTTTTAAGCATGTTAATAAGTGGCCAATGTGCAAAAGATGCTCTAACTTGTTATCTCATCTCAGTATTGATAGTTTTACTACAGGATTTTGTGCTTCTATTTTGCATTTGCCAGTGAACTTTATAATGCTTGGACCTATTTTTTTTTTTTTTTTTTTTCTTGGGACTGATCATGGATAAGAAAAATATTTTAGATTCTTTACCAGTCAAGGGTATTGGTCAAATATCAACTTAATATATTTCAGCCAAGTTCCCCCTACCGACAGGGGAAAAAAAGAAAGAAAAAAGAACATATCAAGATACCAATAAATTCTGCCATATATTATCATAACCAAAAATGACCACCGACAATGTTGATCATTTGCTCTGGTCGCTTGTGCCAGCTACAAAATATTTAAGTATAATATTTTTGATAATCTATTAGAAATTTTCTTTTCAACATAAATGACCTGACATATCTGATTTCAGTGACTGGTTAATTATCACCGGAATATTCTGATATTTTTATAATTTATCATAATTTTTTTTTGGACATAGATGAGCGGGCATCTCTAACTTCAATTACCGTCATAGGTCACCAGAGTATTTCTGACTGAACATTTATTATGTAATCTACTAGATTTTTTTGTTTTGGCATAGATGGTAATCACAAAATAAGGGCGTATTGACACAAATGCCACCCTTTGAAAACTTCTTTCCCAACTCGACACTATATTGGACATTTTAGCGTCTTTACCACTCAAGGGTATTGGTCAAATATCAACTTTATATATTTTAACCAAGTTCCCCCTACGGACAAAAGGAAAAAACAAAAAAATAAAAAAACTATCAAGATATCAATAAATTCTACCATATATTATTAGAACAAAAAATGACCACCGACAATGTTGGTCATTTGCTCCTGTCACTTGTGCCGGTTACAAAATATTTTAGTAGAAATTTTTAATAATCTATCAGAATTTTTCTTTTCAACGTGAATGATCAGACATATTTGGTTTTGGTGGCTGGTCGCTTATCACCGAAATTTTTTGGTATATTTATACTCTATCATTATATATATATTTTTGACATAGATGAGTGAACATCTATGACTCTGACTACTGTCACAGGTAACTAGAGCATTTTGATTGAATATTTACTTTGTAATCTACTAGATTTTTTTCTTTTGGCCTAGATGGTTGAGATTCTTCGGCTCTAGTTCAATAGAGTATTTTGGTTGAATATATTTTATTATCTACTAGATTTTTGTTTTCAACATAGATAATCGGACGTATCTAGCTCCGATAGCTAGTTTACGAGTATTGTAATAGAATATTTTGATAATCTATCATAGTATGTATCTTTTTTAACATAAAACCGCCGAACATCTTCAGTTTTGATCACTAGAGTACTGTGGTAGAATATTTTTAATAATCCATCAAAATGATTTTACTGAGAAGCATTCCACCAGAATGCTTTGATGATTGTTGGCATTGAAGATGTCTAACCATTTATGCTGAAAACAAAAAAAAAAAAAATTTTTGATTGATTATAAAGAATATTTCGGTAATCGGTGACCAGAGCCAACAACCAACATTGGTGGTCACTATTAGTTTTGATGACATCAGTTATAGTGTATGTGGTATCTTTCTAGATTTTGTTTTAAAAAAAAAAATCGTAGTCAGAAAATCGAAAAAAAAAAAAAACCCGGGTCAAAAAAGTAAAGAAGGTTGAAAGGGTGGTAAAATTTTCCATATAGAGAAGAAAAAAAGGTTAGTTATGTAATTTTCTCTAGAATATTACACAATTGCCTTCTGCTCTAAAACAACTTCCCAATTCATATTAGGGTCCATTTGGTTCAAATGTTTGATTTTGAAACAAAAATTTTTCTTGTTTTGAAATAAGTTCCTTTATTATTATTACTATTATTAGTTTTGTTATTATTATTATTATTATTTTACATTCAGGACCTTTAACCTTGCTCCTTTTTCTTTTTTCCTGTTAAATACGGTGTAAATTTCAAAGTATTCCTCCAAATTGAATGTATGTATCTTTTAAATTTCAAAAGTAACATCTAGTTTCGTATAATACTTTAAAATCATAATAAATCTGCTTTCATACGCATTAAAATTGTAATAAATTCGCTTGCTTGTTAGTTTTTTTTTTTTTTTTTTTGACGGAATATACCACGTTTCAATGAATGAGTTGAAAAGGTTTTTAAATAGTGTTATATATATGAGAAATTTGCCATTACCATAGCTTAAATTAAATTTAAATTCAAAGTATTGCAAGGAAATATAATGCTGATTAAAGTAATTTTTTCTCAAAATTTTAAAGAAACTAATTCTTAAGAATTAAAAGAAATTTTAAAAAACGGTTCTTTTCTTTTTGAAAAGAAAATAAATTCCCTTCCTCTCCCTCCTCACTTCTATCGCCCTCTCTCTCCACCGTAAATTGTAGGAGATCACGCTGGTAAGTTTGCATGGCGTCACAAGTGTGAGAGTGGGAGAGTCTGTTTGCATAGGACGTGCGACGGAGACGGAGGGAGTGGAGGAGACAACATCCTATAGAGAGTGGGAAGGGGTGGGAGAAGATGACAGTGTGAGGAAGAGAAGACGACGTCTCTGTGATGGTTTTGGTTGGTGGCTTTTTGTTGGGAAAAACAGAAAAAAAAAAATTTCCCGTACCTATTTTTCTTTTCACAAATTTCCCCTAATTTTCTTGTCACGTGAGTTTTCCCATGCAAACACTAACACAACGAAAATTTGTAATGATTTCAAAGTTGGAGGGAAACGGAGAGTTCATCTCAAAATTAAAGGACACATCATTACAACGGGGAAAGGGAGGGAGGGGCTTGAAAATTTTCCTTGAATTTATCGCTTGAATTTGGCTTGAATTTGTTTAAAATTATTTTTAAAAAAATATATAGTGGTAATTTTTGAACTCGATATCTTATGGTGTGATCATGTGTTGAAAATAATACAGATAGAAAAACAGAACCTATTGATAGAGAAGAAAAGGTACTAGGAGGATGGATATAAAACCACCGGGAGAAAGGATTTTAAGAAAAGAAGAAGAGTTCAAAAGGAGGGATACCAGAAATCTCCATATTTCTCGTTTCACATTAGCTGGTTATAAACAAAGAAATCAATTCATCTTTTGTGACATTTACCCATCTTAACGACATAAGTAAAGTTGGTAGCAAAAACTATCCTAACAACATAAGCAACAAAATGGAAAAAAAAAAAAAAACTAAGTATAAAAATTAATTAATGCTAGGAACTCCATCATTCTTCCAGGGATTGAGAAACTCGACAGCGGTGAGTATGAAATAATCATAAAAGCAACAATCTGAAATGCTAGAACATCTTTAATCTTGTTGAAAGAAGTCATAGAAGCTTGGAATTTGATTGTCGAAATATCTTTGTTGTGAAGAAAATATAGAACTCTCAATGTTTCTGAGCTCCACATCATGTAAACAACTCTTGAACGGAGAATAAGAAGGATGAAAAGGATAATACAAATCCTTTTTGTTGTTTAATAAGAATGAGGAAGTGTTGAAGTGATAGATACTAATTTTTTTATCTAATTATTATATTGTCCTTTTATAAAATTTATTAACAAAATTTTTTTTGGGACAGAATTGTATTTTCAAGCTCAAATGAAAGGAGAGCTTGCATCCTTCCATTTATACAAGTATGCAAATTGGTGGGTCCGGATGGATGAAGTCTCCCTCTACCGCTCTCCATCCATCCATCCATCTTTTTAAAAGTTTATATTTTTCTTGTTTTCTCCCAGTTAAAAATTGATTATTCCTATGTAAGTCTCCTAAAATTTTTACCCTTTATATTACATTCTAAACTGATAATAATAGACTGGAGCTCCGCTGCTGGTGGTCCACGCTTTTTACTTACACCACATTCATCTACGCGAGTCTTCTAGAGGTACACTGATCTAGTGCCCACCTTGACGGAAAATTGCCGGGACGTGAGCAATCGTTATGTATTGTGATCTCCACCCAACACTTTTGCTTGATGCTTAACCATATATATGTGGCACTTTTAATGGCTTTTAAAAAAAAATTTTGTTAAAAGTGGAGGTTAAAGACTGTTTACCCGTTTGAGGAGATTTCTCCAAAAATATCTCCAAATGTTTTTTTTTTTTTTTAAAACTCAAAATTACTTTTCATTATTCACAACTATAAATGTGTACAGTAAACTCAATTTTTAAAAGTTTATACTTTGTTATTTCAAGTCCAAATAAAATGATTTTTTTTTTCCAAATTGCGTAAAATTTTAAGAGTAGATTTCTCCTCTCAAAAAATCTCCAAAAAATCTCCAAATGTTTTTTTTTTTTTTGTCTTTTTCTTTAACTCAAAATTACTTTTCATTATTCACAGCTACAAATGTGTATAGTAAACTCAAACTTTAAAAGTTTATACTTTGTTATTTCAAGTCCAAATGAGATTATTATTTTTTTTTTCCAAATTGCATAAAATTTTGAGAGGAACCAAATGAAATATCTATATTGATATATATATTTTTTCCAAACATATTTCAAGTTTTTATACTTTTTTACTGCAAACAGTTTTTTTTTTCTTCAGCCAAACACATATGTTCAAAACTTATCTCAACTCCAATCTCTAACTCCAAAACCTCTCCCAAATGGATCTTTATTTTTCTAAAAAAAAAAAAAAAAGATCTCACTAACAACTTCACATGCACATTTTGATGGTTATCACGAAAACTGATTAATTCAATTCAAATGAAATCGAACCAGAGTAAACCATTTATACTTTTTGGATGAGTGGTCGGTTCTTTTTCCTTTTTTTTTTTTTTTTTTTGTGTGTGGTCGATCTGGTATTCTAAAAGATGATCACTAAAAAAGCAAGTGTGAAGTTTCCATTTATACGAACATATATAGATATATGTATTATTATACCAAGACATATATATTATAAGTATTCCTAACATGATTTATAATGGTACTGTAGTCGATTTTAAAACGATAAAGTGTACGTTAATAAAATTCATCTGGATGGAAAACTTTATACTAATTAAATTTTTGCTATGTTGGAGTTAAATGATAACCTTTGAAATCTTATGAAAAAATTTGTATGTTTGTCAAACCTCTAAAAAAAAAGTTTTAAATTTTAAACCCTAATCAACCAAACCAATAACAAGTGGATTGGTTTGATTTGGATATATATATATATATATATATATATATATATACACATATTATATATTTATATAACCCGTCAAACAAATCAAAAATTAATTTTATTTTTAATTTGGTTGGTAATTTTTTACTTTTAAACTAACCATAACCACTCCTATTGAAAATTCAAGGCTTCTCTTGATTTTTATATTTCACTATGTCTTTTAAACCGTTGTGAAAAGTTTGTGACAATGATTGCCGTTAATTCCAATTTTTGTACCAGTAGGTATACATCATAAACAAGTTAAAGAACGATACCCTGAGAAGTTTAAAGCTAGTTAAATTTTCCTTCCTTTCTTTTTCAAATAACTCGTACATGGAACAAATATGAATGTTAATTCAAACTAAAACAACAAAGACTTGAAAATATATAAGAAGAAACAAAAATGGGAATTGCAATTTATCACGGATATACTAATCCCAAATTACATATATATATTACATGACCTTCCAAGCAGTACAATTTAAACTTCCTTCATATTCATTTATTTTTTTTGAAGAATTAAGTGTTAATCTAGAAATATATAAAAGAAATAACGACCACAAGTGGGATCCAACCCACAAAAGTCTTAGTACCTACAAACTTTTTAATTTTTTTTTTAAATAATTGGGTTTATGATTCTCATTTATTAAAGAAAAAACGAAAACACTCTCAGGATTTTAAAACTGAGAGCTCACATATAAACCATTTTCTTCCCGTCTACTGAACTAGTCCCAGCATGGTCTTGCTTTAGATCTTATGAAGTCATAATAATACATATGGAGAAAATCAAGCTTCGGACCAGTAAATATCAAGTTCACCCCAATCATCCTTTGGCACTTTCAAGGCCTTCCAAACAGCGTTAGAAGCATCAACAATGTTATTAGGACATGGGGGCTGATAATCATGATCAGAATCGCAGCCCGCAGTTGAATCACACTCATCCACAACCATGGCATTGACACTCCGGCCATTTCCATATATGGTAATGTTCTGGAAACACCTCTGCATGTTGTTGAACCATCCGGTTGACAAAGCCACGACCGGGGTGTTGTCGGAGTAGTACTTGTTGTCGCACTCGGAGGGTGCGCCTCCTTCTCCGCCCTTCTTAAAGCTGTTGATTCTAAGGAGCGCATTTGTACGGCCAGACTCCCTTGGTGAGCACTTGTAAGTGGTGTGGAGATTTCCTTCTTTGCAACAATCAGGTGTGGTTCTCTGGATTGTATTGTCCTGGAGGAGGCTTTTTTCCTCTTATTTTGCCACTTGGCCGCTTGCAAGTTTTCGCTTCGAGGATCGACAAATTGATTGCAAGAAGAAGTAAAATGAAAAACAGACAGCTGAAGCAGAAGAGATCTTCATGATCTTCTCTACTCTTGATTCTGTTATGGACTATTAGGCTAGTTTGCAGGAAATGATTTAGTCGCTGGCTATATATATAAAAATTTTGTGACAGGGAAAATACCGAATATATGCCTGCTATACTTTTCTCCTTGTGTTATCAGACAATACAAAAACGTGTCTTGTAATTTGCAAAACGTATTGTAATTTTATATTATATTTGGTCAAAACTTCATTGTGGTGAAAAATCTATACTAATTGTTTTTTTTTTTTTTTAATTTTTAAGTTCAATATACTATTGTAGACCGGTAGTGTTAACATCACTTAGTATTAAAATATTGATCCCATCATATGAAATTCACATATAAAACTGACCTTTTATTGTGATTGTGTTTAACATGTCAACAGTTAAAAATGGAGCCAAAAAATTGTTATGTATAGGAATCATAGGATGAGCATGATATAGGCTCGCAAATGCAATGTAGGCCCCGAGATTATTATTTTTATTTTATTTGTTTCTTGAAATAAATCTTTAGTTTAAAGAAAGGAACCTTCTTGGTAATTTCTTTATTTGTGCTAAATTACAATGACGTAAGGAGTGTTTCTGCTTTTTTTTTTTTTTTTTGGCTCGAAAATTTTTGAATCTGTCTTTCAAATAAGAGTGACATGATCCCTTAAAAGTACCGATGCTGCTGATGCAATGAGGATTACGAGGTGAATATAGCTTCAAAATTAAGATATAAAATAATAAATTAATAAGGATACTCAAGTACAAAACTGATTAAAGCACAAAAATATATTAAACATGGGAGTTTTGATTATATCATCATATCCAACCTTTTCATTTAGTAATTTAGTACTCTAGATTTCCCTTCGTCGCTATTATTGGAGAAACTTTGCTTAACTCAAATTTTATTTATATGTAAATATGTAAGGCAAAAGAGATATATAAAGAGATTCAGAATCTTCTGGCCGCCAATCATTACTAAGGCAAAAGAGTTTCAGGTGTCTTAGCTGGCAAAGCTTGGTTCCTTGAAATGGAATAATGGAAATACCGAAGTGCTTGAAAAGTGTGCACAACTACTTTGTCATCTCAGAATCTCAAAACTGAGATTTTAAATACCCCGAATTATCCTTTTTCCCATAATTTTACGATAATAAAGAAAACTTGCTAATGGTATTGTCCGTGTGTGTTTACAATAAAAATTTTAATGCGTGATATGCTTTCATCATAAATCAGATTCAGATTATTAAAAAATTAATATAATAACGAAAGTAGTAGTACTTATTAGTTTAGTAAAAGTAGAGTTTTTAATGTAAGTTTTCTTAGATAATAAATAAGACCGATTGCATTTGGGTTGAAACCTTTAAATAACAAATATATATATATATATATATATATATATTCACGCAGACAGTACGTTTGAAAAATAAAATTCAATATGCCACAATTAGTTGAAAAATATTTATTTGGATTGTAATTGAAATAAATAATATCTTCAATTAAAAGACTGCATGAACATATAACTTAATTGAAAAAATAAATATTTATGTAGCTATGACTATATTTGAGATACAATTATTTGAACGGTAAATTAAATGAACAAACATTTTAACACGGTGATTCTGAAGTTAAATTGTAAATCATCTAATTTTAACCTTACATGTGTATCAAATTAATTTTTCAATGTTTTACCAAAAAAAATATATATTTTTTCAATGTCACACATTTCTTTTAATCCTACGTGTCTTCTTCGGATCTGCCTCAAGGATATTCTTGATCTTGTTTGCTAGTTTCAAGGGGCACATTAATTTTGGTAACTGTAACTAATTTTAGGGGGTGAAAATTGAGGATTGAACACGAATGTATTGTTAAATATCAGGTGTGAAAATGTCATATATTTATGTGTAAAGACATACTGAGACGATAACGTATAATTGATGAGGTGAGATTTCTAAAATTTACTGAGTTCGAATTTTGATAGAATTACGTGAAGAGGAAAATTTAACAATGTTTTTAAAAGTTTAGGGATGGAACAATTGGGGAGTATGTCAAAAGAGATGTATAAGTTGGGAGGAAAAAAAATATAAAATTGATCTTCATCTAATTATTTTGCCTATAAAAATTGCATCATATTATTATCATTTTTCTAAACAATTTGAGGCTGATCTCACTTATTAGATATAAAACTAAATTACTCTCAATTTTTGATTTTAAGGGTTCATATTCAAGCCCCTTCCCTCCAACCCGCTAGCTATTCAACAGGGTTATTATGAGAACAAATTACATTTTCACCCAAAACTTTAGGTCCTGTCAGAAAATGCTTTTTGAACTTTAATTCATGACATTCTTTCCCTTGAACTTTAGAAAAGTTTGCAAATTTCCCCCCTCAAGTAAATTTTTGACGAAAAATTACATATGACACTAGTTAAAAGCATGAGTTGCGGATATTAAATGTGAAATTCTTATAATTAGGTTGGAAGAGTAACTATTTATGATTGATAGTCATTTTTTCCCATACCTCTCTCTTATAGGTAGCTTTGTAATTTCACATTTAATAAGAGTAACAAGTGCCAGGAATGCAATCAATGTGTGCCATTTCATGAGTTTATATTTAATCCATTCTAACTTATCCTTTTAAGAAGTGTTATGCGATTTTTTTTTAATCCAAAATTTACTTGAGGCGGAAAATTCGTAAACTTTTCAAAGTTTAAGGGGAAAGAATGTTACAAATTTAAATTCAAGAGCATTTTATGAAAGACCTAAAGTTTGAGGGGAAAAGTATAATGTATCCTTATTATAATATCGTTATTTAGTTTCAAGCATTATATATATTAAAAAAATTGTCGAAAAAAGAATGCTAAAAAATTGAAAAAAAAAATCCTATAAATAGAAGAAAAATGCTTGGGATATAACGGTGTTAAGCACCACCATTAAATAAAAAAATTTAATAATATAAAAAAAAGACCTCATTTGTAAGTCTCATACTTGTGGTACTCAAGTTTTATCGGTAACTATCAGTAATGTGACATAATTATGCTGGAAACCAGTGGGAGCACGTGCCTTTGTTGAGTTTTTTATTTTATTTTATTTTATTTTTTCATCTCCCTATATTCTTTTATTATTAACTTTTTTTTTCCCTTTACCTCGATCTTTCATTTCCCTGCTAAACTGTCTTTCCGTTTCGTTTATTTTTTCTCGGAGTTTCTTTTATCGATTATCTAACAATTTCTTTGTAATATTTGGACTTTCTTTATTCCTTTTGTTTCTTCCAATATGCGAATGGCTTTTTTCACAAGTCTAGGCATTTATTTTTGCGCTCCTTTCTTTCTGAGATTAATTTTTGTAAATACGTTTATGGCACATACGATTAAGTTGACACCATTCTCATGTTTTCTATTAGATTTGTTTTCTTCGTTTCACCATCTTTCCTCTCACTTAATGATATGTATTGAAAGGAAGATAAGTTCAACAATTATGGAAAAAGATTTTAAACGAACATTTTTTTTTGTTATATTGAATTGTGTATTATATATATGGGACTTTTGAACTATAGAATCATGATAATTATCATTTTACGATACTTGATATAGTTTTATAACTTAATACTATTGTTGTTTTACTCTAATTGTTCCATTATTTTTAGTTTACGAATTTTGGTTTTATATTTGAGCCCCCACTTAAATTAAATTGAGAATCCTTTACTGCATTCCTGTATGTATAGTTAGTACTCTAATGTAAAAACAGGTTAAGTTTAAATATTTTAACTCTACTAATTATTGTATTATCCCAAAAGCATTATTCCGATTGAGCATTCTTTCGATTGAGCATTGTTATTTCAAAGCAAAAATTTCTTTATCTACAATAACCCTTATGCAAAATTTTCTTTTTCAACTTAGTTTTTATTATTTTGTTACTTGAATGTCTATCTTCATTTACCTAATTCGTTACTTTATCAGCAAATTTTAATTAGTTGATTGGGGAATAAGAATATCATTATGTAGGCATTCGTGGTCGAAGTTAATTTTAGTCTCATCCCAAACATTATCAAACTTAAAATTTTTTTCAAGACAACAAAAACAGGATGGATTGTCTTATATTTGGCACTGCTTAATTGTTGCACAATTTGTCGCTTGAACTTAATTATCTATCTAAAAAGCCAATCACTATGAAATATAATATAAATAACAGGAATGAAACAATATTTTGCTACAATTTTTAATTTGATATAATACCAATTTAATAGGATTTGAAATTTCTCAACAAAGAAAAAACTGATCTTTTACTTGATCAAGAGAGTGAATAAAATGAAATAACATAATCAATTTTTAGTAATTTAGCCAATGATACTTCTAATTTTAAATGACATGACATGAAAGAAAACTGTTATTATCCCAACTTAAAACCAATTAAAAGTTCCTAAATTGATGGTTTTTCTTTAAGGTAATACTCTTTGCTATTTTAACAATTATACTAATTGATATTTTTTTTAATGAAATAATTTTAAAAAACGACTAAATATATATATATATATATATTGATTGAAATTTAAATTATAGAAAAGATAATACTGTTTTAATTAAACTACAAACAAATTAATCACTCTAAATAAGATGACTTAAAGAATTTTTGTAATATGTAAGGGTGGAAGCTTTAAATTGTCTATCCATGTGGACTAAAATAAAGGGAAAGCACCTAAATGAATAAATTTAGAGATAATTGCACCAACATGACATAAAAAATTAATGTTATCAATATGACACAAAATTAAACTAAAGTTAATTAAAATTTGTGTCATATTAGTTAAGAGCGATGAATTTATATCATGTTGATCAATAGGTAAAAAAAAAAAAAAAAGGTTATTTAGGTAATTTTTTGCCAAAATAACGGCATACATAAAATAAAATGTAATATACTTGTAGAGAACATGTCTCCCTCTTTTGTTGCCTAGAGGATCGGAAGGATCACAATTTGATTTCTCTACTCCATATTTGTACTGGTAAAACGGCAAAAAGATTAATGCCAAAGTATATCATTTTTGTTTCCACACACGTTTTTGTGGAGGTAACACTTTAAAGGAATCGATACCGAAAATAATTTGTTTACAAATATGTTCTCGTGTACTTGTAACTTAGTTTTGCATTATCAATGTCATCTCTAGATTTTAGTATATTTGTTGTTGTTGAATTTATTTATTTATTTATTTTTAAAGATTTTTGTCGCAATCGCTCACAAATCTCCCTTCTTTCTAGCTAAAAATTAGTGAGCGTTAACAATATTATTTCAAGCTAAAGAATCAGAGACTTGGAACTATAGTGGGAAAGGAAAAAAGGAACCGTAATAAAATAACGACACACACCAGCATCAAATCATAACATGTATACTATTATACATAACTCCCGAAGCGCAACCCAAACATGCTTCAGTATTAAGTTACAGTAGACATAAATAAGGAGAAACACAATATTTAAGCTTCAGACCAGTATATATCAAGTTCACCCCCAATCATTTTTTGGCACTTTCAAGGCCTTCCAAACAGCTTTAGAAGCATCAACAATGTTATTAGGACATGGGGGCTGATAATCATGATCAGCATCACAACCCGCAGTTGAATCACACTCATCAACAACCATGGCATTGACACTCCGGCCATTTCCGTATATGGTAATGTTCTGGAGACATCTTTCCATGTTGTTGAACCATCCGGTGGATAACGCCACCACGGGGTTGTTGTCGGAGTGGTACTTGTTATCACACTCAGAGGGACCACCGCCATCTCCACCCTGCTGAAAGCTGTTGAGTGTCAAGATGGCTTTTGTGTGGCCAGTTACCCTCGGTGAGCACTCGTAAGTGGTGTAGAATATGCCTTGTTTGCAACAATCAGAGTAGTTCTCTGGGTTGCACTCTCCTGGAGGTGGCTTTTTCCCTATAATTCTGCCGCTAGGCTTGCAGCTCTTTGCTTCGATCATGCTTAACAAGTTGGTCGCAAGAAGAAGAAGATGAGGAAACGTAAGGCTGAAGAAATGTGGCTCTTCATCTTCTTTAATACAGCGTACTCTTCTTAATTCAGTAATGAATATTAGGCTGGCTTGTAGAGATTGATTTAGTGAGTGGATACACGCGCGCGTGCGCGCGAATGGTGGCTTCTGGATAAGCAAATTTCTTTCTTATGTTAAATTAGGACAAATTTGCAGTCTTTCTATAGGATGAGTACGGCATATTGTTTATAAGTACCGTGACTGATTCATCTGTGTATAAATTTGGAACATAAATAAATAAATAAATAAATAATGATAATATATTGGCAATATAGCTATGGCTGAAACAAATATCTTTCTGTTAAAACCATGACAAATTTGTAGTCCTCCTTTCAAATTGATGCATTGCTGATACAATGAAGTGTATATGATATCTAAAGGGAACAACAACTACGAATTAAAACAATAAACGGGAGTTTGGTAGCTCATATACTCATATTTCATTAACATAATTTAAAAAAAAATAAAAAATTCAATTACCCCATGGTTATTTTGATATTTCTCATATTTCAAACCTAAAATAATAAGTAGATAAATAAATATGAATTCTCAACTCTGACTCAATTTTTGTTATTTGATCGTTATATGTTGATACATATATAGATCAATCATGAAATCTCACATTAACAACTACATGTGAAGGGTTTGCTTGAGTGGGGATCTTTTTTTGGCTTAAAAGAAACTTCCCTAAAACAATGGCTGAAAGAGCAGAGAGACAGAACCACCAAGCAAAGCAAGGCTGAGACAAAATAATAATAATAATTATTAAATTATTGTACTTACAATGTGATAACACCCACCAGGGCAAGCGAGAAAAACAAACAGCAGCATAAACAAAAGGCCACAAGTTTTGTCTGTTGAAATTAGAATTAAAAAAAAAAAAAGTGATTTATGAGATTGCTTCACCTCCGAATTAGTCAATATGTCTTGTCACAAAGTACCACTGTTCACTAAAAAAAGGTAATTTAGTAGATTATCAACGATAATATACTAAATATCACTGAAATCAATATGGACCTTTGACGGTCTCTAATCATCATTATTAATTATCATAAAGGTAATCTAGTAGATTATCAACGGTAATATACTAAATATCACTGAAATCATTATGGACCTTTGACGGTCTGTAATCATCATTGCCCGTTACCAAAGAGTATTACGGTAAGTTTTTTTTTTTTTTTTTTTAATTTCAAAAAAAAAAAAAGTCACCCAAATTAATCTAATAGATTACTTTTGCTAATCTACCAGAATATTTTTCACAATTTGATGGAATCCCTACTGTAACTATCAAATTAATTATAGAAATCCATATATAAAACATAATCTTTACAAATAAATATTTTGAAAGTAAAAAACAATTACAAAAATAATAAAAAATAAAAATAAAAAATCTAATAATCACTAACATTATACTCAGTTTTAGAGGGAAAAAAATAACACTGAGTTATCCAATTGACGCACCGGGGCTAAAATCACAAAAACTATAATCTAAAAGAGTAAATAATTAAAACATAATCTAATTTAGAGTATCAGTGAAGTTAAAGATTATTTCTTATTAACAAAGGTCGGCATACCATTGGCAATGGAAACACGTTTTTATACATAAGGTTTAAGAGGCGAGACTTATTTACAATCAAATGTCAAATGGTCTGTGACAAAAGAATCAATCATCCATGCACTATTGAAAACATGTATAGACATATTTAAAACCTAACCATTATTGGCTGCTGCTAGGCTGCTTTTTTTATTTATTATTTATTATTTATTTTATTTATTTTTTAAACAACATCATCCTATTTTTCAACAACTTTATTCATGGAATTATTCTTCCGTGGATCACAACTATGATTCCACAATATTTCTGGATGTCCCACAATTTTATTGTAACGCCCAATTATCTCATCCATAGTCAATAATAAGCATTTGACATTCCATTGCATTTAGTAAATATGCATTACGGAATTACGGCATATAAATAGCGTAATTGCATGAGCATGAGTAGTTGTCATTTTAAGACCTAGTTATACTTTAATTCATGCAAAATGACATTGAACTTTATTGCATGACTTAATATGTTTGTCAAGTGCTTGTTTATAGCTAGTGAAAAGTTCGGTTTCTCGATAAAGGAAGATTGGCGCGCTAAACGGTTACGAAATTGATTGTCGGTATTTTTACATGTTATTTACGTTCTAAGTTGATTGTTTACTAAATTAATTGCTTGAAATATGTCATATATATTTTATTGAAAAATAAGGTTCCGTTTGGTATTATGGTTTGAGTTAAAATTTTTAAATTTCAGTTGGTTGACTTTTTAAAAACTACTTATAATTTTAATTGACTTTTCAGAAAAAGACAAAAATTGATATGAAAAATTTGAGTTTAAGATGGTTTATCAAGCGAAGGCTAAAGGTATGCATAACGGTGCAATATGATTGATTTGTTGACCAGGTTGCACCAAAATGTGTTGCGCTTGTGTGTATTGGATTTTTATGAGTCCATATAGCTTCCAACACTTCCCTCAGCCCTCTTCCACGTGCATTTAACATAGAAAAGCAATAAAACAAGGCCAGCCAATCAGCAACCTTCTCTCACCGCCCTCTGGGTTCGTTTGGTTCATGAGTTTGAGTTGAAATTTTTAAGTTTCAATAGTAAATTTTTTTGAATTTTCAGAAAAGATAAAAAACTTTTTGGGAAAGAGACAAAAAAAAAGTTTGAAAATTATGGTTTGAGCTTGTGAACCAAACAAGCACTCATTTCTTTGTTGCAACTGCAAAACGTCCAGGACGTCTCCTCTCTCATTTTCCTCCATTTTCTAACCTCCCAAACCTGCCAAAAATAGAAACCAAGTTATAGAAATCAAGAGAACTCAAACTAGTTCAAGTTCTCACCCTTTTATGCTTTACCCGAATTTTGAGTTTTCTTGAGAAATCTGATTCCATCAGATCAAGGTATCCTCCTTTTCTATGTTTGGTATGATGAAATTGTAGTGTTTTCATGTTATTACATAGTTAAATATCTATTTGTACTGCTGGAAATTCATATTGTACACGTTTGAAGCCAAATCAACCTTGTTGAGCGGATTTTTAGCAAAATTGAGAACTAGTGTAATCTGATTGTTTGGCATGTTTTTATTGATATTGTAATGCTAGTATAATGTTTTAGAGTGCCTATGTGTGATTGGAAACAGTAAAAATCAGTTTGTGTGGTTGATGGATTGAATTAAATTAAGTTGGCACCATATATGATTTTTATTATGTTGGACTTTTTCTTGAATTAGTTGCTGCCCATTACGTCATTGAATGTTTTAAATTGTTAAGGAAGCATGGATATCTGATTATTTTGTGTTTTGCATTGTCATTGAGGCATGGAAATTTGAGTTGGTTTTGTAATCATGTGTTTGCTATGAATTTATTTGCAAGAGATTGAAAGTGTATGATCTGGTTGTGTTAGGCCCTTTAGCACACCGAATATTCCGAGAGAATCGCACTTTTCACCCTCTAACGTATTGCATTCGAGGTAAGTTGGAACTTATATTTTACTGCATCGCAAGAATTATGTAATTTCTGTATATGTTTTGATGTAAAATGTTGTTGGTTGTCAATGATATGCATGGTTCATTGCAATGCATTACATGACATTGATGCGTGGTTCATTGCAGCATTACATGATGTTGATGTAAGAATTGAGAAAACAATGATGTTTTTAAAAAGGAAAGTGTGGTACTTGATTAATAATCAGGTAGGATGGTACTTGATTAATAATCAGGTAGGCAAGGGACGCGGGTGGGACCAGCGGACCCAACAAAAGGGTGGTGAAGGGTGGTGAGTACTTGAGGTTGAAAGACCAAGATATGGAAAGTCACATTAAATGAAACAGAATACGGCTAATACCTGAGGTTGCAAAATCAGTATGGGAACCACGTATTATTTTTATTAATGGCCAATCATGATGAACAGGCTTCGAAAACCACGGCCTATCGTTATTAGTTAAGTGCCACACTTCAAGGGTGCCCAAAAGATTGAATTAAGAAAGAACAGTTTTTGAACTGAAGAATGGTTAATGAAATGATTGATTCCATTGTCATATGTGTATGTTCGTGCATTAGTTTCTTCTTACTGAGCTTTCCGCTCATTAGATTCTTGTGATACAGGTGAGGATGTACATGTTTAGGAGTTGACCGAGTCCCTAGAACTGCCAGACAGAGATTTGTTCATATGCCGTGTTTTTCAAACAACTTTTGAAACACATTTTTGGAATTCTGATTTTGTTCAGATTCAGCAGCTCTGTTATGGTTTTGTAAACGAATACATATAAAACTATGGATGCGACAATAGCTTCACGTCCGATTTTTTACTATTGTAATTACTGTATATATTGTAATGAAAGTACTTTAAACTTGTCTACATATTTCCTCAATCAATGTTTTGCATAAAAACCATGACGCTTTAGTTCAAAAGAAAAGTTAAACATTTCTTAACTTGACTGTATCGGCTTATTTAGGCTCTGCAGTTAGGTTTAGGGGTGTTACATTTATAACACCGACATTTAGTATGATTAGTTTGATGGCAATGGGTGCATTCGTAAATCCCTAGATGATTTAGTGAATGATAACCAGAGAGACATTTCGTCCAAGGCAATTTGTTAAAATATAAAATTATTGTTGGCCCACCTCCTAATAACTTAAGCTTTTGAGAGAATTGGTAACTAACATGATATCAGAAAAGGAGATTCTGAATTCAAACCCCTGCAATTGCACTATTTAACCCCTTTAATATGATCGCGTGTTGGGCTTTAATATATTTCGGGCCTCTTAAATATTTGTGTTGGACTTTCTAATCAATATTTGTCCGCACGCTCGACCAGTGTCTGGCCCGCATGTGAGGGGGAGTATTGAAATATAAAATTATTGTTGGCCCACCTCCTAATAACTTAAGCTTTTGGTAGAATTGGTAAACTAACACGATTCAATAATTTTTTTTGCTCATTTTTTCCCTTTTTTCAATTTTGTCCATTTTTCATAATTTTTTTTCTTTTTTAGTTATAAATTATGTACTAGATATGTACGGCTTGAAGAATAGAACCAAGTTAACTAGGGCTTTAAAGGAAAGGAGGGAAAAAAAAGGTGAGGTGTTGGTCTTCGGCATGGCATAGGGGAGGCACAAGTCTATGACAAATGAACCGGGGTCGACATTGGGGTACCGAAATTCATGAAGGCAGACTTTAAGGGTTGATGTAGGGATGGTGTGAGGCATGATGCGGCTGAGGCTAGTTTCAGCATGACGACGTGGCGGTACCGTAAAATGGCGGTACTGATGCTAGTTTTGGCACTATGGTTTAGGCTAGTGGCATCTGCGTTCTTTGACGACACTCTTCAACGGCACTCTTCGACAATGAGGAACAAGATTTGGTAAGGAATAAAATTCGTGATTTGCATATTCAATGAAACGATTTTCAATGGCGCTCTTTGTGCTAATGATACGATTTTCAATGGCGCTCCTTGTGTGGAAGGACTTTAAGAATTACTTAAAGCACAAGTAAAAGGAGATGAATGTCGAATAACTTATTGTTAGGCTTCGGATTGAAGAAGACAATAGAGGTTTTGAAAAAAAGTACATCTATACTTATTTTTGCTATAAAACTTTGGTATAAATGTTGCCACTAGCACATTGTTCTACAGCTAAAAATGTTTATAAAAATTAACAATATTGCTTTTTTTAAACTTTGTTTGCACATGCATGTATGTGTATGTGACTCTGTATCACTACTACAAAATGTGGATTCCATGACGGAACTTCCACAACCGTTTTTTAAAAAACCGTCGTGGAAAATGCGGCAAAAACACGGAGCGGAACAGAGTTTCCGAAAACCATTGCGGAAGCCAAAGCTTCCACGACGGTTATAAAAAACCGTCGTGGAAGAGCATGCTTCCACGACGGTTTTTAATAACCGTCATGGAAGCTTGCAAAAAAAAAACAAAAAAAAAAAATTTTGCAAAAAAAAAAAAAAAAAAAAAAAATTTTTTTTTTAGCTTCCAACCGTCGTGGAATCCCATTCTTCCACGATAGCATTGGAAACATGATAGCATTCCCTATTGGCAAAGGAATTTGTGATCCATATGGATCATGAATCTTTAAAGCATTTGAAAGGGCAACACAAGCTGAACAAGAGACATGCACTATGGATGGAGTTCATTAAGCCATTCCAATTTGTGATCAAGTACAAACAAGGTAAAGATAATGTGGTGGCTGATGCACTTTCTGGCAGGTATGCATTGATTTCTACTCTTGATGCTAAATTATTTGGTTTTGAGCACATTAAAGAGTTGTACCCGCTAGACCAAGATTTTAGTGAGTTGTATTTGTCCTGTGAGAAGGCTGCCTTTGGGGAATATTTTAGGCATGATAATTATTTGTTTCGAAAAAATAAGTTGTGTGTGCCTAATTGTTCTTTGAGGGACTTGTTAGTGAGAGAAGCCCATGGTGGAGGGTTGATGGGGCATTTTGGTGTAACTAAAACCCTAGGAATGATACAAGAACATTTTTATTAGCCTCGCATGAAAAGAGATGTTGAGAGGATTTGGGAGAGATGTGTCACTTGTAGGCAAGCTAAGTCAAGAGTTCAACCCCACGGTTTGTACACCCCATTACCAATTCCTAGTACACCTTGGATTGACATTTCGATGGATTTTGTGTTAGGATTGCCTAGGTCCAAAAGGGGTCAGGATTATATTTTTGTGGTGGTGGATAGGTTTTCCAAGATGGCACATTTTATTCCATGTCACAAAACTGATGATGCTTCTAATGTTGCTAATTTGTTCTTTCGCGAAATTGTTAGATTACATGGTATGCCTAGAACAATTGTTTCGGATAGAGATGCTAAGTTCTTGAGTTACTTTTGGAAGACTTTGTGGAGTAAATTAGGAACCAAGTTATTGTTTTCTATAACTTGTCATCCACAAACTGATGGTCAAACTGAAGTAGTAAACATGACTTGTCTACTTTATTAAGAGCAATCATTAAAAGGAACATCAAAACATGGGAAGAGTGTTTGCCACATGTTGAGTTTGCTTACAACAGATATGTACATTCTACTACTAAATTTTCACCTTATGAAATTATGTATGGTTTTAATCTATTAACTCCTTTTGATTTAACTCATTTACCATTGTCTGGGCGTGTGAATTTAGATGGTCAAAAGAAAGCTAAAATTGTTAAACAGATTCATGAGACGACAAGACTAAACATTGAGAGAAAGACGGAGCAATATGCCAAACATGCCAACAAGGGACGAAACAAGGTTGTTTTTAAGCCGAGTGATTGGGTGTGGTTGCACATGCGTAAGGAGAGGTTTCCAGCTCAAAGACGTTCAAAGCTTCTTCCACATTAATGACAACACCTACAAATTAGATCTACGAGGTGAGTACAATATTAGTGCTACTTTCAATGTTGTTAACTTATCTCCTTTTGATGTAGGTGATGATTTGATGACAAATCCTTTTCAAGAGGAGGTAAATGATGAGAGCATGGCTGCTAAAAAGCTTGAAGTTGAAGAACCGATCAAAGTTCTCGTGGGTCCGATAACAAGAGCTCGAGCTAAATGCTTTGAGGAAGAACTCAAAAATTTAATTCGGAAGGTTCAGCAAGAGGATTTGGGCGTGCTCACCAATGAGGGACAACAAAGTTTGGTCCACCTCATCAAGGTCAATTCGGATCAAGAAGATTAGCCATGCAAATCCATGCAATAGGCATGTGAATTAAGAAAGAGAAACTCAAAACTATTTAGTTTCTTTTTCTTTATTAGCTCATTAGTCCATTTTCCTTTTCTATATTTTTGGCATGTACAACCATTTATTTTCGTTAGATTATTGTGTTTCCTTTTTCTATTTTAGGCAAGTAAAAGCTATTATTACCAGATTTTTAAATTAGTTAAGAAGGCATGTAAATAAGCTATTTTAGGAACTTTCTTTGTAATAATTCAACCTATTAATAGGTGTCTATGGAAAAGAAAGAAGGAAAGGTAGGAAGCAAAGATGAAGAAAATAAAAGGGATATAGAAGAAATATTTATAAATAGAAGAAAATATAGAAGAAAACAACCATGGTATTATAAATAGTTTTTCTCGTTTGCTTTGTCTAGGCTCATCCTCTATCTCAATATTTTGTTATTGGTCCCCACTATTCTTAACAATAGTCTCATATGTTCGTTTAGACTAACTCGACCCATCTTTAGGCCTGCACGGAAATACATGTTCAAAAAATGATGCATTCCTCGATTCCATAATCGTGTTTTTGTGTATATCAGGGATTTTAGAATCATACACAAGAAATTGATAAGCATTGCTATTATGTGCATAGCTAATGAAAATGCAATCTATTGTTTTCGGACCTATTTTCACCTTCTTAGGCGTTGGTATGGCCATTTTAGCAAGACACCCCCACACTCATAAATATTTGTAGGAAGGCTTCCTACCTTTCTATAACTCGAATGGGGTCTTGTCTTCTTTCTTCCGAGGCACCTTATTTAAAAGGTAATTAGTAGACAAAATGCCTTCCCCCCACATGTTCTAAGATAACCCAGAACTTATTAACATTGCATTCATCATATCTTTCAAGCTACAATTTTTCCGTTCAACTACACCATTTGACTGAGGTGAATAAGGTGGCATGACCTCATGAATGATTCCATATTGTGCGCAAAATTCACCAAACGGTACCTCATATTCACCACCACGGCCACTTCTTAACACCTTAATCTTTCTGTTGAGTTGATTCTCAACTTCCTTTTTATAGAGAGCAAATTTCTCTATAGCTTCACCATTTCTTTTAGCAAATACACATAACAGTATTTCATGCTATCATCGATAAAAGTAATAAAATACTTATTGCCACTCCTTGTTTTTACGGATTTTAAATCGCACACATGACTGTGAGCCAAATCAAGAGGTTCAGTATTCCTTTCAATTCCTTGGAAAGATGATCTTGTCATTTTCGCTTCAACACAAGTTTTGCATTTATGTTTGGAATCAATTTGGAAAGTGGGTATGTGATCCAAGTTAATTAATCTACGTAAAGTATCATAATTACTGTGTCCCAGTCTACCATGTCACAAATTGGAAGACTCAAGCAATAAGCAGAAGAATTATTAACTTTATTAATATTCTTTGGCTTTATGGCCATCATATTGAGCTTAAAAAGCCCATCAATTACATAGCCCTTTCCAACATACATTCCATTCTTAGACAAGACAACTTTATCTGACTCAAATACCATGCAAAAACTGTGCTTGTTAAACAGAGACCCAGACACAAGGTTCTTACGGATTTCCGGTACATATAACACATTATTCAGAGTCAACTCTTTCCCAGAAGTCATCTTCAAGACTACCTTGCCTTGATCTTCAATCTCTGACATAGCAGAGTTTCCCATGAATAACTTCTCCCCATTCTCAATTGGTTCGAAGGAAGTGAACAATGCTTTGTCAGAGCAAGCGTGCCCTGTTGCACCGGTATCAATCCACCATTCCTTAGGGTTGGACTCGACCAAATTCACTTCTGAAACTACTGCTGAGAGTTTTATATCAGACACATCTTGAGTGATGTCGTCAACAGCATTCGCCTCATGCTTCTTTGGCTCAGGAGCCTCTTCAGTCAAGAATTTAGCAAGATTCAAGGTCGCCAGGTAGAACAACATCTTTTGCTGCCACCTCTTGAAATTTAACGCATTGAATTTCTCTGGTTTCTTACCATGGTTCACATGAACCGAAACCGACAAAGCAGGGGCAGGCACTTGTGCCACAAAAGCAATTGGAACTTGACCCACGGTTGTGTTTTCAGCAGTCGTGTCAATATTATTTGAATTGTTCAAAACCGTTAAGAAATCTAATAATTAAAATAATAGTATCTACCGACAGAGAAAAAAAAAGTTTTTATTTTAAGTTTTTTCTAATTATATAAGCTCTATGATTTTTAATATTCATCTTCACCCAACATCAAGGAACACCCGTTTGAACTACCAGGTTCAGTTGGGCACATCACCCAACCAAATGAAGTTTTCAACTCCTAAAGAAAAATAGTCAAATTGACATCCCGGTTTATTTGTGATTATTAGGACGTTACTTAAAGATTATAATATTAAAAAGATACCTTTGTCACATATTCTCAGTAGTTTGAGGTTATTAGTTTAGGACATGAATATCCTCTTTGCCCTTCAATTATGTTGATTAATTGATTCGAATTTATTTGTAAAACAATAGCGAAAAGGATTAACTCTTATTTAGTGAGTATTTGAGATATTTTTAACATTTTGTAGAAACAAATATGGACAAACGAATTGAAAGAGATTAAAAGGAAAAAATAGGACATTCGGATGCTATTTGGCATTGTTTTTATTTATTTTGAAAATGATTTTGTTTTTCATATGAAAATATAAATGAGAATACCTTGAAATGATGTTGAGATTGTTTTTAAAATTGTATTTGGTTATGTTTTTAAAGAGATTGAGTTGGGTATAAGAAAAATGTAAATTGTATTTGGTTATGTTTCTGAAATAATATGTTAAGTTATAAAGTCTTAAAAGTGAAAACAAAAATGAGAAAACAAATTTAACCATTTTTCTTTTTTTTTTTTTTCACAAAAACTACTCTCACCATTTTTTGTTTTTTTGTTTTTTGTTTTTTGTTTTTTTTTTTTTTTTTGTTTTTATGTTTGTTCAAAGCATTTGTTAAACAGATGCTATTTAGGAAATATTTTCATTTTTGCATCTCAAAAGATGTGCGGAAACATTTTAAAAAATACTTGAAAACAAAACCAAATACCATCATGTCCCAAAAAACAGTCTTGAGTAGTTCAAATACCATCATGGCGTTGCGTGAAGGATTGGAGTTCGTGGCTTCAAATGGCCTGTTGGTGTCCGAAGTTGAATCAGACGCTTATAATGTAGTCCAAGCGGTGTATTAGTTGTCAACTTCTGACTAGTCAGACCTTATTATCTCAGACATTAAGAAGTATCTGTTAGAGACTCCTGGTGGTAGTTTGTGCCGCCATGTTTGTTGACAAGGCAATATGGTAACCCACCTATTAGCTAACTCTGGTTTAATTTCTTCTGTTGACTTTATTGGTTTGGATGTAATTCCCTTGATTATAAGGGGTGTTGTTTTAGCCGATTTGACTCCTAAATAAAATCCAAGCTTACTCAAAAAATATATATATATCTTGAGTATCAGAAAAATATTGTTTAAAATAATAGGGAATCATTTTAATACATATGGGAAAGATTCAAAACACCCCATGTGTTTGGCCTAAAAATCAATATCAAGATCAAAAGTAGCTATTAAAATCAATATCAAAAGTAACAAAAACAGTTAGTGGTATGAAATAATAAGCATAAAAATCAATATCAAGCATTATAATTAGTAATATTAATGGGATGAATAAATGTGCTTACCAAGATCTGAGATCAAGAACCTCTTGGAAATGAGGATTAATCAGGAAGGAACTATTAGACTTTGTAGAGATGGAAAGTTCTGAGAAAAAAAGAGAAAAAAAAATTGAGTCATAAGTTACGACGGTATTATAAGAAGAAAATTAATTTCATGTTACCATGAAATGATGTCACTTTTAGGTGTGTTCCAATAATGATTGGCTTTTTAGGCAACAGATTTCATATCATGTTGCATTCCTTCTCAACGAAGTTGTCCCACATAGTTAGCATGGCTGTTTCAAATCTGAAATTTTAAAGTTCATAAGATATATACGTGTAGATGAACGATGTATATATACGATGTGGTAATGATCTAAAACAAACCTTGATTTATGAGAAATATTTCTTGTATAGTTGATTCACCATCACCAAAATTATTTTGAATTTGTCTTTTTTGGCGCATGTATATATGACCACAGCACAGATGCCTAAGACAAGTAGTTTAAATAATTTCATATGATATATACATGACAATTGTAAATAAGCTTCGACTTCATGAATTATAAGGAAAGAAAAAGGCTGTCTAAGTAGGGGAAAAATACTGATTTCTGAATTTTTGCGATCCTTGTGGTCTTGATGTTTGTCAAAAGGTACAAACTTATATGTTCGACATATATGTTGGGGGTATTATAAATATTGGGGGTGCAAATAAAATTAAAAAATATTAAAGTTTTAAATTAAAAAAAAAAAGAACATTATATTTACAAGACTTTAGGTTGAATAAACCATAACTTTTAATTTCTAGTACATCAACTACTTATAGTTTTATCTACAAAAGAATATACGGTTATTTTTATAAATAGAATCTGAATTCTACACTTAGTAGTAAATTTTAATTTTGCATGTTACAATACCTTACTGTTATAAAACGGCTTCTATATGAATACTCAGTCAAGAATTGAACAATAATTGAACACGTTTAGATTATATATATGAACTTTAGTTAAGGTTAAAATTATAATTAAATATGTTTTTGGAAGGAAACGATAACTCGAAAAAATATCTGGTAATGTTTTATATATATATATATATATAAAATAAAAGTAAGTTTACTTCTATAATATATCTGAAAGAGGTATAATTTTTTTTAAAAAAAATTAATTATCTGGCTTTATCATATAATGATGTGCCATGAAAGACATGTTTCTTTATTGTTTTTTATTCTTTGTTGAGATAGTTTGTTTCGTATTCTTTTGCGGAAGACAACATGTGTTTTAACTCATGATTGTGTTTATAAATGTCTTATGTTTACTTGATGCATTTAGCAAGAAATATATATATATATATATATATATATATATATATATAGTGTCTAGAAGATGATAGTAAGACTAACCTGGAACATTAAAAAGCTAAAATGA
Organism: Ficus erecta; assembly: GCA_008635985.1. Lineage (NCBI taxonomy): Eukaryota > Viridiplantae > Streptophyta > Magnoliopsida > Rosales > Moraceae > Ficus > Ficus erecta. The sequence continues at coordinate 762,645 of BKCH01001387.1, forward strand.
CTAAGATTTAAATGAAGGCTTGATTTCCTTCAAATTTAGATTTAAAGTATTTTGGTATCACGTGTTAATTATTCTGTGTTTCAGATTAACTTTAATTCTACAATAAATATATTAATTTTTTTAATTATGATATTTTCCTCATTCATTTTAGGTTTATGTCTTGATCTTTTTGAAGCTTAAGGTTCGTGTTGATTAGACAAGATGTCTTTTTTCGGATTCAGTCTTTGTAAATATTGATAAAATTAAATTAACTAACATACAAATGTTGATTTTTTTAAAGAAATTTAACCTAAAGGTGCTAATAATTAGGTTTCGTATTATGCATCTAGCTTTTCAAAAGAGAAATCAGAGGGGGGAAAAACATTTGCAAAACTAACAAACAAATGCAGATTTTTAAAAGGAAATTCATCTTAAAGTGATGAGAATGACCTCGTTGTTGTTTGCATGTAGTTCTGCAAAAAGAGAAAGCATAAAATAAAACTTTTAAAAAAGTTATAATTCATCTAAAAACTAGACATTTAAGATAGAAGCATAAATCAAAAAGGAGCCATAAAATTAATACATTTTCAGTATATTGACAACTATTATTCTATATTCTTGTACTCAAACAACAATTGTAGAATAGGTTGCCAAAGCTAAAACTTCATTGTAAACAACATTTTTAGTACATTGAGCATGAAGTTGATTATTAGAAGTTGGTTCACAAGAATCTTGATAGATTTGCTTGTTTTTGCTCCCCCAACAAAAGTATTATAATTTTTATATCTTATCAGATATAGTATGCTAAACTTATAATACCCCCAACAAACTTATAAGTTTGTTGTCAAGTTTGTTGTAGACAACAAACTTATATGTCAAAAGGGCTGCATTATTACCAGATATCCGACTATACTAGAAGGGCACAGTGATGCAAATTGGTTATCTGATATAAAAGATTATAAATCTACTAGTGGATATGTGTTCACACTAGCAGGAGCAGTTGTATCATAGAAATCCTCTAAACAAATTGTTATAGCCAGATCCACAATAGAGTTTGAGTTTACTGCATTGGACAAATGTGGAGAAGAGGTTGAATGGCTGCGCCATTTCTTAGAGGATATTCCAAGCTGGCCAAAGCCTGTGCCAGCAATAAGCATACATTGTGATAGTCAGTCGGCTTTTGGAAGGGCACTGAACAATATGTATAATTGTAAGTATAGAGATATATGTTGTAGACACAATGCCATTAGACAATTACTCTCAACTAGGGTTATCTCTGTTGACAATATGAAGTCAAAGGATAACATTGCAAATTCGCTAACCAAAGGGTTAAATAGAGAGTTAGTTGATAAGTCATCGAGGAGAATGTGACTAAAGCCCATGAAAGATTAGGTCATTGCAGTGGAAACCCAACTTAGTTGACTGGAGATTCCAAGATCTAGGTTCAAAGGGAGTACCTAGTTGAAAAGACCAAGCTGGATCACTGTGGGGGTTACCCTCCAGTCCATTCCTATGATGAAAACAGTGATACCCGTATGAGATAGGCTAAGCTATGGTTTTAATGATTCTTAAGTATCGGGAATCCGAGAGAAGTGATGCGGGTTACTCTTAATTAAGAAATCACCGATGTGAGAGAGGAGTGGGGCCGTTTCAAAGGAGAATTTTGTAGGGCTAAAATTCTTTAGAAACTCTCACAGAACCAGGCAAGATGTCCATGGCCAAAATGGACATAACAGTGAAAACTGAATTATGTCAGGAAGATTCCCGTGTGAGGTATATCATCGTTTACACAAAAGACAGAACAGTTCAAAGACATCATGTTTATTGGTCAGTTAGTAAAGTAAATATACTTTTCATAAGGGAAGGTTCAAAGGGTAACACCTTCCTATCCTTTGCAGGTTTTGACCGTTGAACTCTATCACCCCCGTCGAACACTATCACCATGTCAAATCTTTGTGTCTATTGTTTTGTCTAGTGTCCTCTGTCAATTTCATTCATATGGGGGATTGTTTGAAAACTGGCTTGAAAACCCTTGTTGGTTACCTTTTTTGAAGCTTAATTTTGAGCCGAATCTGCAATATATGTGACGGATCAATATGGATATATATTCTCCTTTGCGAGGCATTCGATATTGTATATTCATATGCTCAAAATGATAAATGTGTGAATGAGAAATTGACTCTCAATATGCAACCCTTGAAGTTGGAAAAATAGGAAAGTAGCAAATGTGAAACTTATGTTTGCTTACGGCTTGTTTTGCTCAATTTTTAAAAAAATATTTGTCCAACATTAATGCTGCAATTTCTTTGGTTTAAGAGAAGCAAATGAAACATAATGGTTGAGCTTCAAAATGTGAACTAATTAAAGCAATCGGTTTTGGAATTTCAATAGCAAAACGTTTGGCTAGAGAAGGAATTAAACATTGGTTAATTTTGGAATTAATAGCCAAAACGTTTTGGATGGGTGCCATTGTTTCTAATTGCCTATAAAAGGCAGCCCTCCTGCATTGTCAAAGACCATAAACTATAAAGCATTTATTTCCTCTGTTGGTCTAAGTTTAGGTGTGTTTTGGTGTGATAGAGTTTGAGCTTTTTTCAAGTTCACCGGAAGCTGTAATGTAGTGTGCCATTACTGCTTGTAAACCCTTGTATTTTGGGAAGCAGACACCGGTTGAACCTCGAGCATCGACGGTGAAAAGGCGAATCTGTTTTAAGGAAATCGTGTGACACACGAGCCTCGATGTTCATCGACAGTTTTGAATTTCATTTTCTTGTTTGTTTATGTAATATTGTTGCTAACGAATTTCGTGTTTGTTAATTTCGATATTTGTTTGTTGTCCTAATTATTTCTAGGTTTTTCATTTTTTTTTTTTTTAACAGCTTCATCATTAAAGACTCAGAAATCTTCTTCACAGGCGTTACTCTTACCCTCAACTTTAGAAAATTCAACTCTTTTTAAGGAAAAAAACGGTGTGAGATTTTCTAAGCGAAGAGGATACACACACACACACATGTATATATACAGAAGAAAAGTAACAACAAAGACGAAGACTTGCTTTCAAGACAAGAAAAAAATCATGAAGAGTATTTTCTCAAACAATTTGAGCTTATTCATTCTTTGCATCTCTCTTTCTGATAATAATTTATTCACAAGTTGCAGCTCAGCAATGTTCTCCAATCCGCCAGCCTACGGGAACGCAGCTCCCTTCCCGGCAGGTGCAACACCGAAAACGACTCCGAGTGCTGCGTTGAAGGCAAAATGTATGATGTCTATGAATGCTCGCCACTTTGATAGAATAGAGAAGTGCTCACCTCACTCTCAACAGCTTTGACACCGGCGGGGGACGGTGGAAGTGTCAGCCTGTGTTCCACTCAGACAACACCCTTGTCGCGGTGCTGTCAACGGTTGGTTTTGACAACAGGAGCAGGTGCAACAAAAACATTATCATAAATGGCAATGGCCAGAGTGTGAAGGCGATGGTTGTGGATGAGTGCAATTCGACCATGGGCTGCTATAACGTCCACGATTATCAACCTCCATGTTGTGAGAACATCATTGATGCCTCCAGGGCAGTTTGGGAAGCTCTTCAAGTGCCTAGTTATCGGTGGGGTAGTTTAGAAATTACCTGGTCTGATGCCTAATCCAAGTTCTCTTTTTCCAGTAGCGAGGGTGAACTGTCTCCCTTTTTAATTTTTGCTATCTCAACTGTTATCTAACCAATTGCATTATATCCATGTCGATTTTTCAATTTCTGACCGACCCTTGGATTATAATTACAGTAAAATATTTTTCTTGGAATATTTACTATTACAATAAGCCACTTTTGTAAAAGGACATGAAAAATATAAGTTTGACCATGGATCGCAAGCAACAAACTATTCGTCTAAAAGTTAGCATTATTCGTCCACAGGCGATCCATGTTGCATTATACCAATATTTACAAACTATTAATTTTTGCCCTTCTATTATAAGTTTGTAGACAACAAACTTATAATAGCCAAGATACTCAGTCATGGTCAAAAGATATGATCGATAAAGAATCAAGCAAATCAAAGCTTAACGAGAGGCCTTCATGAGATTAGGAAAGGAAAACTCACCTTTTGCTGGTTACAGTTACGGCGCCGTAACATAAAAATACATGGTTCAAGAATTCATGACATAGACATAAGAAATTTCAATGTAAGTCCAGCCTATAACGAAAAATTAAAAAAATGGTCCGAGACATACAAGCTTCACGGCATAGTTGGACATCAACCGACGAACAAGAGACTTCCGACTCTAATGCAAGCAAAGCGGAAATCAACATCGCTGCTACGCCTTTCAGATTAAAAATTCCACTAAACTGGAAAAATACGAGTACACCCCCATTGTCCATCATGGGTAAAATGCAGTTAGATTTTTGTGTTTTTAAAATCAAAAGGCTAAGAATCAGCTCACTTGTGTCATTTGTCATCAGTAATCCCCAAGAAAAATAGATTCAGGTACTCATCAAACTGAACGATTTTATACACAATGCTCATTGTGAATTAAAGAAAGAAAAAAAACCCGTTACCCACGCATCAAATCGATGTCGACATGGGTGTTGCGCATATCCAGCGCCCGAGATGCTGGCCAGACACCCACCGAAGAGGTTGGTGTGAGATTTTGATTTTGTGGAATGCTGTTCATCACAAGCGGGTTGTCAGCGGCTTGATGATCCGAGTCAGTTTGAGCTTCTATGACTTCCTGCCTTTTGCTATTCTTTGTCTTCGATCCACCCCATAAGAAGCTCCCCACTATTACCTGAAGAGCGATTAACAAGTCATCTCACTTTGAGGCTAGAAAAAACAAGAAAAATAAGAAAGAAAGCAAATGATCGTGTCAAATAGTCCAGTGCAAAAATTTACTAATTGCCTTGGGCAAAAATTGAATTGAATTCACCCATGCAATGATGAAAAAGTCGATGTCAATGAGGTTGTCGAGATTTTGATTTACGGATAATGTTGACGGATATCTCGGGAAAAAATGGATATTCAAAGAAAAAATTATAATTTTTTTGCTGCAACTTTATAAAATGTAAAAGCAATCAAGTTTACTTAATATGAACTAATTTTATAACAAAAACAATAGAATTTTTTTTATTAAATACGAGGGTTCTATCACATAGTGTAATAGGAAATCACAATAATTATGCACTAATTGTAATTTATTATATTATATAGAAAGTAAATGTCAGTCATAAAAGAATACATACAAGTTTAGAATGTCTTTAATACCAAAAAGAGTTTCTAGCAGGTTGAAAAACATTAGACAGGTGTTGATCTTGATCTAAACAATACATTTGTCAAGATATTACCCTTACATAATTCTGAAAATAATTATTAAAATGACACATTTCTTGGTCTTCTCCAACTATTAACCCATAAATTGGATATATTGATTCATTCGACATGATGAGTTATCTGGATGGATATGCAATGACATCTTGATATTAATTTGTAGCAGAAGATATATCAATAGATAGAAGAAAAGGGCCTAGATTTTGTACTTATGAACTAGACCACATTTGAGAACCACAAGGAGGATTATAGCCTATGAACTTCACTCGGTTCCTAAGCTCATGGAATCTAAATCAAGACAATTAAATCCTCATCAGTTTGACTCATTTAAGTCATACCACGTCTTCTTATATGTGGTTTTCTAATTACCCCAATACCCTCACATACTGCCCAATACCCTCACATACTGCCCCACAACCATGATCTTCAACCGATGAAGAATATTGTCATATTTATTGACATTTAAAAATAAATAAATAAATAAACAAATTATTCATCAAAATTGAAATTTTTGCACAAAAAAAAATTCCCCAAGATTTTGGACGTTTTGTGGAAATATCCAAAAATATATTGGATATTGCGAATATTTTTTGATATTGTGGACATTTGACAAATACTCCGGGTAGAAATATCCTCCCCCCGTTATCCACATAGAGATTTCAAAATACGGATAATGTCGTGGAAATATCGATGTCTTGGACATTTTCATCCATGCACCCATGTAGCAAAGACGACAAAAAATAGCAACAAACCCGGGAAATCACCTCTCCAACTGAAACTTCACGAACGAGTGGAAACTATGAATGAAGAATAAAAACATGAAGCTAAAACAGTGAAGTTACCTGAACAGGGCTTGCTGCAATGAGCATTCCTCCGACTCCTCCGCCTACGACACGGCCATCAGGACTAGCAAGCGATACACTTAGGCCTCCACTTCGGTTCCGGGAGCCACCGCTATCGGTAACCAAGTAAGACCCTGACAAACAAATTATCTCGAATCGTCCCTAGAGAAGTCAAAATCCACCAAAACTCGTTCTTGTCAGCCACACCCCACACATGATGCATAATATAATTAGATAAAAACGAAATATATCTTTATATTGTATTATGTATATTATATATATATATATATTATGAGTTGTTAAGAAAAAGAATTTTAAAGGGCAGTCTTAAAAAGCGGATAATAGCTATAAATAATGGAGGTAAATTCCGGCTATGAATATGTACAAGATGAGCCACAATCGAAGTAGCATCGTTATTTGACCAGTCCTTGGGAGCATTGACTACTTCTATTTTTAGGTCGGAATATGAATAATTAGCCAGTATACTATTTAACAGAACCATTCCTAAGGATAGACAACTTTTTCAATCATTTATAGAAGATTCCAACAATTGAAATAAAAAAACGAAATATCAGAATGTGATCATAACCTCATATGTGACTGTGCCACCAGATGTTGAAGGCTGACGAAGAGTCACGGTAGAGACAGCGCCATTGGCTGACAAAATGCATACCGCTCTCGGCCCCTGCTGCGAGAATGCCATTATTTTTGTTGCAATGTCCTACACCAAAAGACTAGCAAATTTCAGTACAGCACAAATTCCATAAATGTATGGCATCAAAATCAAACTCCGAAAGGAGTTTTGTAAACTTCTCGCAGGAAAGTAAAGAAGACAACACTGGTGAACATGTTTTTCTGATCTTTTCAGTTATGGTACTCTAAAAGGAAGTAGACACTCGAGGAAAACGAGACACGACTGAATGACAGCATAAAATGGTTATCAGCTTCCACCGTATGTGAGAAAAAGGAAAAAAAAAAAAAATTTAATGGCTTATCTAAGTAGTTCCTGATTTAGTGGCACTTATAGCAATCCATTCACTCTTAGGGATATTAAGAACAAAAGGTTAAATCTTTTTCTGAAAATTGTTTTTCTGATTCAAATTTTGTTAACATCAGGTGCATTGTGGTCACTACCGTACTTCAGCTTCATCTTCTAAAGAAAAATCTAATACACAAGCTGCTATCCGGAAAAGGCTAAGGAAAAAATTTAAAAAAAAAAAAAGAAGAAGAAGAAGAAGATAGAAAAACTCTCTCTCGAAAAGATACATGGAGCAAACTTCTTACGCACTAGTATGCCATATTTCGCTACAGAAACTAAAGGTTTTTTTAATTCATGGTCTGAAATTAATATTTGGTCACTTGAGTTATATTAGTACAACGCAAACACTAAAACATATTTACGAGAGAAATAGCATACTTCTCCTACTGCAATAGTGATAATATGCGGGGTAAAACCCATCCCAGCAGAACCAGACAGCCATTCACCTAGCAAAATGATCAGCCATAAAATATCATTTACATACCAACAAGTTAAAAACAGAAAATACCACAAACCATAACAGAATACAATCTTCTTTCTATAGTTAAACATATGCGCTTAATTAGTTTCACTATTTACTGTTTAAGTAACTTAAAGAATCCAAAATACAACTTAACAAAGCTTAAAACCCAGGCATAAAAAATTTCAGGAAGAAAATGACCACAAGTTACCTAGTAAATCTAAGATGAAATATGGGCGGGATGGCAACTAGTGTACATATATAATAAATATGTAAAAGCACTCAGACTTTCAGCCGGTTTTCTGCTGTCTTTTGTTTTTTATTATTATTAAGAGTAGCTTTGCTAGATGATGCCTCAACTTCCTAAAGTGTCGCAACGGCTAATAAGAAGATATTTTTTCCACTCAAGTTAAAGAGCTAAGTAATGATACAAACTGTAGACCTAACCAAACATCTCCATTCCACTCAATAGTTTCTTTCTGCTAAAAAAAACTGGAGATGACCATCGCAAGATTCCAATTCAAGATCACCTTGTATAAGTCTTCGCAGATTGATAGAACAAGTAATTTCAGCAATATATATATATATATATATATATCCTCCTTATATTCCATATATAGTTTTTTTGAAAATATATATGCATGTAATCACCCTGCCCAGTCCAGATTGAGATATGAAAATTTCTTCTTTCCTAAGAATTACCTTGTTAACACAATATGACACAAGAATCAGCATTTTCCGGCAGAGTTTGTGTCCTTCGTATGTCAATTCTCTTCGAATGTAATTTAATTAATTTAATTATTTTATAAGAATATTTCCATCTTCTTTCATATTTCTCTTTTTAATTTTTAAAGAGATGTTCTCAATCAAAATCTCGAATGTCACATTTTCTAGTTCTTAAACATAAGTCGATATCTTTATTACAAGATTCATGGCACGAAATGTAACCGGAGTTTCTTTATTTCTATTAAATATGATCAGAAAATAGCAAAAACACATATCAAAGTAGACCAACAAAGGAGTTAAATACATGAATATTGATAAACAGATCATATGTCAACACAATAATATTCGACACGACTACAAAATTAAAGATTTGCATGAAACTTTTCTCCAAATATAGAGTCCACAACTCAATAATTTCTCAATCGAAACACGAATAACAATTTCCATTGGAAACTTACCAAGAGAAGCTAATTGCTGCTTCTTTCCGGTCCCTGGTGGCCTTCCTCTACTGCGCTTCGGGGTCGGTGTTACAACTCCAGGATTCGGAGCGGGTGAAGGAGACAATGCTAATGAAACTGACCCGTCGGGTCCGTATTTCCGAGGTCTTCCTCTTTTCCTTTTCACCGGTTCCCCAGACGATGGCACCACAGGTGGTGTACCACCCACATTGACACCATGGGACGAAATTGCCGACGAAGGCTCTACCGGCAATGTTGATCCCATAGTACTCCCCCCCATGTTCGACTGGTACGACACATTGGGATTGGACAAGGGATGAATGCCGGCCGTTCCGTGTAGCTCAGGCTGCGGTCCTGAGCCGGAGACAGCGATTCCCCTCTGTGTATAGTAAGAGGCCGAACCAGATAACGCCATAGGATCCCTTCGATCCATGCATTTACTTCTAAGGCCGAACCAGATAGCAAGTCTTTCTAAGGCAAACTTCGACTCCGGTGTTTTTTGAAACTTCGGAACAAATCGAGACCGTCCTCTCGGTGTCCTAATGCTTGATTTAGTGGCAAAACTCTACGTACAAGCGCGAATTCGAAACAATGTGAACCAACTTGGTGGAAACTAATCAGGGTTTCTTTTAGGATAAAGAATTTAAATATATATATATATATATATTATATATTATATCCAGAATATAAAAAAATGGCTTATGAAATTATTCAAAGTTCAGTTTACTACATCACATTTCTCCTTCCAAAGACTTAAAAACTCCACGGAAAAAAAAAAAAAACACACACACACACACTTTTCCCAAGACAGAACTACAAACACTAAAAAAATTACATTCTACTTCTCATAACAAGTTCTAAAAATCTGCATGTGAAACAAAAACAAAACAGAACGAAAACTACCAAAACGTCCAAGAACCAATCTACCTTCAGATTCTAAAAACTAAACATAACTCCACCAGAAAAGAAAAATTATACAAAATGAAACAGAACTTAAACAGAAATCAGGAATTTTTTCAAGGAAAAAAATAAAGCAGGAGCAAACAAATTGTTCAGTGTTCAAATGCAAAGAACAAAGTTAAAAAAAATTAAAAATTAAAAAAGGAAAAGACAAAAACAGAAACTAAAAATTCTAACAGCTTACCAAACGAATGAGAAACAACCAAAAAAAAAAAAAAAAGGCTTGGTGTTGAAGATAACCAAAAGGGAAGAGAGACTGAAAAACAGGTCCACTGTCACCAACCCATTATTCATCCTTTAACACCAAGCGTCTTCCAAGGAAGAGAAAAACACCGTACCCATTTACAAAACCAAGCTCAACCTGAAAACCCACACACACACACACAAACCCACAAAAACAAAAAAAACAAAAAAAAAAAAAAGGGAATCCAAAAAAGGGTCTAACTTTTCAAGTCAAATGCCATTAATGAACTCGAGCCCAGGCGTTGTGCAAAGCCACAGAATTTGAAAAAGAAAAAAAACGAATCATCTCAAATAATGGGGATTCTTTTGAAAACACTGCCGAGAAGAGAAGAGAAAAAGAGAAGGAAATGACAGACACAGAGTGACGTTAGGCCGAGCCAGAGAAGAGGGGGAGTTAAAGGTCGAACAGGTTCCACCCCCACACACACCACCAAGAAAGGAAAGGAGGAATTGGTGGTGTGCTGTTTGAGGGTCAGAGAGAGAAAGAGGAGAGAGAAAATGAATAATAATAATAATAGAGTTGGGAGGTGTTAAAGGCAGAACAGTTTCTGGGAAATTAAAGACACTTCTGAGAAATGCAGAGAAGAGGAAGAAGAGGTCATTGTATGTTGCGAAGGAAAGTTAAGAGAGGGAGAGTATTTACTACCAGTACAAGCACATGTCCTTATCATAATGCAGAGAGAGAGAGAGAGCTTCTAGTTTCTCTTTCTACAGAAAAAACAATAATAAATAAATAAAATAAAAAGCTGTTTATCTTTCTTCTTTCTCTCTCTAAAAAGCTGGTTTTTTGCTTACCTTTTTGCTCTCCCTCTCTCTAGAAGAGAGGTGTGTATGTGTATGTGACCCAAGTGGTTGAGGTTGACGATGCTTTCTCTCTCTATTTTTCTCTCTCTAGCAGCCTCAATATGCTTTTTATTTATTGGGGGTCTCTAAGGTCGAGACAAAAACCTAAACAGAAAAAAGGCACTTAATTTCGGATAAATACTGGATTTTTTTTTCTTTTTTTTCGCTTTATTATTGTTTTTCTGTTTTTTCATTTTTTTAGGGAGTTTTTTTTTAATTCTTTTGAATTTTCGGTTATTTCCTGAGAGAGAAATAGATGGGATTTTTGTTGAATTTTTAGTTTTTGGAATTGTATTAATATTAAATAATATCAGATTCGTACGACTCTTTAATTTTTCAGGTCTGCGTTCGCCACGGTAATCTGTTGAACGCGCGCCAAGATGCGCGTGTAAAACTAACTGCCTTTTACTTTAACTTGGAACTTTTCTATCTTTCTTTCTTTCTTTTTTTTTTTTTTGAAAATTATCTAAATTTTCACTTTTTTTTTATTCATCGGTAAACATGACATAAATTTTATCTTTTTAATCATGTGATATAAATTTTAGTTTTATTAACATCTGAATTGCATCATGTTAATATAATATCAAGTTTTTATGTTATATTAATGTAAAATCTTTAAATTTGTGTCATGTAAATGCTTTCTCCCCTTTTTTTTTGTTGGATATTGTTTTCTTCAAGAGAATTGGCCATAAAAGTTGAGAAGAAACTCAAAAGGAGGGGTACACGACCGAGCCAATATACAGAACAAACTCCTTGGAAGCCAACTTATCCAAAAAAGGAAGAGAAAGCCACGGTCAACCCTAAGGCCGAGACCTAGCCTTCTTCCTCGACTTCCAATTCACAAGGTAAAAATGACTCTACTCCCAATCGTAATCGTGACATTAAGTGTTTCAAATGTCAAGACAGGGATCACATATCAAGTCAATGTCCGAATAAGAGAGTTATGGTGATACGGGACAATGGCGAAATCGAAACTGAGGATGAAGAAGATGTTGAGTAGTGCTGGGAATTTGGGCGGGCCGGCCCGAGCCCGATGGGCTTTTTCAAAAAATCAGACCGGGACGGCCCGTCCCATTGCAAATCCGGGCCGGCCCGGCTCGGATTTTTGAAACATAAGCCCAGCCCAGCCCGCGGGCTTAGCGCGGGCCGGGCCGTGCCTAACCCAATTTTTTAAATTTTTATTTAATTTTATTTTTTATTTGTAATTTTTGAATAAATTTGTATATTTTTGATAATTTAATAATTTATCTTAATATTTTATCTTAGATTAAAAATAAAAAAATTTATACTTTGTTAAAAAAATTTTATTATACTATTTCTATTAATTTTTATATTTATATTTATATTATAATTGCTTAGTTAGTACTTAATAATTATAATATTAGTTAGTTAGTTAACTTAATATTATAATTAAACTTTTTAATTTTAGTTGTTTAAGATTATAATTATTTATCTGTGTTTATTTAGTAGTTAGTTAACTTAATATTATAATTAAACTTTTTAAGTATTTTTTTTATTTTTTTAAATTACGGGCGGGGCGGGGCGGGGCGGGCCGACCCATCAGGCTTAAATATTCGGGCCGGGCCGGCTCACTGGGCCTAAAAGGAGAGCCCAGCCCGCCTCTTACTATTGGGCCGGGCCTGAATTACGGGCCGGCCCGTTTGGCCCGGCCCAAATTCCCACCTCTAATGTTGAGTCTATACCATCAATGGGCGACGCTTAGGATGAGGAGTGTGTTGCTCATGGTGAGTTAACCTTAATGGCAAGGAGAACCTTAAGTGTGCAAGTTAAGGAAGAAGAAGAGGAGCAACGAGAAAATATTTTCCATATTAGGTGCCATATTCAAGACAAGGTGTGTAGTATGATCATTGATGGAGGGAGTTGTACCAATGTCACTAGCACTACCATGGTGGAGAAATTGGGGCTGCCAACAACAAAGCACCCACAGCCTTACAAGCTGCAATGGTTGAACGATTGTGGTGAGGTGAGAGTCAACAAGCAAGTTCTTGTTTCATTCCGGATCGGGAAATACGTAGACGAGGTGTTGTGTGATGTGGTTCCCATGCACGCGGGACACATACTCCTTGGAAGGCCTTGGCAGTTTGATCAGCATGTGAAGTATGATGGTTTCACCAACAAGTACTCTTTGGTGCATAATCAACGAGTTATCACTCTTGTGCCATTAACTCCGAAACAGGTTTTGCAGATTAAGTGAAGTTACAAAAGGAGAATGAGCAAACGAAATAGAGTGATCAAAAAAACAAGAATGCAAGAGAGAGAAGAGGCCGAGAGTCAAGAAATAGAAATGATGAGGACATGACAAGCACAAGAGCATGGAATGCTGATCCTATTTCAGTTCTAGAAGAATTGGCATTTTGACTTTTCATGGACGTTTATGGCTGATAATAAAGACATTTAAAAACATCAAACTTTCCTTTCTAGTGAAGATGTGAGATCAGCCAATTAAAGGGCATATTGTTTCCTTTTTCTTTTTTAGGCAAGTAAGAATTTTAATTACCAGATTTTAGTCTTAATTAGTATAGTTATTTTAGGAACCTTTTTGTAACATTTAGCCTATAAATAGGCGTCTTTGTAATAGTGAAAGCACAAGTTTTGGAATTCAGAAATGTGAGAGAATTTTCTCTTCGATTCTTTGACGAACCATTTGAACTTATCGGAATTTTCCGTAGCGTTCACTATCGACTTATCAAATAGTTCTCCACCACCGTTTGTGGCGTCTACGACAATACCAAGGTTCTTGTTTGCGGGTTGACATTGGGTCGCAGTCTTCTATACCAAGGTTCGTGTCACGAATCAAGCAATGGGTCACGATTTCCATCCCAATCGGATCTGAGCATAGAGACGATCTTGGAGACTTCTTAGATTATGGGTTTCGTCACAAGTTGGCGTGATTCGTATCATTTGGTATCAGAGCAGATTCACGAGCGGATAGATCGGATGGAGAATACACGTGTGGAGCAACCACAACCCGCTCCTAATGTGCGAAGAAGGGAAAGAGTTCAACCGAGACATGAAGCGGTGGACTATAAGGAGTTTAATGAGGGCGGTTTTGAGGAGGAGGATGAAAGACGCTCGGTGGGCAGCGTTAGGAGGTTTGGACAGGTTCGAGGAGATAGGAATAGGGAGGATAATGATTTGGGTAGTATTAAGATGAGAATTCCATCATTTCAAGGAAGGAATGATCCCATGGCATATTTGGACTGGGAGAAGAAGGTGGAGTTGGTGTTTGAGTGCCACAACTACTCCGAAATGAAAAAGGTAAAACTTGTCGCCATTGAGTTTTCTAACTATGCTATTGTTTGGTGGGATCAGTTGATGCTCAACAGGAGGCGAAATGGTGAGAGACCGGTGGGCACTTGGGAAGAGATGAAGGCCATCATGCGGAAACGATTTGTGCCAAGCCACTACTATCGGGACTTGTACCGAAAGTTGCAAAGATTGGTGCAAGGTAATAAAAGCGTGGAATACTACTACCAAGAGATGGAGGTAGCCATGATTAGAGCCAATGTGGAGGAGGACCAGGAGGCTACCACGTCACGCTTTTTGGCTGGTTTAAAACCCTGAAATTGCAAACCAAGTGGAATTGCGTGAGTATGTAGAGTTAGATGAGATGTTACATATGGCCATCAAAATTGAGCACCAACTAAAGAGGAGGGGGTAGCAGCTCACGTGGGGTACAAGGCGGGGGATCCTCTTGGAGGCCAAACTTTGCTAGAAGGGAGGAAAAGCAACCAGCCCCGATCAAACCAAAAGTGAATCCAAAACAAGAAGTAGTCGGCCACCAAACTCATGGTAAAACTGAACAAACTATTACTCGCAATTGTGAAATTAAATGTTTCAGGTGCCAAGGAAGAAGACATATCGCAAATCAATGTCCAAACCAGCGAGTAATGGTCATGCGGGAGAATGGCGAAATTGAAACCGAAAGTGAAGATGATATCGAGTCCATACCGCCATTGGAGGACGCTGACGATGAGGAGTACGCAGCCCAAGGTGAATTGTTAGTGGCTAGAAGAGCGTTAAGTGTGCAGGTCAAGGAGGACGAAGATGTACAACGGGAAAACATCTTTCACACTAGGTGCCACGTGAAAAACAAGGTATGTAGTGTTATTATTGATGGTGGGAGTTGTACTAATGTTGCTAGCACTACTATGGTAGAAAAATTGGGGTTGCCTACACGAAAACATCCTAGGCCTTATAAGTTGCAATGGTTGAACAATAGTGGTGAAATTAAAGTGAGTAAGCAGGTGTTGATTGCGTTCCGCATTGGAAAATATGAAGATGAGGTGTTGTGCGATGTGGTTCCGATGCAAGCAAGCCATTTGTTACTTGGTAGGCCATGGCAATTTAATAGGCATGTGAAACATGATGGATTCACTTACAAATACACATTTGAATTCAAGCAAAGAAATGTAACTCTTGTACCTATGACTCCGAGACAAGTTATGAAGATCAAGTGAGGTTACAACAAGAAAGTGAAAAAGAGATTGAGAATGAGAGGAAAAAAAAGAGAGAATGAAAAAGAACAAGGAAATAATATGCCCTTAAATTGGCTGATCTCACATCTTCACTAGAAAGGAAAGTTTGAAGTTTTTAAATGTCTTTATTATCAGCCATAAACGTCCATGAAAAGTCAAAAATGTCAATTCTTCTAGAACTGAAATAGGATCAGCATTCCATGCTCTTGTGCTTGTCATGTCCTCATCAAGAGAGATTGGCCGAGAAAAAAGAGAGTGAAAAGTGAAAAGGGGGTTTCGGCCAATGAGAGAAAAAAAAAAAAAAAAAGAACACAAAAGAATTTTTATGCAAGAGCAAGTGATGTAAAGAGAGCATTGATATTAAACCAGCCAATGATTTTACTTGTGTACAAGGAGGCTGCATTTTTAACTAACCAACTTGACCCCGCTCTTCCTAGTTCTATCATGTCTCCTTGCAGGATTATAATGATGTTTTCCCCGAGGATACACCACACGGATTACCACCAATTTGAGGGATCGAGCATCAAATTGATTTCATGCCCGGTGCAACCATTCCGAACTGACTAGCCCATAGAAGTAATCCAAAGGAGACAAAGGAGCTTCAAAGGCAAGTTGAGGAGTTGATGGAAAAAGGCTGCGTGAGAGAAAACATGAGTCCATGTGTAGTTCCGGTGTTATTAGTACTTAAGTAGGATGGGACATGAAGAATGTGTGTTGATTGCCGAGCCATCAACAACATCATGGTAAAGTACCGTTTTCCCATTCCTCGTTTAGATGACATGTTAGATAAGCTGCATGGTGCTTGTGTATTTTCTAAAATTGATCTGACAAGTGGTTATCATCAAATAAGAATGAAGGAAGGTGATGAATGGAAAACTACATTCAAAACTAAATATGGATTGTATGAGTGGTTAGTTATGCCTTTTGGATTAACTGATGCACCTAGCACTTTCATGCGTTTAATTAATCATGTTTTACGTCATTTCTTTGGGAAATCTGTTGTTGTTTATTTTGATGATATTCTCATTTACAACAAAAACTTAGATGATCATTCGAAGCATTTACAATCGGTTTTTGAAGTGATTAGAAAAGAAAATTTGTTTGCTAATATGAAAAAGTGTACTTTTTGCACCAATAAGCTTGTTTTCTTAGGTTATGTTGTTAGTGACAAGGGAATTGTGGTTGATGAAGAAAAAGTCTTCGCAATATAAGAATGGCCAAGACCAACTAATGTAGGGCAGGTTAGAAGTTTCAATGGGCTTGCTAGTTTCTATAGGAGGTTCGTGAAAGATTTCAGTACCATCATTGCTCCCCTTACTGAGGTCATCAAGAAGAATGTTGGATTCAAATGGGGAGAAGAGCAAGAGGCGACATTGCAGTTGATCAAAGAAAAATTAACAAAACCACCTTTGCAAGCCTTACCTAATTTTTCTAAAGCATTTGAGATCGAATGTGATGCATCATATATAGGTATTGGAGTTGTTCTTATGCAAGATGGAAGACCAATTGCTTACTTCAGTGAGAAACTAAGCGGGGCAGCCTTGAACTACCCTACTTATGACAAAGAGATGCATACATAGGTACAAGCATTGAAGACAAGGCATCATTACCTATTAGCCAAGAAATTTGTGACCCACACGGATCATGAATCTTTAAAGCATTTGAAGGGGCAACACAAGCTAAACAAGAGACATGCACAATGGATGGAGTTCATTAAGCCATTCCCATTTGTGATCAAGTACAAATAAGGTAAGGAGAATGTGGTGGCCAATGCACTTTTCCACAGGTATGCATTGATTTATACTCTTAATGCTAAATTACTTGGTTTTGAGCACATTAAAGAGTTGTACCCGATAGACCAAGATTTTAATGCGTTGTATTTGTCCTGTGAGAAGGATGCCTTTGGGGAATATTTTAGGCATGATAATAATTTGTTTCGGAAAAATAAGTTGTGTGAGCCTAATTGTTCTTTGAGGGACTTGTTAGTGAGAAAAACCCATAGTGGATGGGGCATTTTGGTATGGCTAAAACCCTAGTAGTGATACAAGAACATTTTTATTTGCCTCGCATGAATAGATGTTGAAAGGATTTATGAGAGATGTGTCACTTGTAGGTAAGCTAAGTCAAGAGTTCAATCCCATGGTTTGTACACCCCACTACCAATTCCTAGTATACCTTGGATTGACATTTTGATGGATTTTGTGTTAGGATTGCCTAGGTCAAAAAGGGGACGGGATTCTATTTTTGTGGTGGTGGATAGATTTTCCAAGATGGCACAATTTATTCCTTATCACAAAACTGATGATGCGTCTAATGTTGTTGATTTGTTCTTTCGCGAAATTGTTAGGTTACATGATATGCCTAGAGCAATTGTTTCAGATAGAGATGCTAAGTTCTTGAGTCACTTTTAGAAGATTTTGTGGAGTAAGTTAGGAACCAAGTTATTGTTTTCTACAACTTGTCATCCACAAACTGATGGTCAAACTGAAGTAGTGAATAAGACTTTGTCTACTTTATTAAGAGAAATCATTAAAAAGAACATCAAAACATGGGAAGAGTGTTTGCCACATGTTAAGTTTGCTTACAACAGATTTGTTCATTCTACTACTAAATTTTCACCTTTTGAAATTGTGTATGGTTTAAATCCATTAACTCCTTTGGATTTATCTCCTTTACATTTGTCTGAACATGTCAATTTAGATGGTCAAAAGAAAGCTGAATTGTTAAACAGATTCATGAGATGGCAAAACTCAACATTGAGAAAAAGACGGAGTAATATGCCAAACATGCCAATGAGGGACGAAACAAGGTTGTCTTTTAGCCGGGGGTGATTGGGTGTGGTTGCACATGCGTAAGGAGAGGTTTCTAGCTCAAAGACGTTCAAAGCTTCTTCCACGAGGGGATGGACCATTTCAAGTTCTCGAGCGCATTAATGACAATGCCTACAAATTGGATCTACCCAGTGGGTACAATGTTAGTGCTACTTACAATGTTGCTGACTTATCTTCTTTTGAGGTATGTGATGATTTAAGGACAAATCATTTTCAAGATAAGGGAAATGATGAGGGCACGACTGCTAAGATGCTTGAAGTTGAAGAACCAATCAAAGTTCCCGTGGGCCCGGTAACAAGAGCTCGAGCTAAACGCTTCAAGAAAGAACCCAACAATTTAATCCGGAAGGTTCAGCAAGAGGATTTGGGCGTGCTCACCGATGAGGGACAACAAAGGTTGGTCTACCTCATTAGGTCAATTCGGATCAAAAAGATCAGCCATGTAAATCCATGCAATAGGCGAGTGAACTAAAAAGAGAAACTCAAAAACTATTTATTTTCCTTTTTCTGTAGTATTGCTGAATATTCAGACATCATTCATCTTTTATTAGCTCATTAGTCCACTTTCCTTTTCTAGTACAGCCATTTAATTTTTAGATTGTTTCCCCTTTTTCTATTTTAGGCAAGTAAAAGTCATTTTTACCAGATTTTAACATTAATTAATAAAGCATGTAATTGAGCTATTCTAGGAACGTTTTTTGTAATAATTCAGCCTATTAATAGGTGCATATGGAAAAGAAAGAAGGAGGTAAGTCATTCAGAAATTTGAGAGTGTTTCTATTTGGTTCTTTGAAAAACTATTCAAACTCATCAAGAATTATTCTTGTGGCGTTTAACAATGACTTATCAAATGGATTTCCATCACCGTTTGTAGTGTCTTCAATATACCAAGGTTATTGTTTCGTTTAAACAATGGGTCGAGGTTCCATTCAAATTTGATCGTAGATCGATCTTGGGTTCCTAATTGTGTTTGGGTCTCGTTATTCTTGACGAGGTTCGTATAAGGAATTTCTCTAATTATTTACTTCTGCTCTCAAACACAAGGCGGGTAAGATGAGTTAAGTAGCAGATGCTTTGAGTAGTAGACATGTCCATGTTGCTAGTCTACAAACATGTGTGTTGGGAATTGAGGTGGTGAAGGATTTGTACGAGAACGATCCTGATTTTGGTTCTATTTGGATTGCTTGTTTGGAGGGACCAACGGACCAATATTTATTGGCTGATGGCTATCTTTTTAGGGGTGTTCAACTGTGTGTGCCCCATGGTTCTTTGCGGGAAACTGTAGTAATAGAAGCCCACGGTGGAGGATTGACTGGACACTTTGGAAAGGACATGACTTTAGCTCTTGTGCAAGATCATTTCTTTTGGCCAAAGATGAACCGTGATGTTATGAAGGTGGTGGAGAAGTGTGTCGTTTGTCCCAAGGCTAAAACTCATGGGCAGAATAAGGGATTCTACACTGCTCTTCCAATTCCGAAGGCTCCTC
Source organism: Ficus erecta (assembly GCA_008635985.1). NCBI lineage: Eukaryota > Viridiplantae > Streptophyta > Magnoliopsida > Rosales > Moraceae > Ficus > Ficus erecta. The sequence continues at coordinate 782,329 of BKCH01001387.1, forward strand.
GGGAAGATGTAAGTATGGATTTTGTGCTTGGGCTACCACGGACTCAAAGGGGCAAAGATTCCATTATGGTGGTTGTTGATCGATTCTCTAAAGTATTGATTCTCAAAGCGGCAAAGATTCCATTATGGGCTCCTCGGGAAGATGTAAGCATGGATTTTGTGTTTGGGCTACCATGGACTCAAAGGGGCAAAGATTCCATTATGGTGGTTGTTGATTGATTCTCTAAAATAACTTATTTCATTGCTTGCAACAATACTTCAGATGCAACACATGTGGCCGATCTTTATTTTAGAGAAGTGGTGAAGCTTCATGTAATTCCAAGATCTATTACTTCGTACAGGGATACTAAGTTCTTAAGTCATTTTTGGAGGACTCTTTGGTGGAAATTGGGGACTAAGCTACAATTTAGCACTTCTTGCGATCTCCAAACTGATGGACAAACCGAAGTTGTTAATCATTCGTTGGGCAATCTTTTGAGAAGTTTGGTGAAGAAAAGCATCAGGGAGTGGGATCTCTTGCTTGCTCATGTTGAGTTTGCTTACAGCAAATCCAAGAGCCAAACAACCGGTTCTAGTCCTTTTGCTATTGTGTATGGACAAAACCCAATTTATCCTTTGGATTTGGCTCCTTTGCCTACAATACAATTTTTGAGTGCAGATGCAGAAGATCGAGCTAAGTTCATCAAGCAAATTCATGAACAAGTGCGAAGCAAAATTCTGAAGCAAACCGAGAAGTACAAGCAACAAGCTAATAAGCATCAAAGATATGTGGCTTTCCACGTTGGCGACCTTGTGTGGATACACATAAGGAAATAAATATTTCCCAAAAAAAAGTTTGCCAAGTTGCAGCCTAGAGTTGATGGACCATTTAGAGTTCTAGAGAAAATGCAGCCTAGAGTTGATGGACCATTTAGAGTTCTAGAGAAAATAAGAGAAAATGTATACAAGCTTGAGCTTCTAGGCTACTATGGAGTTTCAGCCACTTTCAATGCGTCAGATTTGTCTCCCTACATTGAAGATGATGATCCACTAGACTCGAGGTCAAGTCCTCTCCAACCAGGGGAGAATGATACGGTTAGCAAATCCAGTGATCGAAATTCACTGATGAGATAGAATTATTATACAAGCTCATTGGTGCCAGGTGGCGTCCACATGGCTGAATCTTGAAGAATGCTCATTGGTCCAAGGTGGCGTCTATGTGGCTGAATTTCAAAGGACTAATCTTCATATCTGATTTTATGGTTGAAGTCAAATAGTCTTAGTGCTTTGTTTAATTACAAACTTTTTGGTTTTTAATGTTTGTATCAAGTGTGTGGTGCATGAATGCATGGCTTATACAGCCAAAAGTGTGATGCATGAATGTAAACATTAATTGCCTTGTTTTTAATGCTAAATTAGTCTTCTGATTTTCCTAGCATGAGGGGATGTTTCATGCCTTATTTTACCACGAATTTTCTCATGAAAAAATAGATGACTTTTGATTAAAAAATATTGTAAAACCTATTTGGTTACTTTCATACTCCTTGGGCCATTCCAATTTTGTTCGAATTTGAGTTTTTATATCATTAAGGTGGTGATTACTGTATCCTCAGTGTGGTGAGCTCTAAACTATCTTTGGGTTCTTTTAGAGTGGTAGTGATTATCTATATCCACAAGAAAAGTCATGTCTTTGTATCTATTTTTCATTTTTTGATCACAAAACCAACCAATTTGCAATTCCAACGTATGATCCAGTATCACGTACCCTTGCAATAATTTTCTTCTATAAAATAGAAATAATTTAACAATAATATCATCTTCTTCGTTTTCTTAAATATTTACTATCATCTTCAAGTGCACATAAAATTACAATAATTAGAGTTTTTAAAAAATAACAAAATAAGTTATAAATTTATAATTTACAATTTGAAATTATCTTTAAGAGGAAAAATTTTATAAATTTTAAACAAATAATTGAATGTAATTTTGTTACTTGTTTATAAATAGGGTGTAATTGGAATTATTATTTAGTTTTAAAGATATTTTAGTAAATTTTATAATAACAACAAAAGCTACTGTGAATAAGCAACCACCGACATACTTCTCAAATTTTTGTTGTGTTGCAATAGTTTTAATAATCTGCTTCTCAAACAGGGTTTTCCGAACACCCCGAACATGCTGTAGATTCTTTAATAATCTAAAAGTAACCTCCAAAAGTAATGTCGAACGGTCTTAATTCCATATTTATACCTTGTTACAGTAGAGGTTACGAACTCGAACAATCACTACTACTTGAAGGCTCTAAATTGGCACCTGCATTCCTCATAAAAGCCTAATAATTTTGTAGTCGTTCTTTGTGTTCTATCTATAGTGGTTAAGACTTCTTCGATTGTGATAGAGTTTTAGACATGATTTCAGTTCGTCGGAAGCCATGACAGTATAAGCCGTTCCATAAGCAAGCCGTTATACCTTGTGAAGCAGACACCAATCAATTCTCACGCACTAATATTGACGAGGCAAATATTTTTTTTTATTTAAAGAAACCGTATATATACCGGTCTCTATTTTTCATCAACGTTTTCGTTTCCAGTAATTTTGTTGCTAATGATTTAGGTTTTGTTGCAGTTTTTATTTTCTCTTGATTTGTTATTATAATTTCGATTGTAATTTTATTTATCTTAATTATTGTCCGTTGTTTTATCATTTTGGTAACAACTTCATCCCTGACTGCATTTAGGCTAAGGGGGACGTGAAAAAGAAGAATAAAAGAAAAGAAAGGCTAATGATAAATTTTTTAAATCAAAAAGAAAAAAAAAAAAAAAAAAAAAAAAAAGGCATCTAATATGCCTCAAGGTACGCAACTCATCAACCATCACGTCTAACACTAGTAGGCAATGACTAAAGTCTCTGGAGAAATTTTAAAATTTTCGCCCCTGGACCTTATAAGAATTTAATTTAATTGACAAAACTATCACATGTCAATATGTAAAGTAAAAAAATTCTTTTAAATGATATAAAATTATTTATAAATCAAAACCAATAATAAAGCTAGTATAAAAAATTTAGGATTAAAGCCTAATCAAGGGCGAGGGGAGGGGGCAAGCATGCATGTGCACGGGTTGTAGGGGAGAAGGGTGTCGTCGGCAAAAGGGGAGAGGGAGCAAGCTCTGCGTGGCCGTTGAAGGGCGTTTTTGGGAAAGAAAATCATTTTCATTTTTCAAGGTATTTTATATTCATAAATTTAAGTAAAAACTTATTTAAAAAAAAAAAGAATAGAAGAATTTTGGGCCAAAAATAAATTCAAAATCCCAATTAAATCCATATGAGAATGGTCTTCACCATGTCTAGGGACCATGGAGACAAACGTCCATGGCTTCTCCATATGGTCCAACTCCAACTAAGTCATAAGTGGCTGATAATAAACATCAACTATAATTTGACATTAGTCAAACGAGGAATGCCTCCTAATTAGTATTTCTATCCACCCTCTCAATGGGTATAAGTAGTGACAACGTCAACGAAGTTGTATCAATTCTAATAAATACTCTCTTAATTACTACTCTTAACAATCAATACAAATAATTACTTCAATTATAACCTACCCATTTTTTAGGGCTTCTTTATACTAGTTTGTGAAAGTTGGACCATATATAAGGGAAAATGAAATAAAAGCTTTCTCAAATTGTTCATCAAACAAAATCAAGAGAAAAACCAAACAATTCAGACACATTCTTGGTGCTAAGAACTTTTGTGGAAAAGGCAGTTAACGGCGCAGCCTTTAAGTAAGGCATGTTTGATGTCACATGGGTGTATTGGGATGTCTTCGGGCAGTGTGTTACTGTCCCGTACATTTGGGTTCAAATAAAAAATTTTGTATATATGTACGGTAAATTTAAATTTTAAAAATTCATAATTTTGTTATTTCAATTTGAAATGAAATTAATTTTTTAATTACATACAATTTCGACAGTAATGAAATAAAATACATATTGATATTTTTTTCTAAACACATTTTATGTTTGTACATTTTTTACTCCAAACAGTTTTTTTCAACCAAATGCATATTTTCAAAACTCAACTCCAATCAAAATATCTCCAAAACTTCATTTACAATTGTCACCCTAAACGGCCTTTAAGCCCTCCATTTGGAACACTAACTCCAGACAGAGCTTTCACTATTTAAACTCCAAAACTCTCACATCTACATTTCAATTTCTCTCTCTTTCTTTTTTAAAAAACTCAAATTTTAAAAGTCTATAACTTTCTTACTTTACGTCGAAATGTGATGATTTTTTTTTAAATCACACAAAAAAAAAAGAGATAAATGAAATAAGATTCATATCGCATATTTTTTTTTCTTAACACATTTTATATTTTTATACTATTTTCTATATCATAGTTCATTTTCAATTTAGACCTCCCCCAAACTAGACCTGTAAATTCGGGCTACGCGCCCGACCCTAACGAGCGGAAGAGGAAAAATAGATCAGGGCCGAGCCCAGTCCGATTACTTGGCGGGCCCTCGCCAGAATTAAAAACGTATAAGCTCGGCCTTGCCCTAAAGCCCAACGGGCTTAAAATAGAGCCATGTAAACGAGCTTTTGAAAGAAGAAGAAGAAGAATATATATATATATATATATCTATATATATAGAATGGAGCTTCGAAATTAGGAGGAAAAGATAGTGAAATATATATATATATATATATATATTTAGAGGATAGTGAAATATAATTAACAAAAAGAAAAAAATGATATCAATGTTCAAATACCAATGTAAAAAATTTTCCAGTAACTGTTTGAAAAAAGAAAAAAAGAAGAAGGAAAAATAATATATAAAAAAAAACGTAGTCATATATCTTAATAAACTTAAATCTTAATATATACATTATATATATATATATATTTGTTTTTCTTTTTCAAAATGATAAACATATGTTGTTTTAAAAAATAAATAAATAAAAAACTTTGGGCAGGCCAATCCGCCATGCTTAAAAGTGAGGCCCAGCTCGGTCCTTGTGCTTGCACCAAGTGGGGACGAGCTGGATAGTTGACGGGTCGGGCCAGGGTTGCCCTCGGGCCAAAGGTGTGGACAACGGGATAACCCGCTTATCTCGATCTATATTTACAACTTTATCTCAAATACACATTTCCAAATCAACCTCCAAAACTCTGTTTTTAAATGTCACCCCAAATGAAAAACTATTTCTTAGTAAGGTGGTCTTATGCTCTATTTGGCATAAGCAGAAGGAAAGAAAACATTGGAGGGGTTTTTGGATGGAAATTGATAAATTGATACGGTTGATTGGAAGGAAATTTGGGTGGAAAAAGTAGAAGGTCGACCCCATCATATTTTTCTTCCCATAAGTGGGGGGAATTTGTGAAGGAAAACTTTGACATCAACACAAGGAAGCAAAATTAGTTCTTGTTACTAAAAAATTTAGTCACTAAAGATAAGATTGATGATAATTGAGTAAATTGGTAATGGTACTAATAGTAGTTTTTCCATCTTGTTAGTTTTATTTATAATACCACATATGAGAAGGTAAATTCATTTTCTTTCCATCTTATCATATCAAACAACTAAAGAAAAAATTAAAAAAATCTTCTATCTTTTTAAATCACTTTTCTTACTAGTTTCTTTTCCCTATCACACATGGTATATGTGTTCCATCTATAGCGTCAATATAGTCTTGCATGAAGAAGTAAAATGTTGATTATGACTACCAGCATTAATAGCACGGGTTGAATAAAAAATTTTGGGATCGGAAATTTTTTTATAATTCATAAATATGATTATACTATGCGAAGATATTGATAATGTACATCAAACCATGGCCTATATTTTATAGGAATGCTCCGTAATGATAGGTTGAACCTCTGTGTAGTCGGGCGGTCTGATGAATTCATCTTTTAGAGCACAAATAGCCATCAACACTTTAAAGAACCAACGTGAATTTGTCTCTCTAGAATGCTGGAAAAAATACGATATGTGTTTGTTCGTTGCGCCTTGTGCACAAATCGATAAAAAAAAAATGAACAGCTGCTCGTGGACATTCATGTAACGTGTTAGCCTCAATAATTCCCTACTACCTAATACATCACTTAGTGCTCTGAATGTATCTAATTTCATTCTTATCAAATCTTGAATGATTTCTTCATGTCCATTTAATGTCTCTTCCACCCGCTGACTACCAGTTAGGCTTGAATTATGCATTGGTTATGGAGCTCTTCGTCTTTTACGCCTACTAGCAGTCACGGCAAGGACTGCCATCGCAAGCAAACCGGCATCGTTGCGTTGGTCGTTTTCTGAGGCTTGGTCGTCCTCTTCATGTTCGGATGCAAAACCGGACTCGTTCATATTGAGAATGATGTGATCGGAGCTAAATTTGGTTGTTTACCTGTTATAGATCAATTTGTCCCAAAACAAGTTGAATTAGTCCCAATACCATTATAATTAATATTGATCTCCTATCGTTTTGAATTCGGTATATAATTATTTAATTATCCACAAACTTGTACAAAACATAACGTAACTTAACAATGAAATGACTGATATAATGTAAAGTAAAATCGCGTAACCAAAAATTTAGCCAAATGTTTAAACATAAACGAACTAAATAACGCACCCAGAATCCAATAAAAATAATTAAAAAAAAGTGTCAATGTTATGGCTAAATAAAAAGAACGTTTCAAAAAAAAAAGAACCAACAACATGAAACTCAATTGGCTGGTAGCGACTGGGAGTTGACAACGGAGTCAATAATGCCCCTCCGATCGTCATCGGAAAGCTGGTAGAAGGTACGCTGCAGCCGCGGATGAGCATCGAAGTAGTGCCACATAATCGTCCGCTGATTTTGTGGAATACCCATCTCGTTCATAAGATTCATGCACATCAGCAAGTGATCCTACCGGCTTGATTGGTCGTTGCTTGTGCCCGATTGCAATTGACTTCGGAAATGATTGACTATTTCCTGCATTGCCGAGAAAGTCATCTCGTCTATTGCGTCTCTTTGTTTCCTCTTACCAGCACTTCCCCTAGATCGGGATGAACCTGCATTGTCGGCCACTCGTCTCGTGTTGCCCTGCCGCCCACCGTTGGTCGGAGTTATTTCCTCTTCTAAAACCGGATGTGTTCTAGAGTTGTCAATAGAAAATCAAAGTCAACGGATGGAGTACTGCCACCTCCCATCATAACTGACCCAAACCCCGAGGCACCAGCCGCATGATTTTTTTCGAAAACATTGTAATACAAATCCTTGTTGCGAAGCCCCTCGTGGCGGAGATGGTTGCACTCCTTGAAAACCTGCAAATAAAATATTATGAACATCTTCGTGTACTAGTCATATTGTTAAGCAATAGAATTAGCATGGCCTATATTAGACAATGAAATTACTTGGATAAAGCTCTGCCACGCATCATCCGAGCAAACAACTCTATCGGTCGCCGGATCATATCCTAGGCCGGTGCGTACTTGCAATGCCTTCCAACCCCTATAAATTTTCTTCATCCTCTCTCTTTTTTTTTTTAATATAATGTGACTCCGTATGCAGGTACTCCACCAAATTCTGAGTTAAACTGAGTGGCCCATAGATCAAGAATTTGTAGGGTGGGATGCTTACCCCCACTATAAGACAAAAACTCATCCAGTTTTTCAAGGAATCTTTTTTCTTTCGTGTTATCCCAAACGTACGTCTCACCCGATGCTTTGCGAGGCATTTCCTTAATACATCGAAAACCAAAATATGAAAAGATACTTTAAACGTGTAGGATAAGGAGGACATGTTGGCTCAGTATAAATTGATTGACATATTTCATCTGATGCATGTCAATGACCCGATATAATGTCAGCTACCATGGCATAAAAACCGGTACCCGACAATATATATCGGACTATTGACGCACCAATTAGATAAAATTACAATCTATGATAATGGGCTTTTTACATCATAGCCAAACTGATGGAAAAAGTGCAAACAAACACCAACAAAGTCATTAAAAAAAATGGCCCAAAACCTGAAAACAAAAGCCAATACTGGTTGAACAGTGTCAAGTAGCATCAAAAAGCACACAAACACATGATTTAGGTCCTAAATGAACCCAAATTGACCCTAAAATGGTTTAACCCTGTCAAGTATACACAAATGGACACAAAGAACTAATTTAGGTCATGAATCACCAAAAATTGACCCAAAACCAAGTTAACACTATCAAGTAGCTCCAAAAACCACACAAACACATGATTTAGGTCCTAAATGAACCAAAATTGACCCTAAAATGGTTTAACACTGGCAAGTATACACAAATGGACACAAAGAACTGATTTAGATCATGAATCACAAAAAATTGACCCAAAACCGGGTTAACACTATCAAGTAGCACCAAAAACCACACAAACACATGCTTTAGGTCCTAAATGAATCAAAATTGACCCTAAAATGGTTTAACCCTGTCGAGTATAAACAAATGGACACAAATAACTGATTAAGGTCATGAATCACCAAAAAATTGCCCCAAAACCGGGTTAACACTATCAAGTAGCACCAAAAGCACACAAACACATGATTTAGGTCCTAAATGAACCAAAATTGACCCTAAAATGGTTTAACCCTGTTAAGTATACACAAATGGACACAAAGAACTGATTTAGGTCACGAATCACCAAAAAATGCCCCAAAACCGGGTTAACATTGTCAAGTAGCACCAAAAACCACACAAACACATGATTTAGGTCCTAAATGAACCAAAATTGACCCTAAAATGGTTTAAACCCTGTCAAGTATATAGAAATGGACACAAAGAACTGATGTAGGTCATGAATCACCAAAAAATGACGGTTTCATCATACTAAATCAACACAGAAATCCGGTATGAACATCCACAATAGAAATTATACACTAAACAAATCTGGCTACATCATCCAAAATCAACAAAGCATTTATCACAAATCCGGTTTGACCAGGTTCTAGAGTTAGCACAAAATCCAGAAAAATCCGGACTTCCAAACACTCAAAACATATGAGAATGAATCCTGTAATTAAAAGGTGAAGAAGGTATACTAGGGTTACCAAGTTCGAGCCGGATGAGGAGTACACAGTGGATGATGGCGGATCAGAGCAGGAAGCAACGACTCGGTGTGATGATTTCCGAACTCGAAAATAGTGGGTAATGACACCTTTTTTTCGAGTTTGCTTCGCGGACCCCAGTCAATGCCACATTTGCCACCGGCGGTACCTAAGCCAAGAGTCCGTTGAACAAACCCGGTGGTGTTTGCAATTTCCAAAACTGGTTTCGAATTGAAGACCAAAGCAGAGAAACCCTAGAAGCGAAATTAGGGAGTTCGGGATTTAGATATGTTCAAGATTCTCGGCCCTGTCGATATAGATCAAGAGTCTGGAATCCACCCAAGGGAAGAGATGGAGACGTACATAGGGTTGAATGAACAATCTTACATTTGTGACAGAGTCTGGGGAAATGGCTACTCGAAACTGCAAGTTACAGGGAATCGAATATATTCGATGCCAAAACCCAGAACACGGACGCTGGACGAAGACAGAGGATTAAAGACCCAAGCAGCACATGGGACAGAGGAAGGACAGTCAACCAAGCAACAGGGAGGTAGCAGATGGCCAAGGAGGGACGGAGAATTGGGGCGGTGAATGCACAGTGCTCGTCAAAAACCAAGGACAATTTCACATGGGTTGGGCGCATAATAAACCAAGTTTGGTTTACTGTGCAACGGTTTAGTGGAGAGTTGGAACCAAACTTGTTTGCCAAATGAGTTAAGTTGAGTTTGAACTCAAAAGTTTGAGTTCAAACTGGTGAGCCAAACAACCACTTATATACATAAATTAGTGAATCTGCTCTTTCCTATGGGCTTTAGTGGTTACCAAGTGACGGCTCTAATATCCATCACATAATATTTATTTTATTTTATTTGTTTATTTTGCATACATAAAACACGTGTTACTTGTTTGTTTGTTTATTGTGAACGAGCATGTGAAGCAACAATTCAAATGAAAATAATCCGTAGCATAATGTGCGTGCTCTCCGGTTCCCATGGAGCGCGTGGGAGTGTGATTTAGGAGTGAGCAGACGGTGACTTTGTTCGCATGTGATGCTTCAGCATTCAAACTTTCTACGCCTTATTCATGACCCCGTATGAACCTCCAGTGCGAAGATAAATGAAAAAATAAAAACTGAAAAAGAAAAATATAAATATAAATATAATTTTTTTTAGGAAAAAAAATGAAGAAAAATATCTAGCCAAGAGCTTTGATAGCGTTACCTACCGTACCTGAAGGACTTACCCATATCATTTGACCACGACAATTTTGGATTAGACCTTATCCATTTCGGATTTTTGGCACCACAAAGTTTCGCTCTTAACTCTCTTTACATCTTTACATAATTTTATCAGTTCCTAGGTGGTCTTTTTTTTCTTTTTTTCTTTTTTTTCTTTTTTTTTTTGGCTCAGAAGTTCCTAGTTGATCTTCTATGTTACCAGTTCCAGATTTTTATTTTTATTTTTTTTTGTTAGGAATGGTAACGGGACGGTTTTGAAGAGATGCAGGGGTGTTTGGAGGAACCAATCCAACAACTCAACTTAATTTTTTTTTTTTATCTTTTTTTTCAAAAAGTTTTTTCTTTTTCTCAAAAATTTTTTATCTTTTCTAAAAATTTAAAAAAATTTACTATTGAAACTTAAAAATCTTAACTCAAACTACTCCACCAAACACCCCCACAGTTATTTTTAAAAACCCAATTGGTGAAAAAAATATATATATATTTATTGTTGTTTCATTCATACGCTTAAGTTTATATAAATATTTTATCTTTGTTTTTAAGTTTACAAATTTTTTCATTGCAAATTCAGATATTATTAATTATTACGAAAGGAAACAACAGTTTTTAATTTTTCGCATATTGAATATAATTTAATGTTAACAAAATGGGTGGGCAGTCGAGTGATAAGATTAGAGATCTTTGACATTCATCGTTTATTATCTAAATATGTTTAACTTGTTCTATTTAACGTGATTGTATAAGTTCATTTAGACCGTCTCCAATTCATAATTTTATTTTAACGTAATTTTTGTATCAAAATAGTACAGTTTTTATATCAAATTTAAAATTTATTTCCAACTTATTTATTTCAAATTTCACTCTTAAAAGAATATTCTCAGTATATTCCTTTTTATTCTAGTTACAAAAAATAATTTTGTTTCTTCAACTATATATTTATGTAATTAATAACATATTATTAGAATAAAATATTTAATTAATTGGGCCTAGGCAGAGGTCTCGTCCAAGCTCCGCTTGAACATGAGAGCCACCGACAAGCCAAGGTAGCCGTCGAGACCAGCGGCTTCGATGAGATCGCGGGCGGCGCTGGTCTTGACGGTGAGGCAGGCGAGCTTGGGGATTTTGGCCACTACACACCTTCCCTGAGATCGCAGAGAACTCTCTCACAGAGAGGCCGGTATAAGGGCAATCGCAGATTTGGAGGGCATCGCTGCACTCGATCCCCTCCGACTTCATCCAGCGCTTGAACGCCCTCACACGGCGGCTTAATTAAATTTAAAAAAAAAAAAAAAACTGCGCTACCCCAACATTATTGTTCATGTCCACCAAAATGGCGCAAGGGATGGCGCCCGGTTGGAGTGGATTTTCGACTCCAAACTGGCATTTTGCGCCAAAATCACGCTCGGTTTGAGATGGTCCTAGGGGGTATAACTACAACTCTTTTTTTATTTTTTTGCTCTTCTATATTATATAGTTTAACCTTTTTTTTTTTTTTGATAAGTACATAGTTTAAGCGCTTTGTAAGTTGTAACTATTGTATTTTGTCCATATAAAAAGTGGATATTTGAATGTCATCTCAATAGTCAAATTGTCTTTCATAATTTATGACCTATTGAAGTACACCAACCTCTATTATTTGATATCTTCTGTATGAAAAAGAAAAAAAAAAAAAAAAAAAAATTGGGGGTATCTTTTGCCCTCAAATTTAAGACCAAATTGACCGAAAGCGCTTTAAATATTTTTGGCTTCTGCCTTCTGCATTAATGTTTCAACGAAATTAATACCTCTTTAACAAACGCATGTCACACGTCACCACATAAATAATATTTTTTTTTCCTGAAAATTAATATTTACTATAAGGAGATTTTTTTTAGAAGGATATAAACATATCTCCCATCATTTTTTTAAAAGCAATTTTCCCACCACTTTCCAAACTTTTTTTTTTAAATCAAATTTTGAAGGGATATAGCCTCTATTTTACTTTTCCCACCTTATTTTTTTAAAATCACCTAATAAATTAATTTTAGAATTGAAAAATTACTTGTTTCATTCCATAGTTTTCTAAAAAAAACCGTTATAATTAAATTATTTACTTTTTATTTCTCCACCCACTAAGTCTAAATCTCCTATAAATTTTCGCTAAAAAAAAAAAACTAAGATTTTGTTTTTTTTAATTTTTTCCGACGAGGATTCTTTGTTGTTGTTGTTTTTTTTTTTTTTTTTTTTTTAATAACCATCATGAATTTTTGGTTAGCGTATCTGTTTAAAGTTATTTTAATTCACGAACTCCCATATTTGTTGCTAACTAATGTTTGGTTGGTTTTGGTTTTGTTGTCGGTTCCCTAAAATATAAGCAAAGAAAGAACGACGAAGAAAAACTTGTACACCTGAAACTTCTTGTCAATTTCCCAAAAATGAAAAAGAAAAATTCTTCAAAAAAAAATGAGTTAGTTAATTAAATTGAGATCACTGGATTTAGTCCAACTTTTTTTTGAATTGGAAATTATTATGATTATATTTAAAATTATTATATGAATATGACCTAATATGGTATGTCGAATCACATTAAAATTATATCAAAATTAATATGATATGTTTATTGACACTCCCAATTTAATTTTTCTCACAAACCTTTTAAAATCATCTAATAAATAAATTTTAGAATTAAAAAATTTCTTTTTTCACTCCTTAATTTTTCCAAAAAACTCTTATAAATAAATTATCTGTTTTTTTTTTTATTTTACATTTTTTTTTCTTTTTTTTTCACGAAATTTCCAACTAGTTAAAATTTAGTCATAATTGTCACTAAGGGATATATATTTTATTTTTTTTAATTAGAGGTAAATTCCAATATTCTGCATAAACTATTTGCGATATTATTAGGTTCTCCTACACTTAATTCTCTCCTACAGCCTAATATTTTTTTTCAAAAAAATAAAATGAAGGATAACCGATCTATATAGGGGAAAAAAACACATTTTTCACTAGAATAATACGAATTCGTATAATTTTTAGACCATTATAGAGGATTATATAGAAATTTTGAAATCTTGTGTTTGTACTCTAAGTGGGTTTGTAGATCATTTAATAAATATTGTCACTTTAATAAAATCTTTAGTTTCTTCACTTTTTCAGATAAGTGATATGCTCCCAATAGAAAAAGTTTAAAAGTAATAGAAAAGGTACATTTAAAACTATCACCTTGTGGTTAGATACAATTTAAAGATAATTTTAAAATCTGACTTTTAAAATATGATGTACAATTTAGATCTCAATCCCGCTCCAACTTTATATATATATGTCACATTTTCTATAAAAAAAAAAAAGGACTTTTTAGCTTTAAATTAGAGAGAGAGAGAGAGAGAGAGAGAGGAAAAACTTGCAAAACCTCTTTAGGAGGGGAAAAAAGTAAAAACACAAGAGAGTTCTTCTCAATCCAATTAAATTTTGGATAAACACTAATAGAATTGCTAGGGAACCATTGTCCCATCTTAGTGAATCCAAGACTATACTTATAGTTTAATTTATTAAAAAATTCACTAAAATCTTAGTGTTCACAATATAACAATAATAGTTAAAAAAAAAAAAAAAAACTAATAGTAATAATAACACTATCAAAGTAAATTATAAAAATGAGAGATCTCTTGGCCGGATGCATCACTTTCACTTTCACTCTCTCTCTCTCTCTCTCTTTCTCCAAACGCACATGGGCGTGAAGGCTAAATTTCATTGGAGAATCAATGGGACTTTCCACAGCCAAAGAATTATTTCTTTTTTTACATCCACTTATTCAAATAATGACATTGAGAATGTTGGAAAGGAAGATTGAATCATTGAAAGCATGTAAAATTTAATATTTGTTCTTGGGATTGATCAATTATCTTTTTTAAGCTTTATTTTTTGATATAATAATGTTGGGATGTTTATTTTATTTGCATGGAATATTATGGGATTCTCTTTCTTTAATTGTTTTTGGGTCCTACTTGGAATCATCAAAATCCAAAAATGGAAGTACTGGAGGCTTGTTCCAGGACAAAATTATCATGTATTTTTATCACAATTATTATTTTTTTTATTTTTGTTATTATTTATTTATTTATTTTGATGTTTGTTTTTTCTTTTTTCCTTATAAACTATTTATTGTGATGTTTGTTTCAGCGGCCAAGTAGCGAACACAAGTATGTCCACAAATTGAGATTTTTGCCAAAGCATTGTGGGGTAACCTCATGTCCTTTTCAATATCAAAGGTCAATTTCAAGTTTTTGAAAAGCTAGGTTTTAAATTTGAATTTCTTTTTTTTTTTTTTTTTTTTTTGCCCTTTCTCTTCTAAGGATATTTTTATTATTTTTGGTTTTGTTTTGTAGACAACATAATTTTATTATATTATGACTCTTTTACGGATTATAATTTTGTTTTTTTAAAGGAGAGATTAAAGGTGTATTCTAATTGGTAATGAGCATCTTGATTTTTTGCTTTTTTTTTTTTTTTTTAACTTGATAATGAAAAATTTAAACTCTAATTCCCTTGTTTGGTTGGAGGGAGGGAGGGAGGGAGGGAGGGAGAGGGGTGGATGGAGACACACATTCCCTTGTTTGGTTGGAGGGAAGAGAGGAAGGAGAGGAGAAATGGAGGAATGCCTTCTCCATCCAGGCCCACTATTTTGCATCCTTCCATCAATGGAAGGATGCAAGCTCTCTTCTTAAATTTAAATTGAAAAGACAATTACACCTTAAAAAAGTTTTAAAAATATTTTACAAAATGGACAATATAGTAATTAGATAGATAATTATCAATCATTCTTTCAACTCTCTCTCCTTCTTACCAAACAACATAAGGGACTCATTCAATCCTCTTCATTCTTCACTCTCTCCATCTCTTCAACCCTCTCCATCCTTCATTCTCTCCATCCCTCCTACCAAACATAGTCTAAATCAAGAAGATGAAATCTGATATACAGTAACTGTTATGCTATATCTATATTTAGATTATGTTTTTTTCGTCATAATACTACAAAGATTTAAGGAGTTTTTTGGAACACCAAAAAAAAAAAGTTAATTATACGTATAGGAGAAAAAAAGTTGCCAACAAATTTTTTTTTTTTTTCAGCTAAACAATTGCGAACAGATAATTTCATGCCAATATGAACAGTTTTTCAAAAGGGCAAATCTATATACATGTGAAAGAAGCAAACAAATAATTTTTTCTCCTAAAAGGATACAAAAAGTGAAACAATTTTTCAGAAGCAAGCTTGTCTATAATTTCTTTCTTTCTTTCTTTTCCTTTTTTTTTTTTTTATGACAATGTCCCATCTGAAAATTGTTCAATATAGCATGTACTGGACTAGGAAATTTGGTAACAAGAATGGAATTGATTTTGATGTTGGGTATGACTTGAAAATTTATTGTCAAGAATTTCAAACCGCTTTTATATGAATATGAAATATAGATATATTCCGATAAATATGTCAAAAAATGAAATTATTTAATATGATAATAGGATTTGCCTACTGCTTAAATTACTTTATTTAATATGTTAATAAATATGTCTTTCATCATTTCATTATATATAAAAGTTAAATATATATATATATATATATATATAATTCTTTTATTCAACGTTTGGGAAGCTTAAATTACTTTTCTAATATTATACCCTTTTAACATTATGCTACATTAAATAAATATCATATCTCTTGATCCTTTTCAATGAACCACACATACTTGTATAGTTACATTTTCTTTGTCGCTTCATACAGTTCGTAATTTGTTTTTGGCTGGAAATAAGTAACAGCGGTATATATAATTTGTCAAGGATTTAGAGTATATGAATTCTTAAAATATTTGGTAATTTCCAAAATTTATAACTCATTTGGATGATCATTTCGAAACTGTTTTTAGAAACTATTTAAAAAATCTTTCATTTTTTTACGTTAAAAAATGTTAAAATTTTTATTTAAATTTATTTTACAAACCTATAATCCAAATGAGGACGTTAGAACAATTGAACTCCATGTTCTGAATTTATTTTTAGGAGATAAAAAAACTTTTCTTTAACATAAAAATGTTTTTTGTTTTTCATAATAACAATTTTCTTTTATTTCAATCTGTCCAGGCTCGGACCAAAAAAAAAAAAAAAAAAATCCTCTTAAATAGAACATACTTTAATTAATTAATTAATTAATTTTGCTCAAAAGCCTTAATTTAGTTAGCAGCTTTTGTTTCTTTTTTGCAAAAGTAATTGCTTTGTACTTCTGAGTTCCCTTTGTACCACATGAAGTGAACAACCAAGGAAAAAGCCAAACATTAATTTAATTTAACGTCGTACCAAAAGGATTGGTTTCTAACCAAAGTAATGAAACTTTAGATTTTTAATTTGACACTCATATTTCCATGCAAATTAATGCTTAAAAAACCAATCACATTTGTATGGCTCTTGCTAGAAAACAAACACATTATGCTAGAACTACCGTATGACCTATAGTGCACGTAATTTATCAAACATTAGATTGAATGACGAGTCTCGTCAAAATTGATCGTTAAAATTTAAGTTATTTTTGTTAGGTGTCAAATTCTTTTTAATCATCATCTAATGTCTGTATGAGACTAAACATGACTTGTCGTGTTGTAGTTTGGTTCGTATATATGAGTTTTGGAGAAAGAAAATTGAACAAGAAGTTAAAAGGGTAAGATGATGTTGGTGGGTCAATCAACTCCCACAACCTGCAGTAGTTGAGGAATAAATAGTGGAAGCTATTTAGTGAAAATAATGAAAGCCAAGTGTTGATTTTGACTAGGAAATCCTACTTGTTATACTCATAAAAAAATAAACCCCATCATTAATTTTATGTTGCTTTGTTTTGTAAACATGTTTTAGACGAAGAAATTATTGTCTAAACTTGGCATACCACCTAATCTTTATAGTTAATAAATTATAAAATAATTTTCAACTTCTAGACTTAAAGGAGTTGCTCTGTTACTTTTCAAAAAAAAAAAAAAAACATTATAATCTAAACTTCGAAGCAATGGTCAAATTAAAAATTGGCATACCAACTAATTTTAGGTTAAGAAATCAAACAAATTGAAAGGCAAAGAAAATGGGAAATTCTCATATTAAGCATTCAAAGGCCATGTAGATGCTAAATAATAATTACAATGAAGACTGAATCAAGTGTCTCCCTCTCCCCCAACTTTACATACCTTCCACTTCTATACTAACTTTACACGTCTTGAATTCACATCACGCAAAGAAGCAAATTTTAGAGCCACGAAAAAAGCCCTTGTTTGAATCATAGAACCTGTTTAACAGACCTTTCTAAAAATTATTTTTGGTTTTCTAGGTTCAAAAACTATTTGTGGAAGTGTTTGGATGTTCTGTCAAAGTAAAAAAAAAAAAAAAAAAAAAAACTTCCGATAAAAGCTCTTCTGAATGGACTAAACTTGTAACAAAGTTAAACATTATAGACGTCATTTTAACATTTTTATTAGTTGTTAGAAAACTTTACAAATGATTTTGACTTCTTAAGCTCTTTGGTTCCAAATATTTATTGAAAAGCTACAGCTTTTGTTCTCTTCTTCTATTGGCTAAAAGCAAAAGCAAAAACTTTGTTAATTGGCCCCATAGATTTGAATCTACAATCTAAACTTTTTTTCTATTTGAATCTACAATCTACAATCTATACCTATAATCAAAACCGAAAGATCAATCAGAATCACAAACCCTACCCAATTTTTTCCCCCCTACCTAAGTGGTGAACATTCAAATCATATAAATCTCAAAGCAAATTTCTATTGGCTAAAAGCAAAAGCAAAAACTTTGTTAATTGGCCCCATAGATTTGAATCTACAATCTAAACTTTTTTTCTATTTGAATCTACAATCTACAATCTATACCTATAATCAAAACCGAAAGATCAATCAGAATCACAAACCCTACCCAATTTTTTCCCCCCTACCTAAGTGGTGAACATTCAAATCATATAAATCTCAAAGCAAATTTCATGGTCAAATGTCTGGTTTTTTTTTTTTTAAACAAAATCAAACAGTAATAAACTATCAGATGTGTTTTAAATAAGGCTGTTCAGTGTTGGAAATATGTCACTGCTATGTTCCATTCTAGTGTAAAATCTGATTAGATATCTGGGAAACATGTTTGTAACAGAAAAAAATGAGACCACGCGGTTTCAAATACTTTTTTCCATTCAATCAGCTACTTATTTGACTTGTGTTTGGTTGGAAGGAGGGACAGAGGGATAAAGAGAGTTAAGAGAGAGGCCCAATCTATTAATTGGTTGAAAGGACGAAGAGGTAGATTGCATCATAATGAAATGATTTAAATAAAGAAGAAAAGGCTAATTATTATATTTTTCCTTTAAATTTAAAGAAGTAAATAGCATATTTTAAAATATTTTAGTTAAGTAGCATACTTACTATAAATAATATATTTAATAAAAAGTAAATAAATAATTGATTTACCTTACAAATTATTTTCATAAATAAATTATCTATATATTTATACTAAACATTTTAAAACATGCTATTCACTTCAAATATTTTTGAAAATGATCTATAAAGATTTTAAAATACTATTTTACCTGTAAAAAATTATGGTTAAATTTTATAAATATAAAATATAGTAATTAGATATATAACTATCACTCAACCTATTAACTTCACTCCTATTTACCAAATAACATAAAACCTTTTGTAATCTTTTCTATCATTTACATACTCCATGCTAAAACTCTCTTTATCCATTCTCATCTTCATCCCTCTAATCAAACAGAGCCTTTATATAATTTGAACGATCACCACTTCGGGAGGATAAAAAAAAAGGCTTTGGGCAGGACTTATGATTCCAATTGATTGATCTTATTAATCCTAATTTGTAACTCTAAATTTGCTTCTTTGCATGGTTTCAACCTACATATATCTTAACAGTAATTTTACACTTAATTTTATCATTATGTGTAGAAAACTCAAATCCCTATCTCAAATATATATAAAAAAACACAAATAAATTTTTTTTTTTTAAATTGCTTCTATGCAAGGCTGGAAACCAGTTAATTAGCTTACATGCCAGCGAGATGGTTAGTTTTAGGTAGAACATATCCAAAAACTCTACTGTTAAAAGATATTGTTGATCTTCAACCTTTTTTTCCCTTGAATCCACAAACTTGTTTTTCAGTTTATGTCCAACAACGCAATCAATCCTTGTCAAACATAGGTGTGGACAGCTCTTCCAGGATGCTACAAACTCAAAATCGCCATGGCAGTTTCTTCATTTTTATCTGCAGTTTTTAGCTTAAGCTATATCCTTACTCAACACAAATACGTCCACTTGTCATGTTCTCTAATGGAGAGATGAATGCTCTCTTCTATGTTGTTTGCGCCTCTAATATTTCGTGTGTAAAGTTTTAATACAACACTAGATGTTTTCACGATTTGGATCAGACAATCTCTCTCTTAACCCATTCCATCGTTACCGACTGAGTCATGCGTAATGCTGCAGCCCGCATGTTACCAAAACAAGCCCTAGGTACAATACATTGAATCAAAATTTTCATACTCGAACCTCGTTTGTCAATCTAACCGTCCTAAATTCTCACAGATGAAGGGAAATGTAACTGAAAAATGCATCTTAGCATAATGTAACGACCCGTGCCTTCTTTTGGTATAACATTGTCCGCTTTGGGCCTCGTGTCCACAAAGTTTTGTTCTTGGGCTCACTCCAAAAGGCCTCATACTATAAAGAGGTGGTCTCTTTACTTATGAACCATCACATATATCCATCCTCAAGTGATGTGGGCCTGCACAGCTTACCCTTTCCTTGTAGGGACTGATGATCAACGTTCTCGTTGGCCACACTTCAGTCCCTCCATAGAAAGGTTAAGTTGTATAGTCCCACATCGCTTGGGGATGGATTTATGTGATGGTTCAAAAGTAAAGAGATCACCTCCTAATGGTATGAGACCTTTTGGAGTCAACCCAAGAGCAAAACATGCGGGCATAAGGCCCAAAGTGGATAATATCATCCCAGAGGGAGGCATAGGTCATTACAAATGGTAGCAGAACCTATACCCAACCGGAAATGTGGCCAATGAAGATGTTGGGTCCCAAAAGAAGGGATGATTGTGACATTCATCAGTCCCTAGAAGGAAAAGAATAAGCTGTGCAGTCCCACATCGATTGGGAATGGATAAATGTGATGGTTCACAAATAAAGAGATCACCTCCTAATGGAATGAGGCCTTTTGGGGTGAACTCAATAGCAAAACCGTGCAGGTACGAGTCCCAAAACAGATAATATTATACCAAAAGGAGACACGGGGTTTAAATAGAAATTTCAAGTTTTTATGAGAGAAATCACGGAATTAAAAAGTTTGAATTAGGGGTTCAAAGCCATTTGACAAACAGGCTATAAAAGGAACATGAAGAACCTGATACCGGCTTTCACCATAAATAGAAAGGAAGTACTTAGTAACTAATCTTCTACCAATGAAAGCAAGTATAGGAGGAACCTAAATACCTAATCCTAGCTCTCATGACGCTTTGCTATTCCAAGCGTGCTATATATAAGCAATCTGTTCAGCATGAGTTTTCGATCACATAAGGAATCTTATAGCATGAGTTTTGGATAGCAAAAGAAAGTTTAGCAGCCAAACAATCTCTGATAACCTATGACATACTGCTGCTGGTTATTCCAACCTATACATACCCTTGGTCTGGAGTCTCTGGACTTCCGCTAATTAACAAAGCAGATCTTCATTTACCTAGATTTTCATTGTTATCGTTTCTATTTCCTAATATAGCCCTTTCTAAGTTTCAAGCAATTCCAAAAGGTCCAAAAGACACATTTTCCGACTTCGTATTACATAACTTTTTCATTTCGTCCCAACCTTTTTCTCCAACAATTCAACACTAGTTGCTTCTATACACATTAACAACATGCTTCAGGATAACCAAAATGTCAATAAAAATTCAATTTCGAGTCATTTAGTTGGCAAGGACCAAGGAGAGCATGTACAGGAGCATTCTACTTTCAGGATAATGGACTATGTTTACAGCAAGAAAGCTGAAACAACATGCTTCGGCATAACAAAAGACGGGCAGATTTCAAAACTTCTAAGTCGACAACATGATATAACCTCAAAAGAAGATTGCAAGAAAGAAAAAATTATGCTCTCATGAACAAAATATTAAATATTTCAACATCTAAATTACAAATGAAACAGCGAATTGTCCGATTCTTTTTCTTCCACTACCTATCATACATTAAATCGAAACTTTCGGAATCGAACCTCATTTGTCAACCTCCATGGCTTGCTCAGCTTTAGCTTTTGCCAATGCACTCAACTTGGTCTTCACTTTCCTCCTCCCAACCTGAAACCCACTTCCACCCTTCTTCTTGTCACTCCTATCAACCTGTTTCGCACAATTACGCAAGCAAAACACTACTAAGTACATCATTTGACAAAAATATATACACATTTACATATAAATATAAGCATATATATAAGAATCACCTAGATTACCATCCATTAAATATTTCAATAACCCAAAATCTAATTAATCAAGAAGCAAACAATTATAAATCCAAACACAATATTCCATACATAACCCAATATAGCAAATAAACAAGTGAACCTTTAGATTCCAAAAAAAAAAAAAAAAAAATTAATTACAAAAACTTCACAAATAAAGAACTAAAATTTGACTACAAGAAGAAGCAAAAAAATAATGAATCTAAAGAAGGGGACTTACTTTCATCTTCTTCTTCTTAGCTTGGAGCTTCTTTGCCTTCTTTTCTTTTTCTTCCTTCTCTCCTACAAAAAAGTAAAAATTGATTAACAAAAAATTAAGAACATGAACAGAGAAAGAGAGAAATTGAAGAAAGATTATTACTTTGGAGTTCGAATTCGTGCTGCCTTTTCCTTTTGGCAAGATTATTCTTCTTCGACATTTTTTCTTTAGTTCTGCTGCAGACGACGGAGTAACTAAACCCTAACCCAACGCCGTAAAGAGAACAACTTCAAGGCAACAATTTTGTTTAGCCGTTTTTGTATAGAAACCCCTGAACGTTTTAAATTTGACAATTTAGTCTTTAAATATTTTTTCTTGATAATCAATCTCCTAAATTTATAATTTTTGATGCTATCAACCCTCTTTGTTCGAAACTGTAAAAATTTGATTTTTTTTTTGACACATGACTTATACATTATAGCTTATCAAAATCATTGCTTATTATTATTATTATTATTATTTACCTAACTTCAATATTAATTCTTTTAAAAATTTGAACCTAATTACTTTATAATTTAACTAATTATGTTCTATGACATAGGTAAATTGAATCATGTGAAAAAATAATTTTTTATTATTCTTAAAAAGTAAATCATTAATAATGTCACATGTGACATTAAAACATAAATATAGACAGATTGATGAAAGATGTTATGACTAAAAATTGTGAACTCTGAAACCAATCAACTATTTTAATATCCCAGAAATTCTCTTTTTCACCCTTGAAAATTGCAGATTCAATTATTCAAACTAGATTCTATGTTTTTCTTGAGAAATATGAATAGATCCTATATTTTAAAACAAAAACGTTTTGGTCCCTTTTTGTTTTAATGTTTTTAGAATTGTTTTTCGTGAAGTTAATGACTTTGGAAATAATTCCTAAGAAACGTTTGTTTGGTATGAATTTTCGAAAACGTCTCGTATAATTTGGAAATAGTTTCATTCTTTTATAAAGAAGTAGTCGTTTTCCCTTTTCCATTGTCGTATTTAGCAATGGAATAATAAATAATTAATTAGTCAATAACTAATTATTAAACGAATTTTTTATTCAATATACTAACTATTTACTACAATACTTTTTTTTTTTTTTTTTTGAAAGGCTCTACAATACCATTGATTATTAATAAACTTATATACTATTTAATTGATAATACTAATTATAAGTATAATGTACCGAATACTGATAATAAAAAACTATTATTTATTGATGTACTATTATTTAATAATACTAATTATTTGTAATTAATAAACTAATCATAAATTAATTATTATCGATAGATAAACTATTTAATTATTATATACTAATTGTTAGTAATTGATTTTTCATTATTATGCTATTTAATTAATAACATACTAATTATTAGTAATTAAGATATGGATAAACTACTAATATTCTAACTATTATTAACTAATTGATTGTTTAAATATTAATTTATTAAATGTACAATTGATTAGTAATGTATTGCTTTTTCATAAATAACTAATATAGGAATTATATATTTTAATCAATATTTAGCAAACCCCGAGCTTCAATAGCAAGCAACATAGTCTTTCTTGTCAAAGGTTAAACATCATGCGTCACGGTTTGAAGATGAAACTTGATAGAAGGAAAGCTCTAAATTGGACATTCTTACCACAGTATCACTACTATTGGTGGTTACAGAAAGTCGTATTCCACAAAAGGCATGAAATATTAAGCATGTAATAGTGTAATTTTATGATATCAGAAATGACGTGATTGTAACATGTTACCTCAAATACGAATATCTTTGCCATAGTACAAAAATTATAATAAATAAATAAAGAGATCATAATTCAAAAGAAAAGGAAATAAATTTATTATTATTATTTTTTTTCACCAAACTTAGAGAATGTAAGATGGGTCATTGAATGCTAAAGAAAACGCGGAGTGTAAGATGACTTTAATTCTTTTTTTTTTTTGGTTGAAAGATGACTTTAGTTTTGAACTTTAGATAATAACGCTCGATGTAAAAAGGCAATGTCTTTTTAAAAAGGATTTCAAGGATGTGATATTTTACTAGATAATACGCGTTTTTAATTCTCAATCATATCGAATTTTTTTCAAAGTCAAAGAATGTACGAATCTCTTACCTATTATTATTATTATTATCATTATTATTTTTATAATGTCTTTTTTACTTGTCACGTGATCGTCTTATGTGGTCACATCATCGTCACGTGAAGTTTTTTTACTCTTTCATTTTTATTTTTGCTTTATTTATCTATTTCACATGGTACAAATAGTTAAATATATATATATATGATGAAAATTAATAGTTCAAATTTATATTACAAAAGAGCCCTTGCTATTCTTCAAAAGAAAGAAAGGGTCCAGGAGTACTTAATTATCTTTTGTAAGCTATCAAAAAAATCGAAGGAAAAAAATTATTTTCAACAAAGTAAAAAAATAAAAAAATAAAAACTACATGAATCTGAAATTTACATCTTTTAAACTTGTACGATAGCTGGATTGAAGACTATCTCTGTATATAAAATAAATAAATAAATAAAAACAAATGTGTATGCAATAATTTAAAATAAGTTGAGGCGTGGAACAAAAATATCATTTTTGCCTTTTTAGTCTAGAAAAACTCACTACGTATTTAGAACTCACGTCATCTAAAAAATGGTTTACTTTTTTGTTTCTTCATTTTTTCAATTATATTTAAAATTTTGTAGGTGGTCGGCTTAATTTAATTTCTCAAATAAAATAAACCAATTTTAGAATTTCATAAATTACTTATAAATTTTGTCACCAGTGTTAATATGTACTCTAAACTATGAAATGTATCAATTGTACTCTCTGAATTTTAACATATGTGTCAAGTTGCCCATTCTATTGATTTTCATTAGTTTTTTCATTATTTTAATGTCAAAATGCCTACTGATCTTTAACATTTGTGTCAAACTGCTTCATTTATCTTATTTTATTTATCTAACATTATATAATTACTTAATAATTATTAACTTTTTAGAATAGGTAAAAAAATTTATATTTTATCCTAATAAAGTGATTTGTATCTTTTTTCAACATACTTTTTCCTTTTACTTATTTTAATTCAAGTTTATTTAGGTTATTGGTTGCTTATGCGTAACTTAGTAGGTAGAAATCAGAGGTAGAATTTGGATTTCAAATACGCTGTTGATTTGGCATGCATAATTTGAAATTATAGTCATAACGAATTTCATTCATGCGTTATTTAAACCCATAATGAAAATAAGTATTGTAAATTTATTCCTATACTCGATCCTAAATATTTTTTAATTTAAAAAATGATTGGTTTGTATATTTTGGTAGAGTATTATCAATCATAATTAAACTAAATATTGTAATATTAGAACAATAAAACAATAAATATAAGTTATTTTTGTTCAAGAAAATCGAAATGAATGTAAACTTGAAGTAAAATAAGAAATAGAAGGTAAAATAAATAAATTTTCTTTGATTAGATTTTTTTTTTTACTTATTCTAAAAAAATAATTATTATTATTAAGTACTTATACAACATTGATAAATAAAATAAGAAAGATGATGCAGTTTGATATAAATATTAAAGATCATGGGTGATTTGACATATATTAAAGATCATGGGATAGTTTAACACAAATATAAAAGATCATGAGGTAATTTGATATAAATATTAAAGACCATGTGATATTTTGACACAAATACAAATTCGGGTGGTATTTTGATATAAATACAAAATTCAAGGAGCATTTTGACTTTAAAAAGGGCATGGCTGTGGTAGAGACCCTCTGAGGGTCTCTACCATACATCCCTATTTTTTGGACCGTCCGATTGAATCGGACGGTTAAAATATTAGTGATTTACTATGTTTATCATACACCTTACCTCACACAATCCCTCCCATCCAAACTCTTCTCCGTCGCCGGCGATCTTCTCGCCGCCGGCAACGGACGCCGGTGACAAACTCCCGACGCCGGCAACCCACCTCCGGCACCCAGCCCCGGCCGCCGGCGACCATTTTCTCTCTCTTCCCCTTTCTCTCTCTTCTCCTCTCCCCCGACGCCGGCGACCCACCTCCGGCCCCTCCACCACCGGTCCCAGCCCCGGCCCCGGCCGCCCGCCCGCAGCCTGCCGGCGACCTCCCTCTCTCTCTTCCCCTTTCTCTCTCTTCTCTTCTCTCCCTTCCCCTCTCTCTCTTCCCCTTTCTCTCTCTTCCCCCTCTCTCCCGCCGCCCCTCACCCCCGGCCCCCACCCCCAGCCCCCCGGCCCCCCCGTGCAGCCCCCCCTCCCCCGTGCACCCCCCACCCTCCTGCCCCCCCCGGCAACCCCCTCCCGTCGGCCCGCGAAGAGAGAGAAGAAGAGGAGGAGGAAAAGAGAGAGAAAGGGGGAAGAGAAAGAGGGGGGGGGTCGTCGGGGGGGGGGGGTGCCGGGGATGACAGGGGGGGGGGGGGGCGCACGGGGGGGCATCTGGGGGGCTGGGGGTGGGGGGGGCCGCGGCGAGAGGGGGAAGAGAGAGAGGGGAAGAGGGAGAGAAGAGAAGAGAGAGAAAGGGGAAGAGTGAGAGGGAGGTCGCCGGCGGGGGTGGGGGGCGAGGGGGGCCTGGGGGCCTCGGGGGGTGTTCGGGGGGCAGGTCTCGGGGGGGGGGGGGGGGGGTGGGGGGGGGGAGGTCAGGGGGTGGGGCTGGGGGAGGCCGGGGGAGGGGGGCCTGGGGTGGGGGGCCCGTGGGGCGCTGCGGCTGGGGTGGGTCGGGAGCCGTGCGGGGCTGGGGGGCCGGGGCTGGGGAAGGAGAGAGCCGAGAGGGAAGAGGAGAAAAATTTGGTTTCCAGTCGCCGTTTGTGTGCGACCGGCTTGTTGGTTGCGGAGGTGGGTCGCCGGAGTCGGTTCGGTGGGGGGGCGTCAGGTGGACGGGGGAGGGGGGCAGGGGGGGGGGTGGGGGTCGGCTGGGAGAGAGGACGACGAGGAGAAGGGAGAGAAAGGGGGAAGAGAGAAAGAAGAGAAGAGAGAGAAAGAGGGAAGAGAGAGGGGGGTGGCCGACGGCCGGCCGGCGGTGGGGCGCCGGAGGTGGTCGCCGCGGGAGAGGAGAAGAGAAGAGGGAGAAAATCGCCGGCGGCAGGTGGCCGGACGCGGCCGGAGATAGTTGCCGGCGGCGAGAGTCGCCGGCGACGGAGAAGACTTTGGGTGGGAGAATTATGTAAGGCAAGGTGTATAATAATATGATACACCATCAATATTTGAACCGTTCGATTAGATTTTAACGGTCAAAAAAATGACTCTACCGTAAGTTGTGGTAGAGCTCTTTTTAGGAGCTCTACCACAGATTTATCCCTTTAAAAATAACAAAAACTAATAAAATGTGTAACTTGACACATGTTTTTTAATATGTACATTTTATAGTTCATGAGGTATATTAACACTAGTGATAAAATTTATGGGGAATTTATGATATTTTTTCTAAGTTAAAAGGATAGATCAAGGGCTTATTGAGCTTAAAACTAAACAAAGTAAAATATCAATCATACGAACCACTTTCTTAAAAGCATATTTGATAGGGAAATCCTAGTTTTACCCCCATCTCCATCCTCTTCTATCTTCCTCTCTTTTCTCTCATGTCGCCGTCACCATCACGAACCCATCGGAAAAATAGCAACGGCAAGAAACAAAAGAATCACGATGGCGAGAATCGCAGCAACATCCTTCTCAGATCATTTGGAAAAAAGAGCAAGAAAAAATGGCGAGGAAAGTCTGTGGAAAATCACGACGAAAATCGTTGGAAAATCACGATTTTCTCCTCGTCGCTAAACGAACTGAAACTCCTGCTCACGGGTGGGAAGATAGTCGCTGGAAAATCTCGATCTCCGCCTCGCAACGGTGAAATCGCGAGTGAGATCCCGACGAGATCTCGTCGTCAGTGCGCGAGATCTCCAGTTGTCTTCTCCACACCGAGCAAGCCGTCTTCTCCGGTTTCTAGTTTTCCACGCACCGAGCATGTCGTCTTCTTCGTCGACAGTCACCTGTGTGGTGGCTTTGGTGGGTTAGGGATTTGAATTTGGGGGTTGTTTTAGGATTGTTTTTAATAATTAAGGACTGAACATGCAATTATGAAAAAAGGTAAGAAAATAATGATATTTATTAATAAATAGTAATATTTACCTAATTTGACATATTAAATCTTAATATTTATTAATAAAAATTGTATTTATGAGTAAATATAGTAAACAACTGAGTCTACTTCTCATGCAATTCTTGATTGTCCTACATCGTGAGCGGTTTGGAAGTTTTCTCGGTTCTGGAAGGTGATAGAGAATAGGAGAGATTTCCCATTTGCTGATTTTTTAAGAATTGTGAAGTCAGAAATTCCATTGAAGGATTTAGCGTTGGTGTGTTGGTTAGCTTGGAAATTGTTGTGTGAGAGAAACAAGATAGTACATGGGGGAGAGGAGAGTGATCCGCAAGATATTCTTGACTTGGGTATTGCTAGTTTTGGCGAATGACAGGCTCTGCATCAGGTTCCGGTTCAATCACAAGTAGTAGGCTCAGATGTTTGGTTACCTCCTCAATCGGGATATCTCAAGCTAAATGTCGATGCATCGGTCTTACCGGGATCGGATCATGTTGGCATAGGTGCCGTTATTCGTGATGAGAAAGGGAGAATCTTAGGTGCCATGACAAAATCAGTGGAGGGGACTTTCTCCCCTTTTTTGGCTGAGTGTATAGCCCTTCGTGAAGGTTTGATGATTGCGAAGGAATTGGAAAGTCACTCTTGTGGTGGAAACTGATGCCATCAATGTCGTTTCGGCTGTTTCAGATAACACAGAGTTTTCTTTGGAAGGTCCGATTCTGGAAGATGTTAAACAATTGCTTGCCCAGTTTTGGAATCCAGGTGTTCATCATATTCGGCGTAGTGCTAATCATGTAACTCATCTTTTAGCTAGATTTGGGTTCAATTCCAATTGTACCAATGTGTGGATTTGTGAGACTTCTGTTATAGTCTCTAATGCTGTTTTCTTTGATGCTATTGCTTAATAAAATAACTATTATTCCAAAAAAAAAAAATAGTATTTATTCTGTTATAAAAATTACATGTTTATCAAGTAAATTAAAAAGATTTTCTTGTAAATCTAAATATTTACTCTGAAATCTTAATATTTACTAGTGTCATAAATTGTTTATATTTAAAGTTATCTTGTAAATCTATTTATTGTCGGTTAAAACTAATATTTATTGGACATGATTTACCAGATAAACACAATAAATTTGAGTATTTATTTGTAAATTCAGTTTTTATAAGAAAACTGATATTTACTAATAAATATAATATTTGCAATTTTTTTTTGTTTTTTATTTATTATTGTAAAAGTGATATCTTACTATGTAAGTTCAATATTTACTTTAATTTTAATTTAATTTTTCAGTAAATTCAAATATTTACATTATAATATTTACTAACAAATCCACATATTTACCTCATAGTATTTAGTCAATGAATCTATTAATTGATTTAGTTTACAATTTTTGTTATTTTCACAGAAATATGATATTTACAAATTATTTTTTTAATGTTTATAGGCTTTTAGTATTTTTAATAAATCCAAATATTTACCACATCGATCTAATATTTACTATGTAAGTCCAAATATTTATATTGTTTCCAAAATATTAGTATATTTAGTAAATTTAATATTTACTTTAATTTCAGATTTTTTATTTACAAGAGAAAAATAATATATATATATATTTTTTGTAAATCCAATTATTTACCGATTTTTTAGTGAAAATTAAATTTACAAACTTCCACACAAAAACATGTAATTACAAAAAAGCCCCAAAATCCCAAATCAACACAAAGCCAAAAAGCTAACCAATACCCAAGCCCCATGGCCCACCCTCGTCGGGCCGTCGCCCCGTCGCTCACCCACGCAATCCGCCGGAGCAAACCGACAACGGAGCCTCCACCCCCGGCGAAGAACCTAGAAAAAAAAAAAAAAACCCAACCACATATCGCGACAAAAAGCCAACGAAAACGACAAAAACCACCATTTCTGCAAGTCGTCGGTTGCTGGAGAGAGAGAAAGCCGCTGGTCGCCATCTCGGCATCTTCGCAGCTTGCGCCAGATCTCGACTCGCCCACGACGGAGAGAAGGAACAGAAACTGAGATTCGAGATTCGGTCGCATTTGTGATCTCTGCCGTCGAGATTTGATCGCGCTTCGCCGTCGCGACAACCAGATTTGCAGAGAGAACCAGATCTGGTCTCCATCGCCGAAGCTGCGTCCTCTTCGGTGAACGAGTAGAACTGGAGACTGAGGGGAGAGAGAGAGTGGAGACTGGAGATAGAGACAAAAATTTTAGAACATCTAGGATAAAATTGGAAAAGAACAAATTATTTTAAAGAGAAAAATGGAAAATGCTATTATTTGCTATCATTTTAAAAATGTTATAATTTTAATTACCATTTATAAGATATGCTATATTGTGCGATTTCCGAAGAAACGGAAAGCTAGGGCACTAAAACGGCACCGTTGTGTATTTATTTTTTCTGTTGCCGAAGTATAACATTTATATTGAATAATTTAAACATAAAATGATAAACAAAAAATTTATTTAGGGCATTTTAAAATTCAAAAACCAAAATCATATGAACCTTTCTGGAAAGAAAGGCCAATGCATCAAAACGCAGGATTTAGTTTCTATGTCTCTTAATTTATGTCTAAATTATTGTAACTCTAATAATAATATGATTCATGTGTAATTAATATAATTTTTTAATTAATGTGATATGAGATTATAATAAAATATTTATTTTTTAATTGACGTGTCATCATATTATTGAATGAACATAAAAAGAACGGTAAAAATAGGATATAGGAGTTGAATCCCAAAACGTAAGGCAAGGTTTCAGAATTGCAAATGTATATTTATTTATTTACCTTTTGAAATGATGCCTATTTATTTATATAATAGTTAGATGGATAAATATACTCATTTTTGATAAATTGATAGATCAAGGACTTATTTAAAACGTGTTAAACTCAAAAAAAAAAAAAAACCTAGTTTTGAACAATAACTCCATACAGAGTTTTCACTATTTAATTCTAAAACTCTTAAATTTACATCTCAATTTCTATCTAAGATCTTTTTTTAAAAATTCAAATTTTAAAAATCTGTAATTTTCTTATTTTAAGTTGAAATAAGACAAATTATTTTTTTTAAATTGTTAAAAAAAACGAGATAAATGAAATAAAATTCATATTTTATAATTTTTCAAACCACATTTTAGATTTTCACAATATTTTTTATATCACAATTTATTTTAATTTACACCTTAAATACAAATCAACCTCCAAATTGTGTCTTTATTGCCACCCCCACAGTCAACCAATATCAATCCATTCTAAAAAAAAAAAAAAAAAAGATGTTTGTGGGGGGGGGGGGGGGGGGGGGGGGCGCGCCAGAACATCAAAACGACGGAGTTAAGGTGTGTTGCCAACAAACAATAATGAAAGGTAGCAAATGGGAAATGATTACGGCGGGAGTGATGGGGAGCAGAAGAAATGATGAGTGAAAGAAAGAAAAAGTCTCCCCTTTTCTTCTCCCTAACTTTTTTTTTTTTTTTTTTGGCCTTTTCTTCTTGGGTGTTTTTTTTTTTTTTTTGGGTCTTTTGGAATGGGCCCAATTCTCCCAATTTTTCAATCTCAATAATATCTCCAAAACGACTGGCGGTGCAATTTAACTACGCCCCCTAATTAAATTTCTCAAATTAAATATTCAGTTTTTATAATCACTCTGTTTCTTCTACAAAAAAAATTTCTTCAAGTCATCATATCACTTCATCCAATTTCCACAAAAAAAAAAAAAAAAAAAAAAAAAATCCAATAATTTTGCTTAAAATAATATGCAGATTCTTTGGCTTTGAATATATGTTCGTGTCATGTCGGAAATAATTGGTTTATTTATTGTTGTACAATACAAATTTAAAAACAAAAAACAAATGGTATAGAAAAGAAAAAAGAAAAAAGAAAAAAAATTCTTTCTAGCTCTTCTTCTTCTTCCCTTCTTCTTATTCTTGTTCTACACAGATCTTGAGCTTCAGCTTCATTGTTTTTCCGATTTGGGTTTACTTAACTTTGACTTTTTCGATAAAAGTTTGATTGGATCGAGAAAAAGTGTGGAAAGAGAAGAACCCAGAAAAGGGTTTTTGTAAACTGAAGAAGAAACAGCATAAAAAAGGTCCTTTTTTCTTTTCTTTTTACGGGTTTTTGAGTCAGTTGAGAAGCTTTTTTGTACTGGGATTTGGGTTTTGGAATCTGGATTGTGCTTGTTTTATCCTGAAATCAGCTTCTCCAGATTGGCTCATAGGACATTAAGGGAGAGAGAGAGGAAGAGAGGAGATAGAGAGAGAGATAAGAATTAAAGACTTTTGAGTTTAATAGGTATTGTAACGCAGTTTCCTTTATTGCCATCTGATTCATTATTCTGACTCGGGCATTTATTGTTTTATTGTTCATTAAAGTTTCAGCTATGACTTATGATTTAGTTTTGGCACTAGTAATTTATAGCATAGAGAAAATTTTTGTGTACTAACTATGTTGCTTAAAGAAAAAGAAAGGTGACCAGTTTGAAATCTGGTTTATCTTTATCTCCAGTTGTTATTCAATTCGATATTTTGTGCAGATCAAATCAATTTTCGTAAGTTAAGCATACCTTTCCCGGGCCTTATTGAATAGAAGAACTCATATATACATATGTACATATATGTTTCTATATTTATGCTTTTTTCCTGGCGTTTTGATTCTAGGAATAGGAGTTCATCAGTCTGATCATAGACAAAAATTTCAGTGTTTGAAGCCCCGAGAGGTGGATTCGCAGTTGATTCTGATTTAGTTCAGACTAGCTCTGTCTTGAAAAGGAATTGACTGATAATATTACTAAAAAAGTGTTCATCTTTTGAGATTCCTGACATGGGGTGTCAATGCTCCAAACTGAATCCATGCTGCTGGGATTCACAGTTCAAAGCAGCCGTACTCGAAGCGCCGGACATCAGTGGGTTAATGATAACCATTGCTATGTTTTGGCTTTTTGGATAAATAGTAGCTGATGACTAATGGATCTTTGTTTTGTTTTCTTGGCAGAGAATGAGGGGAATAGCAAGGTTGACGACATACCCACGTTCCACGAATTCACGTTCGAGCAACTAAAAAATGCCACTTCAGGTTTTGCAGTGGAGAATATTGTCTCCGAGCATGGCGAGAAGGCTCCAAATGTAGTCTACAAGGGGAAACTGGAGAATCAAAGGAGAATTGCCGTCAAACGCTTTAATAGAATGGCTTGGCCTGATGCCCGACAATTTCTGGTTTATGTTCTATAACTTTTAACATTTCTCTTATTCAAATTATGCTCTGCACTTCAATTACTGAAAATTGGGTTGGTACATGTTTGTATATTATTTAGCATTTGGTTTTTATGATGATTGAGGTTCGGAAACTTAATTTTTTTAATCAGCATAGAAATCCAGTTTTCTTGAACAGTCTCCAGTTTTTTATCTTATTGACAGTGCATCCAGTTTTTCACCCTCCTTTGCTTGGTGATTTTGATTCTATTATCTTTGCTATATCGGCTTGTTAAAGTCTGTGTAAGAATGTAATTTCGGCAGCTACCATTTATTCGATCCAGTTTGTTTGTCGTTTCATCATAGTTGATTTCATTTTGTTCCGTCATTTTAACTCCTTCGCATGCAGCTGCATGAGTTCATCGAAGGCAAAAGTGAATTGTGTCTTTCCTCTTTTTCTTGTTTGACATGTCATTGATGCAAAAGTTTCTTTTTCGGTTGCTGATTAGTTCTAGGAGGCAGATCATGATAAATTTTCTTTTTTCCACAACAACAGGAAGAGGCAAGATCAGTTGGCCAGCTCCGCAACCAGAGGTTGGCAAATTTGCTTGGCTGCTGTTATGAAGAGGATGAGAGGTTACTTGTGGCCGAATTTATGCCCAACGAAACACTTGCAAAACATCTTTTTCATTGTAAGGCTTACTCCTTGTGCTTATTTTGGCCTTTTGCCTACAGCATTTGTTTCTTTTCATACTCTAATCTTTGGAAAAGTGATTACTTTGGTTATGTTTTTACTTTCTAAGAGTAGTATGTGTCTGTTTATTGAAATTCATTTATTAACTAATACGATATTTTTTAATGAGGGAAAATTGCTTTTAAAGTGTTCAGAAACCGGATGTACTTTCATGTCTAGTTTTAAAACCTTCGAAATAAGTATATTTCCCAAATTTTGCATGAGATGGTTGCTGGTTTTGCTTCTACATTTGACAGTGGTTGCTAGGACTTCAACATTTTCTTTGTGTTGTTACAATTCAGTTAAAGCCTTTTGTTGGACTAGTTAGACTGTTAATTACTAGATAAAATTGTTATTCTTTTTAGTAAATCACATTTGGTATTTGCCCTATTGTCTATTTCCCGATTGTGAGTTACGAGTTCTTCATTTTTGAGTTTTAACTGTGATCTCGTTTGCATGAAAAGTCATGTGAGTTGGTCCAACGTCAGATGGTCTTTTATATTTCTTTCTTTGTTTTTGGAATGTTTGCAGTTAAAATTGTGTGGATATATGCTCTTTTCATCTTTTCTATGTAAAGTGACTCCATTACTTCTTGAGTCAGGGGAAAAACAGCCTATGAAATGGCCGATGCGATTGAGGGTAGTTCTACATCTTGCGCAAGCTTTAGAGTACTGCACGAACAAAGGACGTGCTCTTTATCATGACCTTAATGCTTATAGAGTTTTATTCGATGAGGTTTGCTTCTTCCATCTTTTTGAACTTTTTTTTTTTTGGGGCAGATTCTGCTTGAATTCCTAACTGTGATTTGGGATTTTGCAGGATGGAAATCCTAGACTTTCGAGCTTTGGCCTGATGAAAAATAGTCGGGATGGGAAAAGTTATAGTACGAATCTGGCTTTTACTCCTCCAGAATACCTGAGAACTGGTACGCAATCCCTATTGATATATTAACCTGTGGAGTAGTATTTTTCAATGTCGTGATATTCTGAAAGATTTTGTGCAATGTTTTCCCTTTTTTTTTTTTTTTTTTTTTTTTTTTCAGTTCTCATTATTGTCTGTAATTCTGTTTTAGGATCTGAGATTGAGTTGGATTTGCAACTCTTTTCAACTCAGAATCACTACTTACTGGAGCCTAAGATATTGTACTACTTTGCTTTTGTTTTGTCTTCTTGTACAGGGAGAGTGACACCCGAGAGTGTAATATATAGCTTTGGTACTCTTTTGCTTGATCTTATCAGTGGAAAACACATCCCGCCCAGCCACGTAAGTTATAAATATATATAAATGCTAACATATAGAAACACACATGTAAAGCTTATATATAGATAAGTTTATGTAAATTGAGGTGGATCCTATTTGTTATTTTTCCCATTCTGGTTATGTTAATTAGTTCGTCTAATAGCTGAGGAAATATTGCAGGCTCTTGACCTTATACGGGATAGAAATCTTCAAATGCTAACAGATTCTTGCTTGGAAGGGCAGTTTTCTGATGATGATGGTACAGAGTTGGTGCGATTGGCATCCCGATGTTTACAATATGAACCCAGAGAACGGCCAAATCCAAAGTCATTAGTTACTGCATTGACTCCTCTTCAGAAAGAAACTGAGGTCAGTTCTCCCTTTTCCCCTTCTTTCCGAGGAAAAGTTCTGTTAAAAAATTTAATCTTGTTAATCGTAAGAGCAAGATTCCTCTTATAGAATCCTGTTTCTGGTTAACTTTATATAGTTAAAGCTGTTAAGGAGGTTGGTCAACTATCTTGTTCATTGCCTTGTCATGGTTTGTCATTCATGTTTCCTATGTTACAGTTTTATCACTTTTCGATTCCTGTAGTAGTTGCAACCAGGGAGTTTTGGACATTTCTTAATGCTTGGTGCGGAACATATGAATCTGAAACTGTCTCTGAAAATTTATTTCAGGTTCTAGACTTTGTTGTTTATAACTTCGGATTTAGTTGGGGACAATGCTTTGATAAAGTTGTAAAAAATGCAATGCATGTATTGGGTTGGGAGTTGAAAAACATGGCAATATTCCTTTCTCCGTCTTGGATATTTACCATTTGTTTAGAGTTTCAAACTCATCATTTTGGTAGTTGTAGTATTTATACAAACTCACTTCTGCCACACATTGCAGGTTCTTTCGAATGTGTTGATGGGTATTCCACATAGCGGCTTCTGCACTCCGGTGTCACCACTTGGTGAGGCTTGCTCAAGAGGAGACTTGACTGCTATACATGAGATCTTGGAGAAGATTAGCTATAAAGATGATGAGGGGGGTGGCAAATGAGGTTCTGTAGTTTTTTCACTTTATACTTTGGTCATTTTCTTGATTTGGTAAAATGATTCAATTTAAGCAGTTTCTTTCATGCTCACATCTTAAGCAGCTATTGAATTCCTCACTTTCTTTTTCCAACTCCTTTTGGTGATTGCAACTGGCCACTTGTTCTTTGTTGTTTTGTAACTTCTGTCTAATTATGCAAAACGTAGGCGGCCTTGTTGCTGAAACGCTTTTCTTCTCCTTTTGTTTTATTGCAGCTCTCGTTCCAAATGTGGACTGACCAAATGCAGGAAACTCTAAATTCGAAGAAAAAGGGTGACGTTGCATTTAAGCAAAAGGATTTCGGAATGGCTATCGAGTGTTATTCACAGGTGAATATTATGAGAATTTTAGTACATCCTCTTTGAATTCCATGTCCTTGGTTAATGACGCAGACTAGCACAGAAAAATTACCTTTTGGCTGTCAGATGCTCAACAAGTTACTCATTCTCCAACTTGTTCTGGCGGTTTCCACCAATAATTTATTGGGGCGTTTCAATGAGATCTCATCCATGTGATTCAGTTGATAAATTATTCGACATCTAATTGGTTGTGGTTTGGACATGATTTCGAATATGAGATGCATATACTATTTTCAATATGCTGACAGGTTCATATTCAAATTGCAGTTCATTGATGTCGGAACCATGGTCTCTCCAACTGTTTACGCGCGGCGTAGTTTGTCTTATCTCATGAACGAGATGCCACAGGAGGCTCTGAACGACGCAATGCAAGGTCAGGTTGTTTCTCCGGTGTGGCACGTTGCTTCCTATCTTCAGGCAGCTGCCCTCAACGCACTAGGAATGGAGAATGAAGCACAGGCAGCGCTGAAGGAGGGCACGACTCTTGAAGCTAGGAGGAATGCTACTTCTGGACATAAGTGACAAAGGCCGAGGTTCCAACGGTTTTTGACTTCTTTAACGGCGACTAAAATGCATACAAAAACAATTCTTTCCCGCCACTGAAATCAAGGACGGCGTCAACCGGCTTGAAGAGTCCTCAAGAGAGAACAATTTTAGGAGCAGTGTGGATTTTTTGCCATTTTTCTAGTGGGGCTTTATTCTATTTAATTTTTTTTAAGTATTATTTTTTGTTTCTTATTCTTTGTACGATTTGATTTCTTGTGCATGTGAGGATACCATAAATGCATTTTTTAGATTATTGAAAAGAGAAAAAAATTGTAAAACATGAGTTGAAGTTGAAAAGTTGTCCACAAGCTTTGTAATTTGTGTACAGATACAACGGTTGATTTTGTTTGCTCTTTGCTGATGAGAAACTATTGCTTTACCTTTTATTTTTATTTTTATTTTTATTTTTTAGAGTAATTGACCTAAATAGTTCCTGAACTCTTTAGAAGGTGACAGTTTAATCATTTTTTTTTTATCGATACGATTATAAACTCTCTAAATGTCGACCATTATAGTCTTTTCTATCAAATTCCGTTAAATTTCTAACACGAGTCTGTGCATTGTATGCGATCTGTATGCGATCTAATTGGAGAGGTCATTTTAGTAATTTAATAATAATTAATTAAAAAAATATAATTAAAATTCATCATTCTTTCCTCTCTCTCTCTCCATTCTCCAATAGCAAACCCAAATTCAGGGGGGGGGGGGGGGGGGGGCGCGATCTGGTCCGACTCTAGCTCGGGGGTCTCGGGGGGGCCTGGGTTCGAATTCGATCTGATCTGAATCCGAGGGTTGGGTTTGACGGTGGGGCTAGATCTGGTTTGAATCCGAATGGGCCTTGGTTCGTCGACGGTTTGGGGGGGGGGGGTGGATCTAGTATGAATCCGGGGGGGGTCCCTCCTGGGTTCGTCCTGGGTTCATCGACGGTGAGGGGGTGGGGTGGGTTGGGGGGGGGGGGGGGGGGGGAGGGATTTGGTTTGGAGGCTTGGGTTTGTCGACGGGTTTGGCAGGGTGGGGGGGGGGGGGGGGGGTGCTAACATCACCGGAGATGGAAGCCGTCACCGGAAGAAGTAGGCTATTGCTGGATCTGCAAAGGTAGAGGAGGGGGGGAGGGGGGAGGAACTTTGGGAGAGTTTAGGGGAGAGAGAAAATTAAAGGGCATTTTGGTCTCTTGACTATTAAATGATCACTTGAGCAAGATTCCGTTAAAAATTTAAAGGAATTGGATGGAAATGACTATAATGGCCAACATTTAGAGAGTTTAGGGTTGTCTTGGCAAAAAAAAAAAAAACAGGGACCAAACCGTTAACTTTTAAAGAGGTCATGGACTATGTAGGCCAATTACTCTTTTTTTTTTTTCAAGACATTAAAATATGTATAACCTAGGACTAAACACGAAAACTGCCAACCGAATGGGATCAAATACCACCACCTGAACTGCCTATTTGGTCGGTGCCACGTCACCACAGAAAACACTGATCGGTTAAACCGAATTGATACCACACAGTTCGGGGCAGTTGTCGATTTGGAGGATTTCTTCTCGGGTGGGAGCTGAACCGCACTGATGGGTGTATGGGAAAAAGGGAAAAAAAAGTTAGCTTCTAGTCTTCTCTGATATCAGACTTCCCAATTCCCGGTTCCCGATTCCCACCTGAACAGCCAAAGACCCCCACACTGGCAGACCCATTCCTTCCCTCCCTTGCACTTGTGCCCAAGGTCATGCCCTTTACCTCGTCGGATCTTTCCTGTGTCCTCCACTATCGGCTCCTCTCCTCATCCTTGCGAGTCATGACTCTCATCCTTGAGAGTCGAATGACGCGAATAATAATGAAATGGTCATATTTGATTTATTGGAAACATCATAAGACAAAACCACCCTTAAATTAATTGACAATATTTATTAGTTAGGGAGTTGGTGGAATCTTAAAGGTTTTGTCTTGATAAGTGAGAAGTCAAAAGCCTTTCATTTATATCATGTATTAGGAAGATTTTAGTTGTTATTAAGTCAAAAATCAATTTGGTATCAGAGCTAGGTATCAAAAGTCAAAAGTCAAATTGACTTGATAACAACTAAAAACTCCCTAATACATGATATAAATGAAGGCTTTTGGCTTCTTACTTATCAAGACAAGACCTTTAAGATTCCACTAACTCCCAAACTAATAAATATTGTCAATTAATTTAAGAATGGTTTCGTCTTTTGATGTTTCCAATGAATCAGATATTGATGAGAACGTCGTCACATGCAAGAGCACGTGGGATGAGACGTATTCAGATCCAATTCTAATTCCCATTGGTCTGGTTACGAGGGCTCGCGCGAAGAAATTCAAAGACACACTTATGGGGCTGATTCGAGCAACTTGTTCTCAAGCTATTGCGTGGAGGCTCATCGAGGGAATTACAAGAGACGACCGGCCCAACAAATGCATGATTCAAGTGCTACAAGAGACCGAGTAATTACGCTTGCAAGATCACTAGCTGTCGCTTTTTCCGTTTTTGAGAACTTTCTAGTTTTGAGGCACTAATTGGTGACAAGAATCAGTATTAATTGCTTTATTATTCAGTTTCCTTTTATTTTAGAATATTGTAAGGCTTTTCAGCCATTTTTAGGGAACTTACCTAATTTGCTTTATCGTTATTTGCTTCAGAATGGTTATTTCACTTTTTGGCTTAGTGAATTGCCGAAATTATTTGGGCAATTAAGGAATGAAAATCCACAATGGGAAACAATTATATGTACTGTACGGATTTCATTGTGAAGGAGATCAGTTTTAACAGAAAATTTTGAGGTTAATTCTCTTTGGTTCTTAAACGAACTTTTTGAACTTATCGGAGAAATCCGTGGCGTTCATATGACTTATCAATCAGTCCTTCCATAACTGATTGTGGCATTCTCGCATACCAAGGTTCGTGCTTCTTGTTAGGCATTGGGTCGCGGTTCCATTCAAAGCCTATTAGGATTTCGATCTTGGAGACCAATTT
Organism: Ficus erecta; assembly: GCA_008635985.1. Taxonomy (NCBI): domain Eukaryota; kingdom Viridiplantae; phylum Streptophyta; class Magnoliopsida; order Rosales; family Moraceae; genus Ficus; species Ficus erecta. The sequence goes on from BKCH01001387.1 coordinate 822,660, forward strand.
GGTTAGGGTCGCGTCAGTTATTGGCGTGGTTCGTAGCAGATATGACCATATCATTATTGTCCGCGTCCATCGAAGATCGTGCTCATCGGTCTTGGCGGCTCACCGGCCCTCCCTCTAGTCCTCGACCATCAATCGCCTATGCTTAGACAATCACGGCCCAGATCGGTTGGTTGCACCGCCCATCTCCTGAGGTTGTTGGATTTTTTTGTTTATTATTATTTTTATTTTTCGGTTTGTTCTCTGTGCATGTGCTGTTTGGTTCGAACCGAACCGAAGCAGAGATATATCTGAAAGTAGTTGCGGTTTGGTTTGCTCGTTTCTGCTATGTGGGGGCGGTTTTGGTTTCAGCTTCCAGCAAAACCGCACGTGTGGTTCGGCAACCATTCGAGCCACAACCGAGGGAATCGACCGAATGTTCACCCCTAGTATACCTTTCATTTGAGATCCCATTGAATTATAACCGAACGTGCGGTTTGGCAACCAATTGTTGTTTTGACACTTTAAAGCGATAAAGTTTTTGGATTAAGTACAAAAAAAATCCCATTGAATAATAACTTTTCTGTAACACTATGTCTTTTGAGTCAAAACATAACATTCGTTCTCTATAAAAACATTCCATTAACAAATGAGAAAACAAAACGAAACAAAAACTTTTTTCTACCTTCCTCTATATTGGAACCCAAATCATAATGTTACAGGAAACCTTCACATCAGAACTCTACTAAACAAATTACAACAACCCTGAACCTAATATTATATTATATTGATTTTTTTTTTTACTTACAAATATCCTTTGAACTTTTCAGATTTTACAATTTATTCCTTAGAGGACCTTTGATTGGTCTGCTTGAGTTGGAGTTTTGAAGTTGAGTTAAGTTTTGAAACTGTGCGTTGTGGTTGAAAATGAACTGTTTTGAGTTCAAAAGTGTAAAAACTTAAAATGTATTCAGGAAAAAAATTATCAAAATGGATATTATTCGTTTCTCTTGAAATTTTATGTAAGTTTTAAAAAATCATCTAATTTTGACTTGAAATAATAAAGTTATGAACTTTTAAATTTGAGTTTTTAAGTTAGAGTCGGAGATTTAAATAGTGAAACTTACTTTACTTTTGAAAAAAAAAATTTTGAAAAAACAATTGGAATTGTTTGGTTGGAGCAAATGTGTCAAATATCACTTTAATTTTTTTTTTCTTGATAATCAACCTCTTGAACTTACAATTTTTTTTTGGCACATTTAGTTCTTATTGCTCACCTACGTTATAATAAGGATTGTTTTTTTATTTTTTATTTTTGGCATACAAGTTGCATGTGATAGCCCAAAAGAGTATTACTAGTCATTTTTTATTAATTTGAGTACAAATTCATTTGGAAACTTGAACCTAAATTTCAGAAGGAAATTATATTGAAATTAAAGTAAAAATAATCAACAATGTCCTTCTTGAGCTGTCACGTGCTAGTGATGTGCAAAAACCATCTAAATTTTAATGAATGTGAGGAAAAATGACCAAATGTGTCAAAGATTATAAGTTCAGGGGGTTGATTGTCAAGAAAAAAAAGTTTTAAGAACTAAATTGTCAAGAAAAAAAAACTGAAAAAAAGAATTGGAATTGTTTGGTTGGAGCGAATGTGTCAAATATCACCTTTTTTTTTTTTTTTTCTTGGCAATCAACCTATGGAATTTACAATTTTTGGCACAATCAGTTCTTATTGATCATGTGCGTTATAATAAGAATGTTTTTCTTGGGGCATACAACTTGAATGTGATAGCCCAAAAAGGGCATTACGTGTCATTTTTTTAAAATTTGAGTATGAATTGAAAACTTAAACCAAATTCGTTATAACTCAAACATGTATCTAAATTTTAAAAGGAATTTGTATTGAAATTAAGTAAAAATAACCAACAATATCCTTCTTGAGCTATCACGTGCTAGTGATGTGCAAAAAACAATTTAAATTTTAATGAACGTGAGCAAAAAAGGACCGAATGTGTAAAAAATTATAAGTTCCTGGGGTTGGTTGTCAAAGAAAAAAGTTTAAGAATTAAATTGACCAATTCAAGAAGATCATGAGTAAATGTGCAAAGCAGCCTAATATTTTTTATATAAAGGATTAAAAAGATAAAAATGTTTGGTCTGGAGACCCTGTTATTTTCATTAACCCGCAAATCAAAGAAAATTTATTTATAGTTTTTACGGTTTTATTTGTCTTGCTTTATTTTTAGCAGGGAGATTTTTGTCAGTTAATTTAGAAAAATTATAGAATTATTAAATAGATTTACAAAAAAAAAAAAAAAAAAGGGCCCAACCGGGTTCGAACCGGTGACCTACCACTAAGCAATGGACCCCAAAATTCGTTATTTTGTTTTATAAAACGGAGCCTAATTAGTTAATCCAATATCTAATTAATCATTTATTTATTCAGCAAAACCTCCTAGTTATATTTCTTTTTAAATTTAGCCGCTCTCTCTCTCTCTCATGCCCGGTTAATGACTTATTGCATAATTGTGCCTTTATAAAAATATAAAAATATTACAATAAATGGTATTTATAAAAATATTTACAATAAATGGCAGTAAACAAAAAAGTTATTATTACCTAATAATTTTCTATTTACCTAATAAATTTTCTATTTATTTTAAATATATATTTTTTGAACTTAGTATGGGGGATTTGAACTCTGCACTTTAAGTGGAGTTAGGTGTAGTTAGTATTATTGTTAGGTTATGCCTGTTTAAAACCCTTATTATTTGTTTCAGTTATTTTCATAAAAAATTGTATTTACTACAATTTCAATCAGGGACTAACATCTAGTATCTGATCTTTAACTTTGACAATTAATCTTCAAACTCTTAATTTTTTTTAAGTAAATTGCTAATTTAGTTATTAAACTTTTAAGTTTGTACAACTTTGGTCCATGATAATTTTTTTGTAGCTGAATGGCCCTACACTAATAAAATGTTGCTACAATAAATTGTTTTTGACAAAATCCATTAGTAAGTAGATAAAAAAAAATAAATAAGCTAACTAACAAATTCCGTCTAAAAATTAATATAAAGGACTATAGTAGTAACATTTTAATAGTTTTAGAGACATTACAACTTTGGTCCCTGATATTTCTCTCTGACTTTTTTAGAAACCTCAAATTCTTAATTTAATGACATTTAAAAACATCTTAGGTAGTGATTTTTAAGGTAATGATTTTTTCTCTTACAATTTTTTTTAGGTAATGTCCATCTTAAAACCATAGGAAAAGAACACATGTGTGCATCATGTGCGAAGCATGTGGTCCTAGTTTTTTTTCAATCTAGTTTTAAATTGGTCTTACCGACCAATTTGACTAAATTTGCCAATAAATTAAAGAGTTCCAAAACTTTATTATCAAAAATTAAATTTAAAAAATAAGAGGATTAAATGATCACTCACTAAAAAGTCCGGAACCATTTTGTGCCGATATATCATACGCCAGCTAATGATTCATTTAGATCACCTATTATATTTGATATTTGATTGTAAATACAATATATGTAATCCAATACAGGTTTAGATGTCATGATTTTACATATGAGTACATGTATTCTAATGGAAAAAGCGTTTGGATGTCGTCTTTCAAAAATGTGTATCTAAGAGAACATGCCATGAGTCAGTGGTGTTAGCATAGATTGATTAATTTCCTTGTTTATTCATAAAATAATGGAGATCCAAAGCATGACAGAATCACAAGAAAGAAGACCAATATTTTTTATTCAACAAATTCACATACCAGTACAACATTTGATTTTCCTTTGGTTCTTTTCAAATCAAAGAGAATGGAGTTACAGTTTTCTGTCTTCCGGAAACTTGAACAAAATGATGAGAAAGACATCGAACCAAACAAAATATTCGCGAATCCTTTCATATACCGAATTACTGGCTACAAATATTAGACCTATGACAATTTCGATACTTTCTACACTAAAAACTTTAGGGTAGGCTTCAAAGAGTTATCAGCAATACCATCCAGCGGTCTATAGCTATCGACCGCATCTTGTTCTGTAACTGGAAAGTGAAACTGACTTAGAGTAAGGAGCAGCGGATCCTAGCCGCAGAGGGTCTATCTAATGGAACTATGGAGTTGCTTTAGTTTGCACGGGCACGGAATGTCTCCTTAGTGACTCCATAATAGACAGGGTCTTTTGCAGTAAACGTGATGAAATTCCAGCCAAAAGCCGACCCTCCAACAACATATGTCCCCGTGATATCGCTTGTTTCAGCAGACGCCTTCTCCTGTGGGTTTTGACCATTCTTGTTTTTCACTTGGTAATGATGGCCGACTCTCTGTCGCGATCTTTTTGACAACAGAATCCGTCTCTGTTATCACCTGCTTGTAGAGTTCCACCAAAAACTTCATCTCTGTAATTAGCAAGTGTACAAAGATATCAGAAACAGTTTCAGAACATTATCAATATACATCCGTGTTTCCAATAAATATATCAATCAATAAGCAACATTGTCAGCTCAGAAACTGGAGTAAAAGTTGCAACAAACATTCGCCCCGTGATTAAGCAGCATCGACTTTTGGGAGAATTAAAACATCCATGCCACTCGGTCTATCTTAATGCTATACAACCTACTCACCATAAACTTGGCTAAAACATTTTCGGCCAAAAACTGAATTAGACATAGGACAGTAGGAAAGAAAGAGAATAGGAGGAGAAGAGATACAAATGGAAGAGAAAGAAATAATGATAGATAGGAAAGCTGAATATTCAACATCATTAGTCAAGTCTAACTGTGTTTCATAAGCGCAATTCTTATTCATCTCCGTCATGTTGTGCTTTCGACGAAGAATGGATTTTCAACACTTGTTACTTTTGCAGATAGAATCTTTAGCTATGTGAAGAACAATAAATCTTCACAATCACAACAAATATGGGGACTATTTGTATGGTAATGATAATTTATACGCCAAAGAAACGGGAAAACAATTTTGGACAGCGCTAAAAAATTGCACAAGAAAGGCGAAGTTAAAAAAATGGATATTGGCTATAAGATTGAAAGCAATTAACGTTTGAATATGGAGAGAAAATAAAGCATCTCAAACTTACGTTCTTGAATTTCATTCGCCGCCTTGCAGTTCCGAAAGTCCGGAGTCTGGAGAACCTACAAGATAAAAAGGGAGATTTCAAGCACTCATATTTGCAAAATGCACCAAACAATGCATCAAAGAAATATTGTTCACAAGATTGTAATATCAGTGGTACATTGTTCAGCTCTTGAGGAGTTTTAAAATATAATACCAAAAAAAAAAAAAAAAAACACATACTATTTGTGTAGCAAATAGTCAGTTTAGCTGGATAAAAGTTTCTCTCTCTCTCTAGCAAAAATTTGATTTTGAACCCCTCAAAAACTGGTTCAGATCTTCAAACAAAGAACCCAAAAGTTTTTTCATTTATTGGTTTGTAATATAATGCATAAAGGGGAAAATTTTATTAAACAAGGAGAAAAAATTTTCGTCAAGATGGGATCTTTCAATCTGAAGCTAATCTAGAATTAAAGAACAAACACAGCCCATAACATCAAACAGTTTCATTTAAAAAATAATAATAATAATAAAAGAAATTCAACCACCCAGAATTGGAAATACAAAAATCTAGAAAACAGCAATAAAGAAAGAAAAATAAAAGTTGAGGAGTGAAGAACCTGGAGAAAATGAGGACGAAGGCCTTTGAAAAGGAGGCGAAGCTTGAGGCGTTTGGAGTTGTTGTGAGAAAGGGAGTCGTTCTCGAGAGGTCTCTTCCTGGTAATGGAATTGGAATTGGCAGGCGCCGAAGAAGGGGAGGTTGAGGAGGGAGAGATTGGGATGAGCTCGTCAGCGAGCGGAGGAGGCGGCGGAGCAGCAGGAGGAGGGTTCGGGGCTACAATGGCCGTCGATTGAGCCGTCGATTGGGCTGTCGTTGCTGTTGCTGCTGCTCCTTCCATGGATGCTCTTCTTCTTGTTCTTTTTCTTTGTGTTTCAGTGGGATTTGCAGGACTCCCGAGTGGAATCACTCCAGATCCCCCCTCCTGAATGGACCCAAATAATAATAATAAGGGTTAATTTCATTAATACACTTATAGATATTTTATTATTAAAAATAATATTTTTTTTTCTTTATTATTAGCACTATCACATCATCAAAGTTTATGATATTGGGGCTCAGAAGTATTTAATGTATGTCAAATTATGAGTTTACCCTCATCTCTCACCAGTCCAAATATCCCTCTCTCTCGCATGTCCCAAAATTTTTTTCAAACCAACATCTACAGTGTTTAGAAAAGGAAAACTGAAATCTAGAGTGAGAAAGAGTTGCCACCCACCAGAATCTTAATTTTTTTTCACTTTTCGCCTAGCCTCCCACCCATTTTGAAACCTAAATCTTCATATAATAGAGATAACTTTCATCTAAAGAAAGAAACTTCCATCTAAAGAAAGAAACTTCCATTTAGAAAGAGAA